>CM065124.1:24432960-24897960 GCA_033026305.1 Cirrhinus molitorella | reverse complement strand
TATAAGGGAAGGAACACTGTGAGCTCAACATGCAAACACTCATCATTCATCCGCTGAAAATGTCCTTACTATCACAGAAGGCTTAACTTTAACAGATTTAAAATGCTCTTTAACCCTATATAACACTCCTTTGGTCATCTTTAACAAATTATGCCATGGTAGATATGGGAAATATACAACGAATAAGGTAAAAAATAAGGCCTTTTTTTTTTATTTTAAACCACTGTTGATCGCAAAAACCTTAAGAGGTCACAAAATATTATGAGGTGTTTTATTTACGACATGTGGTTTGATATTTTTACCATGTAACAGAATATATGCTTAAATTGATCAAAAGTGATGATAAAGACTTTTCATTCATCAACGAAACCTAAAAAAAATCTGTTCACCTGTTAGTAGTAGTAGTAATAATAATAATAATAATAATAATAATAATAACAGTAATAATAATAATAATAATAGTAATAATAATAACAGTAATAATAAATGTTTTTGATCAGCAAATCAGAATATTAGAATGATTTCTGAATGATCATGTGACTGGAGTAATGATGCTAAAAATTCAGCTTTGAAATTACAGGAATTAATTACATTTTTTAAAAAATACTAATATAAAACAGTTTAAATAATAAAAATATTTCAAAATTGTACTGTTTTTGCTGTACTTGGATCAAATAAATGCAGGCTTGGTGAGCAGAAGAGACTTCTTAAACATTAAATATCTTGCTGTTCAAAAACTTTTGACTGGTAGTGTATGGACATGTGACACTTGATTTGTGTTGCAAAATTGTAAAATTAAGTTAAAAAACTGCAGAAGAATAAGCAACAGGATTGTAAATTTATTGACACTTATGATGTCTTTTTAAAATATACAGAATATTTAATATGATTTAATAAAGATTTGTATACACTACCAGTTAAAAGTTTGGACACACCCTCTCATTTAATGTTTTTTAAAGAAGTTTCTTATGCTTATCAAGGCTGTTTTCACTTGATCAAAAATACAGAAAAAAATAATAATATTGTGAAATATTATGATGTAAATCAATGTTTTTCTATGTTAATATACATAAAAATGTAATTTATATCTGTAATTAAAGTTGAATTTCCAGAATCATTACTCCAGTCTTCAGTGTCACATGATCCTTCAAAAATCATTCTAATATGCTGATTTATTATCAGTGCTGGAAACATTTGCGCTGCCTAATTTTTTTTTTTTTTTTAACCTGTGATATTTTTGTACAGGATTTTTTGATCAATAAAAGGTTAAAAAGGAACAGCACCTATTTAAAATAGAAAGTTAAAAACAGTATGCACTAGTATGCAGTGGTTAGTCCTTTTTTATTCTTTCTTTTTTTGAAAGAAATTAATATTTTTATTCACAAAGGATGTGTTAAATTAATAAAAAAGTGCTAGCATAGATTTACATTGTTAGAAAATATTTATATTTTGAATAAATGCTTATAAATGCTTTAACTTGTTATTCATCAAAGAATCCTGAAAAAAGAATCACAGGTTGCAAAAAAATATTTGGCAGCACAACTGTTTCCAACATTGATAATTCTAATAATAAATCAGCATATTAGAATGATTTCTGGAGATTCACGTGACACTTAAGACTGGAGTAACAGCTGATGAAAATTCAGCTTTGCATCATTGGAATAAATTATATTGTAAAGTATATTAAAATAAAAAAATAAAAACATTATTTTATATTGTAATATCATTGTGCAATATTACTGTTTTTTCTGTATTTTTGATCAAATAAATGCAGCCTTGATGAGAGGATGTGTCCAAACTTTTGACTGGTAGTGTGTTATTTAAAAATATATATTTTTATTATTTTATATTATTTATTAATATTATTAATGCAAATTCATTATTTTGTATTATTGTTTTTTTTTTCTTAGAATAATTTGGGTAACAATGTTGAATGGTTGAGTTTGATGAACACAGTAAACAGAATTTTGTCAAAATTCAGAAAATGTAAACGTTATATAATGCAAATATTTACTTACTTTCCCACCATGCTATATAATTTATGTGTACTGATGTTATTCTATTTATTTATTTATTTTTTATTTTTGGCATAGCTACACTGCCATTCAAAAGTTTGGGATCAGTAAGACTTCCTTAATAAAGGCTGCTTTTGTTTGATAAAATTTTTTTTTAATGTAATTTGGCAAAATAATTGTTTCCAATATAATATAATTTTAAATTAATATATTCCTGTGATGCAAAACTGAATTTTCATCAGACATTACTCAAGTCTTAAAGGAACACTCCACTTTTTTTGAAAATAGGCTCATTTTCCAACTCCTCTAGTTAAACAGATGAGTTTTACCATTTTTGAATCCATTCAGCCGATCTCAGCACTTTAAGCATAGCTTAACATAAGTCATTGAATCTGATTAGACCATTATCATCTTGTTCAAAAATGACCAATTTAAGACCCTATTTAAAACTTGACTCTTCTGTAGTTACATTGTGTACTAAGACCGACAGAAAATGAAAAGTTGTGATTTTCCAGGCTGATATGTATAGGAACTATACTCTAATTCTGGCGTAACTCTTATTCTGAAATTTTGCTGCCATACCATGGATGCAGCAGGCGCAATGATATTACACAGCGCCTGAAAATAGTCCCCATCTAGGTAACTTCCAAAGTGACCAGCACTAAGCCACTAAGTGAAGTTTTAAATAGGAAAAATATTGAAAATCTTTGGTCATTTTTGAACGAGATGCTATTTATATATGCTATTTCCAAAAAACTGGAGTGTTCCTTTAAGTGTCACATAATCCTTCAGAATGATTTCTGAAGGATTGTGTGACATTGAAGACTGGAGTAATGATGCTGAAATTTTAGCTTTGATCACAGGAATAAATTATATTTTAATATATATTAAAATGGAAAAGCATTATTTTACATTGTAATACTATGTCACAATATTACATGTTTCTGTATTTGTAATCAAATCACACTTTGAGCCTTGATGAGCACAAGAAATAAAAAAAAAAAATCTTACTGATCCCAAAATTTTGAATGACAAGTGTATATGGTTCATTTGGTGAAAAAAAAAAAATAGTTTTATTTCTTAGAATATCTATTTGCATTAAAGCTTTAGTTTAGGTGTAAATGTCAAAAAACTCTGGTTTGTTATTATTATTATTGATTATTATTTGTATAAACTAGCATTTTTCTCATCATGGTAGTAAAACAATTAAAAAATACATTGACAAGTTTAATGTTCACTGATTTGTGATGGCTGTCTCTTACCTGCTGTTTTCTCTTACCCAGGCATCACCCCCACTGATAACCTGCAGCATCTGGAGGACAAGGGCAACTCAGACAGCAGCTCGAAGCCTGTTAAAACCTGAACCTCACACAGGTTTGTTACGTATTTGCTATTTACTAACTGCTTTTCCATCCATTATAACTTAGAGTCTAGTTGCAAAAACCTTCTGTCAATACACCAATAAATATTTCATAAGATATCCACAGTACTGGGGACAGAGAGTCTTTTTCCATTCCCAAGTCTTTTTAGTGTGTTGTGTGCATTAGCAGATGTTCCTCCACAGAAAAACATGAGTTACCTGAGGGAGCAGCTTTTAGTGCAGGATAAGTTTTTCCCATGTCATTTCCTCTTAAGCTTATGGGGTATACGAGTCGACGCGTTCCCTTTGATCATTCCCAACCCTTCAGAAGTGCAGATCTCAGTCTGGTCAGCTGGGTAAAGGCAATGATGAAGTCTAGGTACTCCAGACTCAACTAACAAGCCGTTAAAATGTAATCATATAATGTTTGGGATGCATTGTTCATTTTAATCACCCAGGACCTTCGTTAAAAAAAAGTGACCTAATAGGATAGTTCACCCAAAAATGAAAATTCTGTCATTAATTATTCACCCTCATGTTGTTCCGAACCCGTAAGACCTTTGTTCATCTTCAAAACACAAATTAAGATATTTTTGATGAAATCCGAGAGCTTTCTGACCCTGAATAGACATCGATCATACCACATTCAGGGATCAAAAAGATAGTAAGCACATTGTTAAAATAGTTAATGTGACAGTGATTCAACCGTTAATTTTATGAAGCTACGAGAATATTTTTGTACGCAAAGAATCCGGGTTCTACGTCAAAGAATGCCGGCTCCATACACTAAGACCTTAAAGTGAACCAATCCACAGCTTCAGGATCACTAGCCAACTAAGGCCATCCTCTGTTCTCTGTCACTGCTGTCCTCTTGCTGCTCCTTGAGTAGCACTAACGGGATTATTTCCCCCGTATCCGGGACGGATAAAGCATTACGTGCACAAGAGCTCAGGGTTTTCAATGGACACCATCCACTTTTTAATTGATGAGTCTGCTGTGGGTTCCTCCTAGTGTACTGTGAAACTGTATACATGTGCTCATTATTCATTCACTATTCTATGAGTGATCAAAGCCCCTAAGCTTTGGGAGTGATGAGGGCAAGAGTAAGGTCATAAGTGATGAGATTTGTTCCATGAGCTTTAGTACAGGATAATCTGGGCCATGGCTTGCACTAAAGGAACCTCGGTTTGGGTTAGTGTCCCTAGTATCCGTTTACACCAACTAGATTAACATCATTCTCATTAACTCACAGAGTTAGGTGTCGATTACTGCACAAACACCCACAAGTAAGTTTTGCTAGAAGGATGTGTTGTATACTAGCGTTGAAAAATGTTTCATCAGGAAGATGTTTGTTTCTAATTGGAGAATTAGCAACTGTATGATTTTAATGATGTTACCAAATCTAAAGTGATTCCACTACGCTTTTTATTCTTGTTAATGTGAATTTGTGTAGCCAGTTTTCCAAATTACACTTACAGTTGAGGTCAAAAGTTTCAGAATCTACTAAATGTTAATTATTTTACCAAAATAAGAGGGATCATACAAAGTTAATGTAATTTTTTTTTTAGTACTGACCTGAATAAGATATTTCACATAAAATATATTTACATGTAGTCCACAATAGAAAATAATAGTTGAATTTATAAAAATAACCCTGTTCAAAAGTTTACATACACTTGATTATTAATACTGTGTTGTTACCTGAATGATCCACAGATGTGTTTTGTTTTTTTTTTATTTAGTGATAGTAGTTTATGCCTCAACTGCCCGGTGTTCTTCAGAAAAATCCTTCAGGTCCCACAAATTCTTTGGTTTTTCTGCATTTTTGCATATTTGACACTGAGGACAACTGAGAGACTCATATGCAACTATTACAGAAGGTTCAAACACTCACTGATGCTTCAGAAGGAAACAGAAGGTGAAACGTTTGAATTTGAAGATCAGAGTAAATTTAACTTATTTTATCTTCTGCAGCTTCTGAATGGCAGTAATTGATAAAAATATATATATATTTAGGATAGATAAGAAAAATGTACACATCTTCTGTTCAGAAGTTTTCACTCCTTCTTCTATAATAGTTGCATCAGTTGTCCTCAGTGTGAAGAGATGGATGCACAAAATGCTGAAAAACTAAAGAATTTTAACTGTTCAGGACAAACAAGGAACTCATGAACAACTATCACTAAACAAACAGGTAACAACACAGAATTAAGAATCAAGTGTATGTAAACTTTTGAACGGGCTCATTTTTATAAATTCAACTATTTTCTCTTGTGGACTATATGTAAACACCTTCAAGTGAAATATCTTATTTAGGTCAGTACTAAATAAAAAATAACATGCATTTTGTATGTTTTACTTTGGTAAAATAATTAACATTTTGCAGATTCTGCAAGGTGTATATAAACTTTTGACCTCAACTGTAAATGCTTCTCTGTTAGCATGACCTTTGAAAGTGGTTTAAAGGTCATTCCTAAAGGGCATCCCATAGGGAAGCGAGCATATTTAAATGTGCCAAAAGCTGCAGTTGCCCTCTAAAGAACAGAGAAAATTGTGCGTATGCTTAGAAATGCTCACCTGCAGTCTTACGTGAGCCATAGAAAGCCAATTCTAGTTGCTTGCAGTTGTAATTTAGTGTTCTGTATTTTGCAGACCTCCTCAGAATAGATGCACGTTGCTACCTGTGCCTGCTAGGTATCCCCCGACAAAGCACAGTACGTCCTGTGTTTGGTCTGGATGTCAGAATGATGCCTTTTAATAGGTTCGCTATTTACCTTAGGCTTTATTTTCAGAGCCTTTCCTCTGTCACAGAGCACCTTTGATTTACAGCAGCGGCATTGAGAACGCAACTATCCTTGAGAACGCTATGGGCCCTTCGGTGCCAGCATCACAAATAAAATTAAAGTGTCGAAGACAAATATGCCTTCTGTCTGGATATTTTGGCAGAGGCAATGTCAGATGGTGATGGTGAACTGGAAGTGATGCCAGAGACCGATTTGATGTCTGACGCATATTGACGTTTCTTCCAAATACAGAGTTTGAGTTTCTGGGATTTTTGGGATGTCTGATGTTTTTCTGGTGCTATTTAAATGCATGAAGGCTTTCGAATTTAAAGGGATAGTTCACCCAAAAATTAAAAATTCCCATGATTTGCTCACCATCAAGCCATCCAAAGGTATAAATGACTTTCTTCTTTCAGATAAATACAGTTAGAGTCATATTCAAACATGTCTTGGCTAGAGATGCACCGATTGACCGGCTAGTGATCGGAATTGGACGATTTTTCGTATGATCGGCTCGAATCGGTGACCGGCCGGTCAATCTCACGTCTTGCCAATTCCGAGCCGATCCTTTTATTGCCAGCTGCGCAGGCAATTACATGCCGTAAACGTGCCGCTGGTGTGGAAGTTCTTTTCTGTGAGTGAAGATGACACAAAGATCGCAGTTTGTAACATTTGTAAGTCTAAAATACAACGTGGGGGAACTACCACAAAAACGCTCGGAACGGCCTGGAAAAATGAGCACGTCGCACCGCATGCGCGTCGCTTCTATTATGAGCGCGCCGCAGCTACATTTGAAATAACGAACTTGAGCGCGCAAAAGACGCGACATGTGAACAGCCCCAAAGAAGGGAGTGCGGTGCGTCTTGCGTTTTCAGACATAAAAAGCGTGTTCGGTGTGAACAGGGCCTAATAAGACACTTAAAACACTATCACTCGAGTCTAAGCCAAAGCTCGTCAGCCACAAGTCAGCAGCCTCTGCTCTTTTATTGGGGTGTTCAAGTAATAGCATTTAGTACTAGCATTGTTATTTCTACCTGTTTAAGACAGTGCACTTTTTGTTATTAAAGTTATTGTTGTGAGACGATCCTGTAGCTAATTAATGTTTAAAAAGTTATTCCATAATAATATTAATTTTGTTAGTAAGCCTACTTTGTTAGTTATATATAATTTCTAAAATTTTCAAGGCACAGAGGAGCACTTTATTTTGTTGTTAAAGATATTTTGTTGTGAGAAGATCCTGTAATGTTTATTAATTTCTTTTATTACAAAAAAATTCATTGAGGAAAAGAAGATTTTTGTTAGTATAACTCTACTATGTTAGTTATATACAGGAACTCAGGAACACCATTTCCAAGGCACAACACACTTTACTTTGTTAAAGTTATTTTGTAGCGAAAAGATCCTGTAATGTTTAATAATTAATTTTATTATAAAATACAAAAAATAAAATAAAGAAAATATTTCTGTATATGCTTTCATTACAGTTCTTTTTTTACAAAATCGGAATCGGCAGGTCACACTTACTGAAAAATCGGAAATCGGAATCAGCCAAGAAAATTGCAGTCGGTGCATCTCTAGTCTTGGCTCTTCCTTGCTTTATAATGACAGTGAATGGCTGTTGAGATTTTGAATCCCTGTACATAAATTTTGTTACCCTGGTACATAAAACATTGTGCAACTGTCCTTTTCTGATACCCTTTTGTCACAGAGAACAAAGGAAATTCATATGGATTTGGATCGCTGTCTATAACGTGTCCATTGTAGACAGCTGTTGCACAGTGGAACAGACACTGCGTGACACTGCGACTGGTCTTGTAGCATCTATACATCATATTATTATGTAACAAGGGCTTGGGCACACCTGCTGTGAGGGTGGGCCCATGTCTGGATGAGTGACAGGAGGAAAGAGCCTATGAGCTGCCCTGCCCTGAGGGACGGGTCTCATCTGCTGGCTTCATGAGTCGCTAGTCCAGCCCACTGCACACAGCACACAACCAGCTCTAATGTCACAGCCTCGTGCTGCTGCTGCTGCTGCTGCTGGTGTGAGCAGATAACAGATGGACACCAGAATCTGTTGCTTATATAGCAGTTTATCAACACCACTGACAGTCTCAATATTACAGCTCATTCTTTTTAGCTCGGTGCCATCACGGCTAGCTGTGGTGTAATCTTATGAAACTATTGCAAGCATGTCAGGCCAAAAGCTTCTTTTACGGTCAAGATGGTTTTTAGATGATCTCAAATCAACCTGCTTTGCATATGTACTTTTAAGAGGTCAGAGTTTCCATATACCTTGCAAAATCTGCAAAATGTTAATTATTTTAGCAAAATAAGATAATATAAGATTTTTTTATTTAGTATTGAACTGAATAAGATGTTTAAAATAAAATACATTTACATATAGTCCACAAGAGAAAATAATAATTTTTGATTAGACTGGCATCATCTTTGTCTGTCTTTTGTCTTTCTGTTTGATAAAGCATTTAATACTTCAAGCATCTTCTATTGTTTTTTTTTTTTACTGTTTACTGTTATTTTGTTGAAGCACTTTTTCTTTTATGGTACTCTTTTATTATTTTAATTAGTTTTGCCTTTTGTTTTTATTCTTGTTTGTGGTTTTAGTTATTGTAAAGCACATTGGTCACCGTGGGCTGTTTTTAATTGTGCTAGATAAATTGTCATTGTCATAATAGTAGAATTTATAAAAATGACCCTGTTAATACTGTCTTTACCTGAATGATCCACAGCTTTCAGGTCACAAAAGTTCTTTGGTTTTTCAGCTTTTTTGTGTATTTGAACCCTTTCCAACAATGACTGTATGATTTTGAGATCCGTTTTTTCACACTGAGGACAACTGAGGCACTCATATGGAACTATTACAGAAGGTTCAAACGCTCACTGATGCTTTAGGAGGCATTAAGAGCCTGAGAGGGTGAAAACTTTTAAACAGAATGAAAATGTGTAAATTTTCTTATGTTGTCTAAATATAATTTTGCATGTTTCCCAGAAGTCAGAATAAGTTGAATTTACTCTGCTCTTCAAATTCAAAAACACAGCCGTGTATCATTCAGGTAACAACACAGTATTAAGAATCAACTGTATGTAAATTTTGGTACAGGGTTATTTTTATAAATTCAACTATTATTTTCTCTTGTGGACTATATGAAAATGTTTTTTTTTTTTATGTGAAATATCTTATTCAGGTCATTACTAAATAAAAAAAAATTCTGTATTTTGTATGATCCCTCTTATTTTTTTAAATGATTACCATATTGCAGATTCTGCAAGGTGTGTATATATAATACATTGTTTTGGCACCACAAGCAAAGCAGATTTAATAAAAACCGGTTTTGCAGTGAAGCTGGATCTACTGTAGCTCTAGTCACAAGAGAAATGTTACTAGACGACTGGCCTTTAGGCGAATGTGATAAAAGGATTTTAGCTGAAATCCAATCTTGTCTTTGTTTTCTACATGATTTTGTAACCCAGTACACCCAATGGGACATTAGTGCTTAATATCATCTCAGAGTTGATAAACGCAACAGACCTGCGTGAATCTAGAAGTAACATGATGTGGACGTTTACTTTGTTGTTTGTACTAGTCATGTGGCTTTAAAGCAGCATTTTTTTGGTCAGTTTCTGTTTTAAAATCCCTAAGAACTGTTCGCGTGATTATCATGTGTTTGGAGTTAAAAAAAAAAAAAGGAAAAAGTTTGGCCTCTCAGACAACAAGATGGATTTAATGGTGGTGTTGCTTCATTGCCAGACAGCTCAGCTGATGTGGCGTATTTTCTGTGCATGTTTCTGTAATTTTTATGACCTGAGGCACACTGGAATGTGGCTTACTTGGTCATACAGTATAACACTGATACAGCTGAAAGCACATTCCTAAAATGGGAAGCGCAATCATTTATGTGCTTTATGGTATGTTAGCTGTACATGTGAAATGGTAAAAACCTCAAATATATGTGTCAGCAGCAGCCCTCCTGAATGCGAGTCAAAGACTGACATGGAAGAGAAGAAATTGTTGAATAAAGTCATTATTTTTTGTTTTCTCTGTGCACAAAGTGTTCTTGTAGCTTCATAATATTGCAGTTGAACCACTGGTGTCACTTGGACTATTTTACCAATGTCCTTAAAGCCTTTCTGGGACTTAAACATGGTAGTTGTTTTACTGTCTATGCAGGGCCAGAAAGCTCTCGGATTTCATCAAAAATATCTTAATTTGTGTTCCAAAGATGAACAAAGGTCTAATGGGTTTAGAAAGCATGAAGGTGAGTAATTAATGACAGAATTTACATTTTTGGGTGAACTATCCCTTTAACTAGTGTTAACTAATTGAACTTATTGTAAAGTGTTTACCACTAAAAGAAACAACTCACTGCGTTTTTTTAAGGGTAGAAAGCACAGGATCTCATATGGAGGTCTCCATATGTAAGGAGGCCTGGTCTTGGAGCAAGTCGTTCTAATATCCGTTTTACAAATCGCTGTTTCATTTCAGCAGGCCAGTTCACAGGGATGGTGCGATGAGGTAAAGTGTTATTCTTACATAGACGATAAGGGTGAGCGGGTGCGTTGAGAAAGCTGTGGGGATTGTCTTTGGCTCTGATAATTCAGAAGGGCTTTGGAGGGAGATGAAATGATGTGAGATGGCTCTTGGCTGGAGTCCCACAGCTGGGCTTACTCTGTTTTGGGGGAAGGGGCTACAGCACTCAGCACAGAGGATTAAAGGCGACTAGGTTTTTTTTTTCTTTGCGGGGGAGTTTAGGGAGATCGTTACAATTATTACTCTCTGCATGACCCGTGTTGTAGACTCCTCTGTTCTGTAATTATGTTTGAAGAGAAAGGCCCATTGCCCGTATACTGTTTAGGCTCATAATCACTGACCCCTTCTTGAAACGTATAAACAGTCATTGTTGATAGCGTTATTAAAGAACTGAAAACACAGTTTTCATCACAGTCTGCTCAAATTATGTCTAGCTAAATCCCAGGTGACTCCAAAGCTGTTTGCTGTAGGATAGAGTGTAGTATTTTTTAAGATTACTCGAGAGCAGTGTTTTTAGGCTATCACTGGAACATATAATTATGCATTTACTAGTAGAGGCTGTTTTATGTGTTTGTGTTTTTAATCCAGCAATATTCTGTCTTAAACTCAAGTTAAGCTTTATTAATGTGTGGCATGTTGTCGATTGGCACTAAAAATAAACGTATGCCTTAATTTTTAGAAAAAACGCACATAGAACGTATATCAGGTTTTGTACAAGGTGCTTAAAGTTACTTGATTGCGACTTTTTGAAATGTAAGACCTGGAAAACCCTTGAAAATACCAATATTCCTGAAGAAGTACTTGAAAATGCTTGAATTATTGAAAGAAATATATTTAATTTGTTTCAGTAAGCACGTCTTTTCACACAAAATGCAACAATTCAAACAACATCATACTTTTTTGCTTATTTCAGTTAATGTCATAAGCCAGTATTAGTACTCACAATCCCGTGCAAACATGGCTGAAGACGCGGAAAGAGGAACAGATGAACCGAATCAATTGAGTGAGTCACTCTAATCATTAATTTCAAGCGATTCAGTAGCAAAAACCAGATCAAGTTAAAATAGCTATTCACTTTCAAATTTCGACATTGTAATTTTTATTTAAAAACCATGTATAGTAATGGGTGAAAAAGAGCTTTTTGAAACTCTGAATCAGTTAAACCATTGTGTTGCAAAATGATTCACCATTTCAAAGCACTCCAATCGAATTATGAATCTTTTGATTCAGATCAGGACCAGCTATCGTATCACGATTCATTTGAGTTAGATCGGCACTTCGGAGCAGGTTCATGAATCATTTGACATAGATTGGAACTTTATATTGCAAATCATTTGATTTAGATCAGGACTTTGGAGTGGGTTTGTGAACCATTTCGTGCCCTGGGATTATAGTTTTTGAATCATTATTCAGATTGGGATTTCGGAGTGTGGCTCGCGGATCATTTGATTCAGATCGGAAATGATTCGAATCCTGACCTGAAAGGTTTGTGAATCATCATTCAAATTGGGCTTTGTGGAGTTTTGTAAATCATTATTCAGATCGGGATTTTGGTGTGAATTTGTGAATCATTATTCAAATCAGGACTTTGGTGCGTGTTTGCGAATCATTATTCAGATTGGGACGTTGGAGTGCAGATCGCAAATCATTTGATTCAGATCGGAACTGATTCAGATCCTGACCTAAAAGGTTTGCAAATCATTATTTTGGGACTTTGGAGCAGGTTTGTGAATCATTATTCAGATCGGGTCTTTGGTGCTGGTTCGCAAATCATTATTCAGATCGGTACGTTGGAATGTGGATCACGAATCATTTGATTCAGATTGAATCCTAAATGATTTGCAAATCATTATTTAGAACGGAACTTTCGTGTAGGTTCACATAGAATTTTATTCCGTTCGGGACTTTGGAGCGGGTTCGCAAATCTTTTTTTTTTTTTTTTACTTCTTTTGTTATTAAACAGTAGTGAAAAAGCCCTTGAAAGTCCTGGAATTTACTAATCCTGGTAGATGTTGTATTTTTGCCCTTAAACAGAATTGTCTTTTTAAAGGCCAAAGCTTATTCTATTTTCTCTGATACTTCCTCCTCTGACATTTCTAAGACTTTGCAAAACCTTCATCTAACCCAAAAGTGACTGGGGATGTTTTAAGTGCTTAGGCGGAAAAAAAGAGTCCTTTTGGATCCAGTGAGGTTCAATTGCTAAGGGGAGTTTTTGTAATTAAATTATATGATATTTCTGTAAAGCTGATTGCTACACAACAATAAAATCCCTTGTGAGCTTGTAATCACTGGATTTGCATGGCTTGAGGTTGAGATGTACAAAAATGATGAAAAAAATAAGTTATGGTTGCCATTTTAAGATAATGTTTCACACAGGTTTGATGTTAACTATACCCATTAGGGCTGCCACTAACGATTATTTTGGTAATTGAGTAATTGTTTGGTTATTCTGGTCGAGTGTTTGGATCATTTGTGGTAATAAAAATAGACTTAAGCAAACAAGAGGGTTTTAAATTAAATTGAAATACATATATGAAAGCAATGAGGCAATAAGATTTGGTTCAAATAATATCAAAAGCAAGTAATCGTATGGTTTTGTTGAACAAAAAAAAAACTACATAATAAAACAATGTAATCATAACTTATGTACTATGTAAAATGCCTACACAGAGTGCGCCAAACGACTGACGATTGTTTTTACACTTTAAAGTGTGATTTAATCCTTGTTTAATTAATTATTTGGCCACTTCTTTACGATAGAAATGCTATAATGCATGTGGACATCAAATCATGCAATCTCAGAGCGAAACTTTTAAGTCGTGATGAACAGACTTTATTTTTGAACAGCAAATTTAGAAAGATGTATTCTCCTGTGTTTCCGTAGGTTTATAAATAATTGATCTTATAAATATGATAGAATAGTGCATGTTGTTTCCAGATGTTATAAGCAACTCATACTCACAGCATATGCAAAAATGTAGTTTGAGATGGTCTGCGCATGTAAATGATAACGGTTTGTTTGGAGCAGCATTTACTGTGAATGGAGCCGCTCTGAGATGCTCATAACCTATGCGCATATTTAACCCTTAGCTCATATAATTATTGGATCGCAGCCTTTGTGATTTCACAATAGCACTATGCTTTATTATGATTTTTAAATGTTTTTTATATTTCATGCAGCCTTGGAGGATTGTCTAATAATGCTTTTCATGGATTTTCGTCTGTGGAATGCGCCACTTAAGGTGTCACATAAATCAGCTTGGACAAAATGCAAACAAAGTTGTTTTTTTGTTTTTTTTATAATTGCATACTTGAATTTAATCTAGAAATTGTGACAGCTCTACACATCATGATAACATTCTAGACTGCCTGACAAAAATATAACTGGAATTTTTACAATTTTTAAGACCATTTTTAAAATTTAAGCTATATAAGCAAGAAAAGGTACACCTTTTGATCTAAAATACGCTAGGCTTGTGATAACTTAAAGTAAAATGGGCCTGAACACAAAGAAATGACTCTTGTTTGCTGCCTCAGTAATGGCTGCGCTGATGTTTATTTCTTTTATTCATCTCTGCAGCGCTTAGATTGAATCAGAAGATTGTCACAGACTGTTGTGCCATAAAATGCTTTGTCATAGCAATTTCCAGAACTGTTGTGGCCACCACCAACACTCTTGTCCAAGAACCTCTGTAATTACTTTTATTTATGAGACCAGGAAAGTTTTCCACCATTTTGTGTTTCCTCATCTCTTCAATGTATTTTTTTTCCTTGGGAAAAAAAGGGTTTGGCAGAAACATGAGCCCCGATCATACGTCTGTATTTCTCTGGCTGCAAAAAGAAAACTAGTGTACTTGCACACAAATTGCTGAATCATTGTTTCTTTGCATTTGTATGAGAATAATTAGCTTCTTCTCACTTATATGAGATTATATAAATATAATTTTGATGGGAAATAATTATAAGCAATAAATAAGAAAGCTAACTAATCAAATTTTTCCTTCATTGGAAGATTATACAGATGAACGGCAGTAATATATCTTATAAAGGAAGGATTTTCATATAAGGATAGCCGCTAGATAAATTGCAGTTATACATATGGGACCACAGTCTACATAAATATTCCTAGATTAAAGTCTCACCCACACCAACCAAATTATATTAATTCCACTGATACTAAGGTGTGCATGTGTTTCTATTAGTTGTTTTCTAGTGCTCACTTCATCGGCCAACAGCACACCAGAGTCGTAGCTCTTCCTGTTGTTGCTAGGAATGTGATGTCACCTGCTCCCTTAACAGGGTTGGTCCTTGTGTGTTTCAGATTCTCAGCCTTGGCCAGGAACAAAGGAGCAGCGACAAGGCTTTTCCCCCACAATCCTCTGGTGCTCCCTCCCCAGCTGGCCGAGCCTGACGGGTGAGCTGACACTGACTGGAGCTGAGCGCTCTCTTTTTTGCCGTGCGGGGCCTGGCTGCGTGGAGGAAGCGGGGGCTAATTAATGAGCTGTGAGTATGAGGCCTCACTGCTGACAGCCAGTGGAGACAGGATTAATAGTCCGGTCATCTGGCTTGATGTGTGTGCCTCCAGGCTGCCCCTTGACGAGAGTCCACTGCGGAATCCACCACGGCGGCCGCCGAGAGACCAGCAGAGATGCCCACCGAGACGCTACAGGCAGATAGCAAGCCCGCCGGTCAGGGTGGGGCCTTCGCATCTGCTGTCCCGCTCCGCATCCTCAACAAGGGGCCCGACTACTTCCGCCGGCAAACCGAGCCTAACCCGAAGCGGTTAAGCGCCGTGGAGCGGCTCGAGGCCGACAAGGCGAAGTATGTGAAGAGCCAGGAGGTCATCAACGCTAAGCAAGAACCCATCAAGCCACAAGTCCTGGCCAAGCCCCCCGTCTGCCCGATTCCCGTCAAACGAAGTGGTGGTGTTGGATCAGGCTTGAAGGCCTCCAACAACAATGCCAAGTCGGACACCTGCGCAACCACCACCAAACGGGAGAATCTCAACCTGGAGATCCTAAAGAACATCCTGAACAGTTCCTCCTCATCCGAGGGACCCGCTAAGGGGACGTCGCATAAAGTCGGGGCACGTAGCTGGGCGCCGCATCGCTCATCCGAGCTCTCGGAACCTGGATGTCGTTCCTTTGCAGACTCGCTCAAGGTACCACCTTCCACGCAAGGTCGACACAGTCCGCAGGGAGGCAACTTGAACCTAAGTCGCAGGCTGCTTGAGGAGAGGTCTTGCGAGGCCGATGGCGAGCGTTCACCATTGCACGCCTCTCACAGCTCCTCAGACATTCGCCGCTTGTGCAATGGCAAGCCACTGAGAGCGGCCCGCAGCAGCAGCTCTTCCGCACCACCACTGCCACCCAAGCCTAGCGCCAAGGCCTTGGCTGCATGTGACAATGCTCCTTGCTCCTCTGAAAGAGAGACACTATCTACAACTGCTGCGGAGCTGGAGTTGGGGAGTTCTGTGGCCCGCAGGCCCTCCCTCCACCGCTCCAAGTCAGACCTGAGCGACCGCTACGCTCGTGCCGGCGCAGACGTGGAGCGCTTCTTCAACTATTGTGGGCTGGATCCCGAGGAGCTGGAGAGCGTAGGTGTGGAAAGCTTCGCCCGAGCGAACTCTGACATAGTGTCGCTTAACTTCCGTAGTGCCAGCATGATCAGCTCGGACTGCGAGCAGTCACGGCATAGCAATGATGACCTGACCGATGAAGAAGACGATGCTGGGGAGCGCGTTCCCTACGGTATTTCTGCCGTTGAACGAAACGCCCGGGTCATCAAGTGGCTCTACAGCATCAAGCAGGCGCGGGAGTCTCAGAAAGTCTCCCATGTCTAAAACAGGGAGTGGACTTCCCAACCTGGTCTGGACTTTTGCAATCCATGCGCTGTCTTTGAAGTCTCAAAAGATTACATGGCAAAGCATTTTGAGTTGACGGCTCTTTTTAGTCGCTTTTTGCATTCAGTGTTCGCTGTCTTCTGAATCTGCATGACTCCTTAGACACTCTTTGCGGCCTCAAGGTAATGCAGCTTATGTAGGAGCCTCTTTAAAGATGGTTGCGTCAAGGCCATCTCTGTGCAGAGAACAACTCATATTTCCTTTTTTTCTTTTTGCTTCTGTCTGTCAGATGTTTTGATGCCAGCACCTTTCAGGTGCTTTTTATTTCACTTTGGCGCACTGAGCCAGGAAGCCATATCGGTATGAATGCAGAGCTGCAGTGTGTTTAGACTTCTTTTGATCCTCTCTTTCTGTCACTTTTTTGTTTTGACTTGTTCTTATGATGGATACGAGCTGTATGTATATAAACCTCTGTGAATAGACGCAGCAGAAGCATGTTTTAGTCTATTCTCGAGATCTCCCCCCGCCCAACTTCTCTCGGTCAGCCTTGCACTGGTCATATTGTTCCAGCAGTATCATGACACCATTCAGCTTCATGTGGTTTGTTTTCACTTTGTCTGTCGTCCATAAAGTTCCTGTTTGGCGGTTGATTATTTTTGTGGTACTATTGTTTCGAAAGGTGTAAATGCTGTAAGAATATGTATATAATTTACAGAGTTGTCGGAAAAGCGTTGTGTGATGACGAGTATGCTATGTCTCCTCCATAGCTCCTTGTCTGTTCGTTCCCCCTCTGGGCTTGCATCGTGAGGCTGTGTGAGACTTTGTCCAAGAACAAATCTGTACGACACTGTTGTTGCAATGACATATATGTTCGGTATATTGAAGTTTGAGCTGTTACTTAAAAATTTCATCAAGACGTTTGTTCACATTTAGTTTTTTCATTTCAATAAATGGCTGATTTTGCCAACTTTTGCCGTCAACTTCAAATGTTTGATTGTATTTTCCTGTTATTTATGTATTTGATAGATGCATATGATAAAAAGGAAGTCAACAAAATCTCTTTTTTTTTTTTTCCTACAAACTTTCCTTTTAACCAGTCATATAGTAATTTTTATACCAGCTCAGGCAATGAGTAGACAGTGGTGGAAAAATCACAAAGGCCAGTCATGTGATTCTCCCATTGCTGACCCTGAGAAAACAGCTGTCAAGTCCTATATGCTCACAATTTGCGTGTAGGCAAGATCTTCCCTGTTTTGAAAGCCTATTTCGCTCTCTCATTATAGCTCTTGTCTCTTTGCAGAGCAGTGCTGTCCGCAGGAGGGTAGGTATCTTTAATTTAGTCATTTGTGCTGCCTGCTTTCTCAGGGCAAAAGGAAATGATCTAATTCATCACAAATGTTTAGAAAGGCCAGACCACTGCAGTAGAGGCCCCCTCGCTCCCTAGAGCACCTAACTCACTCCCATAAACAAGCTCAAGGGATCTGTGGGTCACAAGCCTGGAACACTTACATGAAACCTTATGTTTTCACCCACTTTTCTCTGCATTTTAGAAAAAAAAAGACCTTCAACTTGATGCTATCGAAAACACTAAATTGAGCTTTCTAAGGCAAGTCTTAGTATAACTACATGCTTATTAAACTTGGGTGTTTAACTAGTCAGTTGTTTGTCCTACGGATGTGAGCCATACCTCAAATGATACCGCACTGAAAGAGAGACATACAGTTGAAGTCAAAAGTTTACATACACCTTGCTGAATCTGCAAAATGTTAATTACAAAATAAGAGGGATCATACAAAATTCATGTTGTTTTATTTATTACTGACCTGAATAAGATATTTCACATAAAAATGTTTACATATAGTCCAAAAGAGAAAATAATAGCCGAATTTATAAAAATGACCCTGTTCAAAAGTTTACATACCCTTGATTCTTAGTACTGTGTTGTTACCTGAATGATGCACAGCTTTTTTGTTTTGTTTTTAGTGATAGTTGTTCATGAGTCCCTTGTTTGTCCTGAACAGTTAAACTGCCCACTGTTCTTCAGAAAAATCCTTCAGGTCCCACCATTTTTATTGTTTTTTCAAATACATTTTGTGTATTTAAACCCTTTCCAACAATGACTGTATGGTTTTGAGATCCATGTTTTTACACTAAGGACAACTGAAGATTTGAAAATGTGAATATCAGGGTAAATTTAACTGATTTTGTTTTCTAGGAAACATGTAAGTATCTTCTGTAGCTTCTGAAGGGCAGTACTAAATGAAAAAAAGAGAAGATATTTAGGCAAAATACGAAAAATGTACACATCTTCATTCTGTTCAAAAGTTTTCATGCCTGGCTCTTAACTTTTTGAATTTGAAAATCAGGGTAAATTAATTTAACTTATTCTGTCCAATTACATGTATTGGAAAACATGTAAGTAGCTTCTGAAGAGCAGCACTAAATAATAAAAAAGAGCTATTTAGGCAAAATAAGACAAATGCACACACCCTCATTTCATTTACACCCCTGGCTCTTAAAGGAACATTTTCCAACTCCTCTAGAATTAAACAGATGAGTTTTACCGTTTTCTAATAAATTCAGATGATTTCCGGGTCTGAAAATGGTTCCCAAATAGTTCCCAGCTATTTTACTGTTAGCTTAGTGGCTTAGTGCTGGTCACATTGGAAATTACCTAGCTGGCAACTATTTTCAGGCACTGCGTAATATCATTGCGCCTGCTGAACCCATGGTACAGCAGCAAAGTTCCTTGATTATTACATTGGAATGAGAGTATAGTTCCTATTCATATCAGCCTAGAAAATCACAACTTTTCATTTTCTATCGGTCTTAGTACTTGATATAACTACAGAAGAGTCAAGTTTTAAATAGGAAAAATATTGAAAATATTGGTCATTTTTGAGAGAGATGCTAATGGTCTAATAGGTTCAATGATTTAAACTAAGCTATGCTAAAAGTGCTACCACCAGACCCGGAGATCGGCTGAATGGATTCAAAAACGGTAAAACTCATCTGTTTAACTCTAGGGGAGTTGGAAAATGAGCTTATTTTTTTAAAAAAGTGGAGTGTTCCTTTAATGCATCGTTTTTCCTTCTGAAGCATCAGTGAGCATTTGAACCTTCTGTAATAGTTGCATATGAGTCCCTCAGTTGTCCTCAGTGTGAAAAGATAGATCTCAAAATCATAGTCATTGCTCAAAAGGGTTCAAATACACAAAAATGATGAAAAACCAAAGAATCTGTAGTACCTGAAGGACTTTTCTGAAGAACAGCGGGCTGTTTAACTGTTCAGAATAAACCAACAGACTCGTGAACAACTGAACAAATAAACGTAGCTGTGGATCATTCAGGTAACAAGTATTAATAAATCAAGTTTATGTAAACTTTTGATAAATTCAACTATTATTTTCTCTTGTGGACTATATGTCAACATCTTTTATGTGAAATATCTTACTCAGGTCAGTGCTGGATAAAAATATATATATATATTATGGACTCTTTTGACTTAGTATGGTATTTGCCATTTTCCTCCTAAGACCACTCGGATTGACATGACACTGTTATACTGAATAGCTATTTTATGTGACTGTTTATTTTGGTAACTAGAATATGGCATGTCTTATTTAAGCCACAAAATGGCTGCCGACTCATGGTTTTGAAATTGAATGTTGTGTTAGGGTAATTACAAATGACTTGTAATAGCATTTGAGTGCCTGTTAAACAATATTTACACAATGCACGCCCGCTTTGCTACTCCCCTTCCCCCCCAGAAAAAGTGTGTAACGTAGGATTAGCGAATCCTCCCTCCGGCTTTGCATGACATGAAGATAATTTCTCAGTAGATCTAATGACTAATAGGGGTTTATCTGTTCACGTGAGGAAAGCACAAGACTGTCGAGCTGTGACAGCAAAAAAAAAAAAAAGCCTTGCTTTCCCTGTCAGGACCTGGATTGAAACAAAATGGCACCCCAGGCAAAACCAAGACTCTATAAAAATGAAGAGGTAAATTGAATTTTCCATTTTGTTTCCTGAAGTTACACTAATAACATCAGACCCCCTCATGAACACCTTCATTAATTTCCATCTAGTATGCCTGACAAAAAAGGCATTGATGAATGCCCTTTCTATACACCCTCTCTCTCTCTCACTTTCCCTGGCAGGAGCGGAGCAGAACATTAGGGAATGAAAGCAAGCCATGTTTGAGCTCTGTCTCTCTCTCCGCTGGAGGGATGCTGCGACATGGTTGTTGGGGTTCATTGGCTGTCATTATTCCCCCTGCCCGCCTCTCTCCGCAACACAAAGCCTGCAAGTTTCTTCATCCCTTTGACTCATGCTTTTCTAATGCAGCAGTTTAAGCCCAGCGCTTACAGCTGTGAGCTAACATGACATTTACCACCGATTCCCGCTCAGCGGCTCGCTCAGGCCAGAGGCTCACAGATCATGTGGTGTCATAACAGGCTGAGTGTGGCGTCATTGTCCCTGTTTTGTCTGTTATGCTGCAGCATTAATAACCAGTGATTCTTTCAACTCTACATCTTATATCAATATTTAAATGAAGATGCCCAGTTTCCACAAGTTGGTATGATTTTTTTTTGGGGTCTTCATGAAATGTCTGCAACATACTTTAAAATTTAAGGTAAAATTCCTCAATGGTCATGTAAAACACCACTTTTCACCCCTTGTCAAAAACAGCTCTGTTCACAGAGAGCCATTTCAGTGCATGTCTCTTTAAATGCTAATGAGCTACTGCTCACCCCACCCCTCTTTTCCATTTTTTTTTTTTTGTGTATTCTATGGCACTTTACCATCAAAAACAAAACTATTCCACTGCGTCTTCAGTGGCTCTGATGTTGGGAGAAAATAAAGACACTTATGTTCACTTTTACATCCAACTACAAAACACCTACATTGCTTACAAAACATTTGTGTCGCTACAGCTAAAATATGATAATACGACAGTCTGTGGTAGTGGGTGGGGCCTGAGTAAAGCAAAACAGCTTGATAATTGATGCTGTTTAGGCTTTTTGGGAAGTGAATGGATTTTTATCATTGTAGGGTGGTTTTGTCCACATGTGCTAAGACACATTTATATGCAAACCTCTTTTAAATGTTTGACAATGTTTAAATGTCATGTCATGGTTGTTCAGGGCTCATTTTTGTAGGACTTCATGTTTCTGTCAACAGTTTTTAGTCAGGTTATGGGCCTACCTTGTCATGTGTTTGACAATACAAGCAACCTGTCGGACAAAATATCATTAGAAAGCATGTGGGGACACATCGTTAAAATTCCAGTAGCTTGGTAAAAGCTTTGTCAACAACCTGCATTCACTTGTGTTCAGTCAGGAGAGTAAGAGGGCTCTGTGTGCAATGAATGCTCCTGAAATTGAAATTCAAATGGTAGCCCACAGCTAACCAGCATCAGCTGCTTTGAGATTCCTCTCCAGCCTCAAATTACTAAAGATGCCTAATGAAAGAAAGAAAAAAACTGATTTATGAAACATAAACAGGCTTGTAACAGTGTAGACTCTTGTATCTTTTAAAATCAGTGTATTCTAAGTATTTTTTATTACGTATTTGATTCACAGAAAAATTATTTTTAGCATCTATTAATAGTAGATTGTTCTAATAGCATTCCCACAACTACACATATGACCAACAACCTTAATCATCTGATTGAAGTGTTATCCATTTCTGAATATCTTTAAAGGGGTCACTGAATGAGTTTTCAAGTTTTCCTTTGTCTTTGTACTGTTACAAGCTCTTGGTGCATAAAGAAGATATGTAAAGTTGCAAAGACTAAAGTCTCAAATTCAAAGAGATATTCTTTATTAAAGTTAGGAGTCTGCCACACCCCCCTAAAACGACTGGGTCTAACACACCCCCAAGTATCTACGTCAGCATGTGGTGACGATTTGCCTAACACCGCCCAAAGGAATACAGTTTGTACATTTGCACCTAAGCAAAAATGGTAAGAATACAACAGTATGCTTTTAAAGTATTATATTTCTTCAGTTAATGATAAAATAAATACAGTGTTTAAAGTTCTTATAATGTCGTATATATAGTAGGCCTATATTGATTACATATAAGGTTAGTGAGCTGTTAAATGTAACAACATGTCTACACCGGACGCCAGCGGCGTGACGCGACACAACAAATGTCAGACATAAAACTGCTGCTGCATTATATTTATAACGTGTTGACACAAATTTCAAATAATTTTCAGTGGTCGCTTTGTATATGTTCACAGACTTTTGCTGTTGCGTTGCGACGAATGTCGCGTCAGGTGTAGACACGGTGTAATAGTTATTTGTAAAGTAAAACCTTACCAATCTGCTACGTTTTGATCAAGTCGCGCTGGCCGAGTTGACTGATCAGCTTAGTCTTCTGCATTTTCTGGATCAGATTCGGGCTCGAATTGATAAGGTAGTACAGTCGACATTATCACCTGTCAATTGCTCGGGAGGATGGGATTCCACATATTGTAAGGGGCGTAACATTTCCGACACACGCTTAGAGTAATCGGCCAATCACAACGCACGATACAGCTGGCCAATCAGAGCACACCTCGATGATTTTCATCGGTGTCAAAATCGACCCGTTTCAGAAAGGCGGGGCTTAGAGGACATAAAATAATATAAAATATGAGCAAAATAGAGCGATTTTTTTTTATTTAAACCAGGTAAACACATTGCATTAAACCAAATAAACATAAAAATGATATTTTCTCTACCCATTCAATGACCCCTTTAATGGGTATGCAGATGTTGTTATTAAAGGAGAAGTTCACTTCCAGAACAAAAATGTACAGATAATTTACTCACCCCCTTGTCATCCAAGATGTTCATGTCTTTAATTCTTCAGTCGTACAGAAATTGTTTTTTGAGGAAAACATTTCAGGATTTCTCTCCATATAGTGGACTTATATGGTGCCCCCGAGTGTAAACTTCCAAAATGCAGTTTAAATTCAGCTTCAAATGGCTCTAAACAATCCCAGCCAAGGAAGGAGGGTCTTATCTAGCAAAGCGATCGGCTATTTAAAAAAAATAAATAAAAATTACTTTTTAACTTCAAACGCTCGTCTTGTCTGGCTCTGTGTGAACTCTGTTTATTCCGGTTCAAGACAGCTAGGGAAAAAAAACTCCCAGTTTGTTCAGTGTTAAGAAGCACAATTTGTTTACAACACTGATAATAAGAAATGTTTAGTGAATGCTGAAGGATCATGTGACACTGAAGACTGGAGTAATGGCTGCTGAAAATTCTGCTTTGTCATCACAGGAATAAATTAGATTTGAAAAATTCTCTATTGTAAATACAGCCTTGGTGCGAGCATCGCTTTTGACAGTTTCATAATAAACTGACTTTTTCTTGCTATCTATCTGTATTTCTGATATTAGCCTGTTGTTTATCAGAAACTCTTTGCCATCTCTATTTTGTTTCAGTGACCTTCAAGGGAACAGAAATATTTCACAAAATCAACTTCGAAATATCGAAATAAGTCATTTATGCATATAAGTTGAAGAGTTTTGCTGTCTCAAGGACACTATGCACAAGTAGGTTTGTGGTCACAGCACCGAGGATGGAAGGTCAGTCACGCAGGACTATAATTGACCTAGAAAGCTTTCATTTCAGTTCCCAGTTCTGTATCAAACTCTTGGCCCCCAGAGAAGGAACAGAAATTCTATCTGGATCCTTATTGGTTTGCGGTGAAGGTAAGCCATTGTGATATTCAAATGTGTTCCTCACATTCATTTATGCTACTATAAACAAGTGCATGTGTAGTACAAAAGTCTATATTACTTTATACAATATGTATGGTAATTCATAATAGGTGCTGGATGTCAGATGACAACACTCATTCCAGATCAGCCTGAACAATAACTACATTAAGGCAAACAGAGACTGTCCCCTAGTGGTGATTTCTGCTTACTACAAGTAAGAATATACATGAAGAGTTCAGATGCAAAAGCCTCTAAATCCAATCTTTCTTTAAAAAAGCATTTTTATCAGGCTCTGATGTATAGGTTTCTAGCTAAGTACCGGTACTTCTGATTGGGCTGAGGCTGGGATTTTAGTGAGTTTGAAGTACAAGTATTAGATGAATGTATAATATGTGTTGAGAGCATTCACTCAGTATCATTATCTCATTTATGACCGAGATGGCTGTTAGGGGGTTTTGCATCTGAACTCTTCACAGAGAAAAACTTTCTGAACATCAAATTTCACATTACTAAACAGCAATGCAATACAGTGCTTAATATTTTAAAATGTGTTCTAGAAACTAGAATCAAATGCCAAACCAGTTCATCAGTTTGAGTCCATTCAAATCTTTACACACAGAGCCTAAAGAGGGCAGCATACACAAACACAGGCACAGATGATCCTAATGTAAAAGACATGCTGTGGATATTTTGGCTGCTCACTGGAAACATACAACTTACATTTCTTGCAGTGTAAAACAGAGTGAATTATACAATAATAAATGCAGTCACATGACTTAATCAGAATGTGTTTAATACAGCAAATGGTGTAACTGCTAGAATTTTTAATTAAAGTAAATTTGCTTTTATGTCTGGCTAATTTGTTATGTTGGAAATGGAAGGTCAAGTGCATTTTTATATATATATATATATATATATATATATATATATCCGTCTATCGATCTTTCTGTGTGTATATATATGTATGTACAGGGGTTGGACAATGAAACTGAAACACTGGCCAATATAGTGTTGGAGGTTTCTTGGTTATTTTTGCGCAGCCTGGTGGCCAATCTTCACGTATTGCACATTCCACCAGTAAGAGCAAAGTGTGAAGGTTGACTATGTGCACCCAATGGTTCAGACATTGTACTCTAGGTGGTGCCATGTATAAGGATGATAATGCACTAATAGACACAGCAAGACTGGTGACAGAGAGGTTTGATGAACATGAAAGTAAAGTTGAACATCTCCCATGGCCTGCACAGGCACTTTGGGATGTTTTGGAGGAGCGAGTCAGGAAACTTTTTCCTACACCAGAATCACATAGTGACCTGGCCACTGTTCTAGAAAAGGAATGACTCAAAATCCCTCTGGCTACTGTGCATGACATGTATTTGTCAATCCCAAAACCAAATGATGCTGTATTGGACACAAAAGGAGGCCCAACACTGTACTAATTGTGGTCTACCCCTGTATGTATATATGTACCAATACTTGCTTTGAAATTTCACGTTCAATCCAATGCGTTACTTGCTGTAATTATTTTTTAGATTTACTAACAATTTCTGAGTGATTTTTATTTTTTTTTTACAAAACACTGAAAAATATACTGTTTACTGAAAATATCACTTACAAATATTAACCATGGTTTTATGATAGTAAAAGTGTAGTAACCATGTTTTTTTTTGTTTTGTTTTTTGGCGCATTGATTACTATTTGTATAACCATAGTTTTACTACAAATACCATGGTTAAACTATTGTTAATTTGTGGTTACTATGGTTTAATAGTAACCATGTTTCTTTTGGTTTTATTTGTAGCAAAACCATGGTTAATTTTCGCAAGGGGTATCTATAACAGCACTGCCTTTTAGCCTAAATAATACTTCAGATAAACAGCATTGCCAAGATATGCTAATGACAATGAAAGTGCTATTATTTTTATCTGCCATTCACTAAAATCGAAAACTTTTATAGAGTACAGAGGTTTGCAATTGTTGTTGTCAACCTGTAGAGTTTATAAACTACAATGAGGAAAATATAAAAAAATAAAAAATAAAAATGGAAATTGTATTTGTGATCTATGCAACAAAATTGTATTTCTCTTCTGAACCTGATTTTTTTGCTTTCAATTAAAGGAGTCAGGAACTGAGAAATCAACATTTCCTTGATCTTTGACAGAAAGAGGTCATTGTACTATAAAAACAATGACCTCTTATATAACATCCTGTAACTTTCAGAACTGAAAACTATGGAAGCCTGTTTCCGCCACTGAATAAAGAATAAAAAAAGGTAATTGTGACTTTTTATCTCACAATTCTGAATTTTTTTTCTCAGTATTGCAAGATATAAACGAATATATCAATCTTTTTGTCTCTCCTCAAAAATGGACTTTATAGCTATAGAAAAAATGTCAGAAAATACTTGCAAAATAAAAACTCACAATTCTGACTTTTTTCCTGACTTTGCCAGTATCTCGCAATTCTGAGAAAAAAGTCAGAAATGCATGAAAGAAGTCAGAATTTGAGGTAAAGACTTGCAATTCTGCCTTTTTTCACAAATGCACTACTATTTTTTGATGTTAAAAAAATCTATCATGTATTTAAAAAAATATTTTGCTATTGACACTACTAAAACTGTTCCTAGCATGAGAAGAAATCCTATCAGAGAACCATATAAAATCAATTTGTCTTTATTTTTCTAGTGCTTTATGCAATACAGATTGTTTCAAAGCAGTATTAATCACACTATTAAACAGTAAAGTAACAGAATCAATGATGCAAAGTTAGTGTTGATGACTAAAAATAGTGTTATTTATTCAGCTACATTCAGTTCAGTCCAGTCCAGTCCAGTCTAGTTCAGTGTAGTTCAGTTCAGTTCAGTTCAGTTCAATAACTGTGTAAAGTTCATTCATTATGAAACAAGTTCAGTTCAGCTCTAAGCTGCTCTACTGAAGACAGCAGTGTCTTCATTCAGTTCCAGTCAGTTCAGTGATGATTCAGTTCAAAATTACTGCTTGGGTTGCTTAAAAATAACTGATGTTCAAATTACATGTACTTGATTAACATGGAACCGATGTATATTTCCAGTGTTGTGTTTTACCACAATTTCATGACTGAAAAAGTAGTTGAGCCACACACTGACTTACTGTGACAAAGACATTTATCATATAGTAAGCATTATGTTGACTTGAAAAACTGGAGTTAGTCTTTTTCAAAGTCCCTGACTCATAGAGCTTTCTGCATCCAACAAAGTTAGCACAGACCTAATTTGACTATTTCCTAGAGCTTGCAAACTATGGCCTACAAATCCAAACACCTAAACATATGCCTAGCAACCACTCAGAGTGCCTTCGCAATGCCTTCCCACTTTGCTTATGTCTTCATATGGCCCAAGTATTCACAATGCTTATATAACTTCATCTCTCTTTGCAAACTTCCAAAGTATCAGAAGTACACAGTCTAAATAACCTTCACATTTCAAACTAACTTTTATGCAATGCTTTGTTAAACCAGCATTCAAAGTTAGCCTTGACAGTCTTTTCTTTTTCTTGTTTATCTTCATGATTGTTCTGCTAGGAGCAGATAAAATGACACACTGTTCCCACATTGGACATATTGGCTCCTACAACAGCACACACTGACATCTCATCCATTTAGTATGGAGGGCTCATCGAGTGCTACAGCAGACTTTGTGTTCTCCTGAGGGACTTGGGTATTTGAAAATACATGAGGGACAGTCAGCAAACTGTGTGGACAGATTGAGAAGAGTCTGAAAACTAATTACACTGAAAAGGAAGTCATTCAGAGACTCCGGTGTATCATAAAGCCAGGTGAGTTCAGGACAAGACTCATCAGTATTATGACAGTAAGTAGTTGAGCGAAGTAAAGTGTCATAGAGTCACATCAGAATAAGGAAAGCAGCAGTGACATGCATCAGACGCCTTAATCATTACTTTATATATAGGTCAACAGGACTGAAGTAGTGCTGTCAATAGAGTTGTAAAAAGACTGGTTACTTTTTTATATTAAGTTCAAACTTAGATGTGCTCTAGTTTAAAGCGTGTATGTGATCTGAGAGGAACTTTCAACAAAAAACTGAGCTGCAGCACGGTGGCCAAGACCATACAGTGGTTTAACAGGACAGGTTCCACTCAGATGAGGCCTCGCCACGGTGGGCCAAAGAAGTTAAGCACATTCACTCAACGTCATATCCAGAGGTTGTGTTTGGGAAATAGACGTATGCGTGCTGCCAGCATTGCTGCAAAGGTTTAAGGAGTGGGGAGTCAGCCTGTCAGTGTTCAGACCATACGCCGCACACTGCATCAAATCGGTCTACATGGCTGTCGTCCCAGAAGGAAGCCTCTTCTAAAGATGATGCACAAGAAAGCCCGCAAACAGTTTGCTGAAGACAAGCAGACTAAGGACATGGATTACTGGAACCATGTCCTGTGGTGTGATGAGACCAAGATTAACTTATTTGGTTCAGATGGTGTCAAGCGTGTGTGGAGGAGTGAGTGAGGAGTACAAAGACAAGTGTGTCTTGCCTACAGTGAGCATGGTGGTGGGAGTGTCATGGTCTGGGGCAACATGAGTGCTGCCGGCACTGGGAGCTACAGTTCATTGAGGGAACCATGAATGTCAACTTGTAATGTGAAATACTGAAGCAGACTGGACCACAGGGCAGTATTCCAACATCATAACAACCCCAAGACCACTACTGCCTTGCTAAAGGTGATGGACTGGCCAAGCATGTCTCCAGACCTAAACCCTACTGAGCATCTGCGGGACATCCTCAAATGGAAGGTGGAGGAGCGCAAGGTCTCTAACATCCACCAGCTCCATGATGTTGTCATGGAGGAGTGTAAGAGGACTCCTGTAACAACCTGTGAAGCTCTGGTGAACTCCATGCCCAAGAGGGTTAAGGCAGTGCTGGAAAATAATGGTGGCCACACAAAATATTGACACTTTGGGCCCAATTTGGACATTTTCACTTAGGGGTGTAGACATTAATGGCTGTGTGTTGAGTCATTTTGAGAGGAGAGCAAATTTACACTGTTATACAAGCTGTACACTCACTACTTTACTATGTAGCAAAGTGTCATTTCTTCAGTGTTGTCGAAATATAATATTATTTATATATATATTATAATATATTTACAAAAATGTGAGGGGTGTACTGTTACGAATTATATTAAACCTCTACTCAAAGAGAAATAAATGAACCGTAACAAGTAAACAGGGATTTTCTTTAAAAGATCCCTGGGGTCCCTGCTCTCACTCCCCAAAGTTTTAAAAACACAAAACACTATTAATGTGCAAGAAAGAAAATGTAGTAAATGAGAATGGGCAAATAACAGCATAAACTTTGTGAGGGGAAGCACCAAGAAAAGTACAATAAACAAAACTAACTACTAATCGAAAACTAACCTAGAGAAGTAGATTACAAATAAAATACAAAGTCTTCCCTCCCTACTAACAGAAACAAGAGAAAACGAACAAAACAAACAGGCACCCACCTCCCTGCTGCATTCCACTTTAACAAGGATCAGGAAGTAAGCAAGCGTATAATAAAACATAACTCAGTTTCACTTAGTTCAATGAATAACAACAAATGTCTTGCTTAGCGATCCTTTCACAAACAGTCGAAAGAATACACAACAGGGAGAGCAGGGAGCCGAAGATTCTACCATCCCAGCAGCTTAAATACTGCAGCCATCACTTCGGTCGCCAACCAAATCAGTCCACTCCATCTGTAAGCAATTAGAGACAGGAAAGAAGAGAAGAAGAAGAAAGAAAACTACACCATCTCCAGGCAACACTCATAACCACTTGTAACACCTCCACACCAAAAAGATGCAAACAAAAAGTTTGTATCTACCACCGTCTAACCACACCTTAAGCTTCAGCACCATGGACTCTGGACAGAGCATCAGCAACAACATTCTGAGAGCCCTTCTTGTGTCGAATATCCAAATTAAACTCTTGAATTATTACGACCAACGCATTAAGCGTCTATTCAAGGTACACATCCTGGAGAATTGTGATCAGTATACACGACAATTGGCAAGGAACTTCCACCTAAATACACCTTGAAATGTTGCAACGCTAAGAGTAATGCAAGAGCCTCCTTTTCAATTGTACTATATCTGCGCTGACACAATGTAAACTTTCTTGAGAAATAGCAAACTGGATGTTCAATTTCCAACTCACTTTCTTGAATGAGGGCCGCACCAGTGCCAGTAGCAGAAGCATCCACTACTTCTCATTGGAGCAAGGGGCATCCAAAATCCGGAGCCGAAAGGATAGGGATGTTACACAACAAATCCTTAGCTGCTCGGAAAGCTTGCTCACAAGCGGGAGACCACACAAAAGCTCTAACTGTGCTGAGAAAATCGGTTACCGGTGATACAACACTGGCAAAGTTTTGACAGAATCCTCTATAGCATTGGTCTCAAACTCAATTCCTGGAGGGCCACAGCTCTGCACAGTTTAGCTCCAACCCTAATCAAACACACCTGATCCAGCTAATCAAGCTCTTCAGGCTAACTAGAAACTTCCAAGCAGGTGTGAGTTGGAGCTGGTTGGCGCTAAACTGTGCAGAGCTGCGGCCCTCCAGGAATTGAGTTCGAGACCAATGCTCTATAGTATCCTGCCATACCTAAAAATCTATGCAGTTCCCTTTTATTCTTAGGTACAGGAAATTCCAAAATAGCCGCAATCTTTGCATCAACTGGGCATACTTGTCCCTGACCTACCCTTTTCCCCAGGTACACCACTATAGCCTTAGCGAACTCACATTTGGCTTAAAGTCATACAACAACATACAAGTTAGTTTAAAGTCATAGAAGCATTAACAAGGCATGCAAACACCTCACGTACAGAACGCGCATGTTCTTCCCAGCTAGAAGAATATATTACAATATCGTCCAAGTAGGCTTCACATTTCTTAACTCCACTCAGTACAATATGCTTTAATCTCTGGAATGTAGATGGTGCATTGCGCATTCCAAAAGCCATAATGGAGTACTGCATAAAATCGTCAGGGGTCACAAAAGCTGAAATCTCTGAGGCCCGAGGAGTAAGGGGTAACAGTACCCCTTTAAAAGATCTAATTTCATTACAAATGTTGCAGGACCAACTCGATCAATGCAGTCTTCCATACGAGGAAGGGGAAAGGAATCGGGTTTAGTTACTGCATTGACTTTACAATAGTCAGTTCAAAAGTGAACCGATGAATCAGCCTTGGGAACTAATAAACACGGCAAACTCCTGACGCAAATAATAATCACCAAAGAGCGAACGAGAATTTTCAATTAACTCAATGATATCCCTTTTCTGATTCAGAGTTAAATTACTTAAATGGAGGTCCAAATCATTCAATATTATGGAGTTCAACAACCACCCAGAAGGTACAGAAAACTCCTGTTCATCAACAACATCTGTCATAGACAATGATGCAACAACAGCACTTGACTTGGCAGTAGGCGCAGTTGGTGTTGAATCATTCCTCACATAAGATTTTAACATATTGATATGAACCATTCGAGACTTCCTTCGGCGATCAGGCATGCAAATTAAATAGTTTGTGTCAGACAACTTCTTAGTCACGGTGTAAGGACCTGAACATTTCTGTTGCAATGCAGAACCCAGCATTAACACCAAAAATGTATCACCCGGCTGAAATGAATGAGCGACACATTTACGATTATAATACACTTTCATGTCAGCCTGTGAATCAGTTAAATTCATTCTTGCTCTCACATACATTGCGAATCGTTCACGAATAGAAGAAACATATTCAGACACAGGTACAAGCGGCATGTTATGAGCAGTGTTGGGGAAGGTTACTTTTAAAAGTAATGCATTATAATATTGCGTTACTCCCTAAAAAATTAACTAATTGCGTTACTTAGTTACTTTTTATGGAAAGTAGTGCGTTACATTACTTTTGCGTTACTTTTTAAATCTGGACAGGGCTTGCTTGTTTGTTTTTAATATAAAAATGTTTGATTCTTAGCAAATGTAAAAGCCCTTTCACACCAAATTGAAATGAAGTGAATAAGCCTAAGGCTAAAGGAAAATTAACTTAACGTCTGTACAGTAGAACTGTAGGAAAAGAAAGAAACACTCTTCAGCAATGAGGAAAAAAAGCACAAATGTTAGTAAATCTAAAGCAAGTTTTGCTTATTAGTACACTGCAAAAAATGCTTTTCTTACTTAGATTTTTTTAGCCAAATTATCTAAAAATTCTTAAATTAAGAAGGATTATGTAATAATAATTTAGGACATGTAAATAATTATTTTCTTGTTTTCAGAAAAGTCAAAATTAAGTGTTTTTGCTTGAAACAATCAAAATAATCTCTAAATGGGCTAAGAAAAATAATCTTGTTTTCTGTTTGAAATGAGATTTGTTTGCTTACCCCATTGGCAGATTATTTTGCTTGTTCTAAGCAAAAACTCACTTAATTTTGACCATTTTTCTCTGAAAACAAGAAAATAATTATTTACTTGTTTAGAAAATCCTTCTTGATTTAAGAATGTTTTGATATCTTGGCTGGAAACAAGACAAAAAATCTAAGTAAGAAAAGTATTTTTGCAGTGTACGGTTAAATTGGATCAACAAAGGTCAGCAGCAAAGTCATTGGTTAATAAAATGGGATTAAATACATAAAGGAAACAAAAAGTAACTGGCGTTAGTTTTTTTAAAAAGTAACTCAGATATTTTCTTGGAAATGAAAAAGTAATGCGTTACTTTACTAGTTACTTGAAAAAAGTAATATTATTAAGTAACTTGCATTACCCCCAACACTGCGTCGCTTTAGAATTATAAGGTTCTATCTGACATTTTTGTCAAAATTGAGTTATTCACATATTCGTATTCTGTGACAATTTATTTACATAATGTGATGTTTCTTATGTAAGCTGTGTACATTTTGGGCCTTTTTTTAGAAAACAAGAATTGTTCTATCTACAGATGTCTATGGGACGCAAAAACTTTGAAGCTCAATATCTCAAAAGTGCTCAGAATGCAGATAGAACCTTATAATTCTAAGGCGACCGCTGGTTATGAGCAACCAATTGTTCGCTTAACAACTTTAAAGGTCCATGACCCGTATGTCCAAAAATGAGCTCTGCGGGACTGTAACCTAAAGATTCTTGAACGGATTCTCTTAGCGCAAACAAAAGCAAAGGAAGATCATCAGCCCAGTCCTTACCAGATTCCACACAGTGAGCTTGCATCATTGATTTGAGCGTCTGATGGAATCTCTCGACAGCTCCCTGTGACTGCGGATGGAAAGCAGTTGACACGGCGTGACTCACATAAATTCCATTTAATACTTGCTCAAACAATTTAGATGTAAAATTTGTTCCTTGATCCGTCTGAATCACACAGGGTAGACCGAATGTTGAACAAAATTGAATCGACTCTTTCACAATGGTTTTTGCTTTAATATTACATAATGGTATTGCCTCAGGAAATTTGTTGCTGCACACATTACGGTCAAAATACTGGTACCCCGCTTTTGACTTTGGCAATGGGCCACCACAGTCTAACAATGCTCAAACGGCTCTCCCATCACTGGGATAGGCTGCAAAGGAACCGGCCGAATGATTTGATTGGGTTTACCAGCCAGCTGACAAGTGTGACACAAACGACAATGTTTGGATACAGCGGATCTTAAACCAGGCCAATAAAAGTACTTGGCGATGAATGTTTTAGTACTACCCAAATGACCAGATAAACGATGATCATGAGCAAGTTTAAGAACTGCTGCTCGATAACCAAAAGGTAACACAATTTGATAATCTGGATTTAAACCAGTTTTTTTAGTCTCTGAGACAGCCACTTGCGCATCAACACACCTCCGTCCCAAAAGTATTATACACCACCAACATTATCTTCTTCCGTTTTACATTCCACAGCCTCAAGACCAAGCTGGTCTCTCCCCAATGTCAGTGAAGGTTCCTGGATCTCACTATCCATTTCAGGCTGTACAGACAATGTCAACTCAGTGGGAGAATCTGTAGAAGCAAGAAAAGTATCAGACAAAACAGTGACATCCTCATTTTTGCGTGCATGAGCATGAGTAAATGCACATGCCGAAAATGTTGAAGGGAATTGACTGCCAAGCTTCGTATCACAAACAGGAGTCTCTGCCACAATTGGGTGAGGAAACACCTTACCACCGGCCAGGTCATTTCCCAAAATTAAACAAGTCTTGAACGTTCTCCCACTCTCACAGGACCTGATACTAGATCAGATGTCAAAAACACAGTATGAAGAGGAACTTTTACACAGCTCAATTAAATCCCGCAAACTAAGAGTTTAAGTTTCACTTGAAAAAGAGAACACATTTTCAAGGAAAAAGCAGTCTTATGAGTAAGCATATATTCATCTGCTAATACCGCAGCAGCTGAAAGTGAATTCACCATTTGTTCATTAAGGTAAACTACTAAACTATCTGGTAAACAGTTCTTGAAGTCCTCTAACAAAAACAGTTCCTGTAACTGATCAAATGTAGTTGTTTTAGATGCAGCACACCACTTTTGTTTGCTTCGCTGACTTAGTATAACTACAAAACTTCTGTCTGTATGCTTCAGGAACAAGTTCATAAACCCGCAAGACAGCAGCTTTTACCAAATCATAATTAAGAGATTCTTCGATGGGTAGAGCAGAACACACTTCTTGTGCATTACCCACTAAATTGCACTGCAGCATTAATGCCCACATATCCCTTGGCCAATTTAATTTGGCAGCAATTCGCTCAAATGCAATAAAATATGCGTCAACTTCTGACTCCCGAAACGGAGGCACAAGTTTAATATGTTTACTAGGATCAAATGGAACCACAGCAGCAGGCATACTAGTAACATTCTCTGCAGATTGATCAGTTGGAGGTACGTTTACATGCATTGGAGTTATAACAGGTGGAACAGCAGTTCGCGCATGCTCTCTCTCTTTCTCTTTTTCTTTATGAACCATCTCAAGTTTGTATAACATACGATTATCATGCTGTTGTCGCTTTATTACAATAAACAAACCTTGCTTAAGTTTAGCATATACTTCAGCTTTAATTACCATTTTAGCTGCAGAGGTTGATATAGAAACATTCAAAATTTCAGCAATTTGCACAAGATTACTTTTTTACGAAATGCATTAAATCGCTGTATGCTAGGTTTAGAAATAAACGCTCTGATATCTAACTCCATACTTTGTAATCATCAGTGTTTTTTTTACGAACAAGATTAATAAAAACATTCGTTACAGTGGAATTTGGTGGTTCCATTGTTGTTACATTTCGGTGAGCAACAGTTATTTAGTAATTATTAGCAGGGCAGTGATTAGAGATACAGTACTGATCACACTGTATTTTCGATCATGGTAGCATAAAATCACTTCATGGAAAATAAAAGAAAAAATATATAACAAGTCTGTTATGACATTTATTTCAATTGTTACTGCATGTTGATATATTTTGACCGAAAAGAAGGTGCTAGGGGTCATCTGAATGCGGTTTGGTGGGAGCTGAACGGTTTGGCAAGAGCCCAGAAAATAGATAAGCACCCAAACAAAAAATGGTGGTTTAGTGGCAATCAGGACTGAAAAGTTTTGTGTAAGCCAAAACATAGGGACTCCACCCATGGTCAAGATACGATACATGTACTACAATTGAGGTTGAACAATAGATCACAGGAAATTCGCTTACACTACTTACTAACCCTTTTACAAATGGAAGATGGGGGATTCAGTATCGAAACCGCTACCTGGGGAAACACCAGTTGATTTTATGTAACGAAATTTTATACTGAACCATACATCATTATATGTATGATGGGATTGTTAGAGCAAATTATACCACAAATTGAAAGAGGGGTCATTTACAGAAGATGGCATGCAACTGGCCAAAAGTTTAGTCAAGGAGGCATTGGGAATATCCAAATTGGGACTACAAATATATGACAAGAGTATAACTCCAATCAATCTAATGCCAGTCAAAACACAATGGCATGGTTAAGAGTGGGTAAAATAAAACATAAGATAAAAATATCATGACACTTTCTTTAAGGAACTAAACGTTTTTCTAGATAAGCATGTAGGTAGTAGACAAGACCTAGTAAATACTAAGCAGAAGCCTAAAGAACCTACTTCAGACTTGCAGTAAGTATGCAGATAGAGAATTTTAAGAATTTAATGAGTATTTGTTGTATTGGTGTACTTTGTAAAGCATCCTTGAGCCTGGGAAAGGTGCTAATAGTCATAATAATAATAATAATAATAATAATAATAATAATAATATTATTATTAAGAAAGCATGGGTTGAGGAGTCTAAACTCCCAATAAATGATGAAAGGAAGCCTTTGGTCAGACACAGTTTAACTCAGTTTTATGCAAACTACTAATTTGATCAAGATAAGTGTAGATGAATTGAGGAAGCGAATTAGGGAACTAGATTCATCTGGCAGACTTGTAGTTAAAACTCAGATAGTTATGTTAACTGGGCAGAAGCCTCAGATGGGGTCAACATGGCCAGAAAGCAGAAGTGAAACCATGCTTGACTCAACCAAAACAGCCAAGAATAGTGTGTTATCACTGCATTGAAGGTCAAGTTCACCAAGAATGCAGGTTATTCAAAAGGCAAGACGAAGTTTCAGCCACAGCAGAGAAACACATTATAAAAGGTCCCATTTCTAATCAAACAGTTAACTCTGTGGAAATTTCAATGTCATGTAATACCTCCTTTGGAGGTAAGAGCTCCTGGTTTAAGCCATTTTTTCATAAATTTATAATCATTCCAGAAGCTCCACTAAATTTATTAGGATGAGACTTGATGCACAAATTGAATATGGATATCAAGTTCACTGATATCCAAGTTGTATTCTCTTTCCTGTCTAGCTTACAGGTTTCAGTAAACCCCCTGCCTACATGGGAGGAACCAAGTGATTCACAACCAATCGTACCCAAGTCTGGCATACCACAAAGGGTAGAGACTATGATTACTATGATGGGCTACATGGACACCTTCCTTAGTCTTCTCGGCAGCTGTTCAGAGGACACCTGAAAAAATTACTGACTAGCCTTTTCCAGTATGTGTCCTCCAATTCACAGATATCCTGGTGTCAGCTGAGGCCAAGGAAGACTGCGAGAAAGCATCCATTGTTGTCTGCAATGTGCTTGCACAGGCCAGATTCAAAGCCTCCAAAGAAAAACTCCAGTGGGACCAACCCAAAGTGACGTACCTGGGATACATACTAGTTCCAGGTCTATGGACGATCTCTAAGGACAGGGTCCAGATGATGAGGAGAATGAAATCCGTACAAACTGTGCAGCAGCTTCAAACTTTTCTGGGACTGGTGAACTATTGCAGATCCTGGATACCTGATGTATGTTGATGGTTCATGCTTCAAAACCTTCTGATGGTGTCTACCTTAATGGGTATACTGTTATCAGACACGGGGGAAATAATAGAGGCATTTGCCTTGGATTATAATTTGGCTTAAGATGCTAAATTAGTAGCATTAATATGAGCATGTGAGCTGATGGCAGGAAAACGAGTAACAATCTAATACTGATTCAAAGTATGCATGGGGGGTGGTCCATCATTTTGACAAAACATGGAAAGCTAGAAATTTCAAAAAGGCAGATGGTAAACCAAAAGCACATTTAAACCTAATAGTACAGTTAACTAAGGCAGTACAGCTACTTGCCAAAGCGGCCATAATAAAAGTAAAAGGTTACACAGCAGGTGATAATAAACATAATAAACAGGATAATCTTAACAGACATTAAGATTTTGCAGAGTCAAGCTACACAGACCAACTTAGAGCATTGGAGTAAGCAGGGATGCGGCCCAAATAATGACGGGATTGCGAGAGATGAAAGGGAAGAATCGCACTTCCAAAGTTAGGATTGGTAATCCTCATTAAGCATTTCGATTATGCAAAGACAGTGGTTAAGATTTTAACCAAAGAGATAATTCCTCGATTTGGCATACCTACTACAATTAAGAGTGATAATGCAATGCATTTTGTGTGTAGGGTAACACAACTCTTGGCCAGGACATTGTCTATTTGAACAAATCTTTTATGTGACTCGGGAAGAACGAGTCAGCTCTGGTAGTGATTCTTTCAGTCGTGCATGCGCAACATCCTATAGGGTTATGTTAGTTCACCTGTTAGTTCAGGTTTTTCGAGTCGTTCGTTCATCTTATGGGGCTGTCACGTGATGAATGAACGACTCAAACCCGAACTCAAGAGATGAACTAATCAATTCTCTTTCCGGCTCATGCTGCATAGGTTAAGCTTATGGGGCTGTCACGTGATGAACGAATGACTCAAACCCGGACTCGAGAGACGAACTAATCAATTCTCTTTCCGGCTCAGACTGCATAGGTTAATATTATGGGGCTGTCACGTGATGAACGAACGACTCGAAAGAGACGGGAAGAGATTTATTACCTATGGTAGATTTATTACCTATGGCACTAACAGAGATCAGAATGACTCCATCTTCCACCACTAAACTCTCACCATTTGAGATATTAATAGGTAGGCCTTTCCCGACCCCATGAGTCAAAGGCCACGCAGGCATTATTTCTTTAGGTGACCTGGAGGTGGTGCAGGAGGACTACATAACTTCCCAATTTAAGAAACTTAATTGCATATGTGCTAATGTTTCTTTGTGTTTACCTCTCCCCTCAGAACAGCCTAATCACCTTTTTGTCCCAGACCAGTGCGTGCCGATCAAAAGTTTAAAACCAACAAGGAGAGGAGAAATGAAGTACCTGAAACCTGCCACTGTGACTAGCGTGACCAAGACCAGAGTTCTGACGGACTACCAGTCACAGTGGATACATGCTTCAAGATTGAAATATTGTTCTTCAGGAGAGCAGGAAAGCTCCAATTCAAAATAGAATCATAAAAGGGGATTCACCTTACTGCTTAACATGGAGGAGGAAAAACACTGATTAAGCTGAAGAAGGAACTACCTCTTATAGTGAGGTGGGGAGTTGTCCAAAGCTGGAAGATAGATAGTCCATTAAGCCAAACAGTGTTAACTCTTTAAACAACCCTGTATGCACTGAGGGCCCAGTTCTGATTGATGGGTTTCCCACCACTAGACTCGGAGCACAGTCTTAGAAGCTATTCTAGCATTTGATTAAACTATTGTTAACCTAGTGAAAGCAAATCTAGAGGAAGAAGAAATATTTAAAGAAATAATACTTGAGAGGATATTCCAGACAATTCAGATAATATCACGGATAATCATGAAGGCACCCACATGAAGGAATCCATACCGGAGCCATAGACAGTCAATTCCTGCATCAGCAGGCTGGACAGACTCTGGAGTGGATGGGGAACCTGGATTTTCACCACTGTCATACTGATTGTTATTTTAACGCATATTGTGTTACTAATTGCTCCATGTCAAATGCAGTGTATTAGTAATTTAATTATGTGTACTATTATATCCATTACAATGGGAGAAATTATCAAGGAATCAGATGAAGATGAGTACAATATTTATGCTCCATAATGAATTATATCAGTGTGTATCTCCATCTAACAATGACTTTAACCAAGATCCTGATTTATTTGTTTTGATAAGAAGACACAGGAGTGTTTTGGTAAGACATTTTGTCTTAAAGTGGCCATTGTAAGATTCTATAACATCCTGTGTCCCTTAATAATATGTCTGTCTGTCTTTTCATGTTATCTCTCATATTTGGAATCTAGACAATGACGTAATGGCAAGATCATGAGACAGTCTGCTTCCTTATAAAGACGACTTGTTTCCATATTTCCGCTGACATCCCAATATTTCACTTCCCTAAATAACTATATATAATATATCACTTGCTCTCAATAAACTGCCCTTGAGTGAACTGCACTGCTGCTGTGTGGCTCATTCATTGGTCCAGGATCCTGTCTCCTGTGCTGTACCCAGCTTGAATCTTGCCGATAAAATAATATAGAATACTTTGTATTCTAACCCTCCACTTGTTAAATCAAAACACATCAATGTAGGAAAAAGAAAGAGGGGGGAAAAAACAAGCGGATGAGCCCCCATTTGTTACGAATTATATTAAATCTCTACTCAAAAGCCCCTTTCACACTGCAAGTTGATTCCGGAAAACTGCCGTAACATTGCCGGAGTGCCTTCTGTGTGAACGCAACCACGTCCCGGGATTGATTCCGAGAACGATTACGGGTTGGGGACCTAGTAACATTGCCGGGATCAGTCCTGGAACGAGCGCTGTGTGAACAAATGCCAGAACCAATGCCGTAAAGGCTATGTAAATGTGAAGACGGACGTTATTGTGTGACTCTTTTACCGAATGTTTTGAAGGCAGATCTTCTTACTATCCGCGCTGAAGTGGAAATTATTCGCCAGTTTAGTTAAACGGTACACGTCGTATTGGGGCTAAAGAGAAATAAATGAACCGTAACAAGTAGACAGGGATTTTCTTTAAAAGATCCCTGGGGTCCCCGCTCTCACTCCCCAAAGTTTCAAAGACACAAAACACTATTAAAGTGCAAGAAAGAAAATTTATTAAATGAGAATAACAGTATAAACTTTGGGAGGGGAAGCACCGAAAAAAAGTAAAATAAACACAACTAACTACCGATCGAAAACTAACCTAGAAAAGTAGATTACAAATAAAATACAAAGTCTTCCCTCTGTACTAACAGAACAGGAGAAACGAACAAAACAAACAGGCACCCACCTCCCTGCCGCATTCCACTTTAACAAGGATCAGGAAGTAAGGAGATGAGCGTATAATAAAACACAACTCAGTTCCACTTAGTTCAGCGAATAACAACAAATGTCTTGCTTAGCGATCCTTTCGCAAACAGTCAAAAGAATACACTAACAACAGGTGAAAACCAGGAGAGTGGGGAGCCGAAGATTCCACCATCCCTCTGGTCGCCAACCAAATCGATCCTTGTGAGCAACTCCACAAGCAATTAGAGACAGGAAAGAAGAGAAGAAGATTTTTTGTTGTTAAAACCTGGCAACTCTGATTTATGTCACTCCTGAACAAATCAATTTGAATTAACTGAAAATATGACAATAAATAAATTATTAATTATGAAACAAGAACCAGTGATTCAATAGCCGATTCATAAAGAGAGCTGCTTACAGAATTCCTGATTAAAGCAGCTGTTTAAACAAATCGAATAAATTAATTTATGAACTATTCAATGACTTGATCCTCTGCCATTCCTCCTTGCAGATTCTCTCCAGTTCTTTTAGGTTGGATGGTAAACGTTGGTGGACAGCCATTTTCAGGTCTCTCCAGAGATGCTCAATTGGATTTAAGTCAGGGCTCTGGCTGGGCCATTCAAGAACAGTCATGGAGTTGTTGTCAAGCCACTCCTTCATTATTTTAGCTGTGTGCTTAGGGTCATTGTCTTGTTGGAAGGTGAACCCAGTCTGAGGTCCTGAGCACTCTGGAGAAGGTTTTTGTCCAGGATATCCCTGTACTTTGCCGCATTCATCTTTCCCTCGATTGCAACCAGTCGTCCTGTCCCTGCAGCTGAAAAACACCCCCACAGCATGATGCTGCCACCACCATGCTTCACTGTTGGGACTGTATTGGACAGGTGATGAGCAGTGCCTGGTTTTCTCCACACATACCGCTTAGAATTAAGGGCAAAAAATTCTATCTTAGAAAATCTTATTTCTCACCATCTTGGAGTCCTTCATGCGGGCTTTCATGTGTCTTGCACTGAGGAGAGGCTTCCGTTGGGCCACTCTGCCATAAAGCCCGATTGGTGGAGGGCTGCAGTGATGGTTGACTTTCTACAACTTTCTCCCATCTCCCGACTGCATCTCAGCCACAGAGATCTTTGGGTTCTTCTTTACCTCTCTCACCAAGGCTCTTCTCCCCCGATAGCTCAGTTTGGCCGGACGGCCAGCTCTAGGAAGGGTTCTGGTCGTCCCAATCGTCTTCCATTTCAGGATTATGGAGGCCACTGTGCTCTTAGGAACCTTAAGTGCAGCAGAAATTTTTTTGTAACTTGGGCCAGATCTGTGCCTTGCCACAATTCTGTCTCTGAGCTCTTCAGGCAGTTCCTTTGACCTCATGATTCTCATTTGCTCTGACATGCACTGTGAGCTGTAAGGTCTTATATAGACAGGTGTGTGGCTTTCCTAATCAAGTCCAATCAGTATAATCAAACACAGCTGGACTCAAATGAAGGTGTAGAACCATCTCAAGGACGATCAGAAGAAATGGACAGCACCTGAGCTAAATATATGAGTGTCACAGCAAAGGGTCTGAATACTTAGGACCACGTGATATTTCAGTTTTTCTTTTTTAATAAATCTGCAAAAAATGTCAACAATTCTGTGTTTTTCTGTCAATATGGGGTGCTGTGTGTACATTAAGGAAAAAAATGAACTTAGCAAACTGCTGCAATATAACAAAGTGTGAAAAATGTAAGGGGGTCTGAATACTTTCTGTACCCACTGTAAACCTTGTTTGTTAGGCCTACTTTCTTTTGTGGAACATGAAGGTATTTTGAAGAATTTTGGTAACCAAGCTGTTTTGGTTAACAATGACTTTCATTGTATGAACAAAAAATATTGAAAAAATGTTTTTCAAATGATCTTCTTTTATGTTCCATAGTTTGTTAGGCTGTAGCCTAAATGTTGAATTAAATATTTCTTTCTAAAGCTACTTGTAATGTCTCCTTGATATGTTCCTCATTTAACACAATAATGGCTTTAAATTATCCTCTTGTGGTACTTTCACAGCCAAATTGAATTTGCAATTGATTAATCAATTGCCACATCATGTAATTAATTATATGTTTGTGTGTGTAAGTTCTGTGATCATTTACATAACCTGTTCTACGAAACATTGGACCTCATGGATGTTCACTGTAATGGGGAAAAACATTATTCTAAATATGTTATTTTGTGTTTGACAGAGGAACATAAGTCATAATTTTCATTCTTGGGTGAACTATGCTTTTTTTTTTTTTCTCTCAGTGTTATTACTTTTATCATATTCATTTGTTTTAGATCTGGGGTGCCCAAACTCGGTCCTGGAGGGCCGGTGTCCTGCAGAGTTTAGCTCCAACCAATTAGACACACCTGAACCAGCTAATCAGTCTCTTAAAAGGCATACTAGAAACTTCCCGGCAGGTGTGTTGAGGCAAGATAGAGTACATAAATATATGATTGCAGTGAATTAAATGTTAATTTAATGTTATGCTTAATTTGAATTTGTTCAGAAATTTTCCTCAAAGTATTTATCCAATAAAGCTAGCTAAACTCAGTCATGAATAAGTCTTTTATCATCCATTCATTATTTTTTTCTGACTTGTGTCATGACTTGCACTGTCTAATATTAATATGGCTTGTTTGATAAACTTATCTTTCTTTCCTTTTCAAGGTAAGGCAGAGGTGAAATAAAAAGGCAAGCACAAGATGACAGAAGAAACGAGAGACAGACAAAACTTACCCATGTCTTCATATATCAGGAGCAGCACACTACCCACTGTGCCACAACTTTAACCACCATCTTTAAATTATACAGAGCCCCATTTGTAGATTAGTTCTGTATGAAGTAACATAAACATTGAATGAATTCTACAGCTAACGGAGCTGTTGTGAATTCCCTTAGAATCATTTCTATCCTTCCCAACATTATAGTGACAGTCCTGCTGAAATGCAAGGGATGTTAGCATGAAACTATACAAAGATTAAGTAGCAACATCCAAAATGTGTACTGTATGCACAATTTATTAGGCTCTAGCCTTGACCTAAAGTGACAGATGCACTAAAGTCTGCTGACTGATAATACTGTTGCTATAGGTAGCAATAAAAAATAATACAACAGACCAGCTATTAAGCTGATAAACAGTGTTTTTACACTGTGAAGGACAGCGTAAAATTATGTTTTTTTAAATGTAATTATTTTATTCAAATACTCCTCTATTTAGTGCTCAGGAAATGCATTTATGGTCTTCTTGCCAATGTTTGGATTGTAAAATCAGAAACACTATCATGAATGTCTTAGAAAATGAAGGTACACTTGAATGCTGCTTAATAAATCAGAAAATTGCACCTGACAAGTTAGATTTCAGCTCAAGATTGTTGTAAAGTGTGTTATCAGGGGTTAATTAGTATAACTTGACAGTATTTATGCTGCTGGGTGTGAATAACTGGGTCTTAGCAACTGCTGCATGATTGCAACTGTCAGTAGAGTCATCCGTGTTATTATCACTCATGTTCCAGCTTGATTTAGCCTACGTAGGAGTCAAGTAATCTTACAAAGAAAAATTACAAATCTGATAATTCCTGACATGTGGCATGATATACATGTTTGTATACTAATTGTTAGAATAGGACAAGAAACTAAAAGGATGAGAAACCTTTACATGAGCTTTGAAGTTGAGTATTTTTTTTTAAAGGTCAGGGTTTCCTTCACCTATCTGCCTCATTTCATAGTTCAAACAGATAACAGTAGGCTGATGTATTTACTTGATCATGAAATCAACATACAACACCGGCCAGGAAAAATCAATGCTTGGGCAGAAACTCAACTGTCACTGTAGACTAGCATGTCAGAGAGTGCACTGAAATAAAAACTGACCTTAAACAGCTGCACATGAGATGGTCCGTGCAGGTAAATAGATTGTTTTTGAGGTGATGTTTGTATTGGCCGTGCATTAAAAGTTTTTCTGTGCACGTGTAGACGCATCGGAAAACAGACAAAGTATTCTATGATCTTCCGGTGCTTGGCTAAACAGTCAAAAACACAAACAAAAATATGTTTAAATGCCCTTGTTGCTAAATATTCATGGAAACACAGTTGCTTGAACGTAAACAGTTGAAAGAAAATCGTGTAGAAGTGTATTAGATACGCACGTTAATTCCTGAAGTGACAACATTCTAATTTGCCTTGCTGTTTGTGTTGCGTCACTGTCCTGGATGCTGCCGTCTGTAAATTGTGAAATTTCACTAATAATTGAAATGATTTATATCAACCAAGACTAATCCTGTTAAATAAACATTTCTGTTCCAATTAAACGTCTGTGCCAATCAGCCTTTGTGGGCAACGTGCGCAGGGTTGCCAGGTTTTCAAAACAAAACCTGCCCAGTTGCTACTCAAAACTAGCCCACAACTAGCCCAATGGCGTTTCGAGGGGGTCAAAAATCACATTCCAGGGTGTAAAATACACGTTTTCTTCGGGGTTCCTCCAGTAAATTTGAATTCCAGGGGCTAAATATGACGTTATTGGGATTGCTTCCATACATATTCTATGGTCATTTCAACACGCGGACATAAAAAAAACCCCGCGGCAACAGTGTTCCCGTAGTTCGCGGGAAAACCGCGAACTTGGCAACACTGGTATGGCGCTACAGGCGTTCCACGTTCGAATCCCGGCTTTTAATAAACATGATTTCAATATTTCAAAAGAAATACTGATTTAGATTTCACATTGAACTCCCTGGCTGGAAAAAAAGTTCAGTTTGCTGACGTATTATTATGAAGAACAATAAGAGTGTTGGTGTTGGATGTATCTTTTGGCTGATTTTGGCGGAGTATTTTAATAGGCTGCAGTAAACAGTTGTCCTTTTTATCTCTACATTACCAGTCCAGCTTCAAGGTTAGTTAGAGTTTTGCTTTAATCTCATGATGTTTTTTCTTTTATGGCACCGTGAGGGTCATAGTGCATTTGTGGATGTATGCTGACAGACACAAATGCCGTAGTACATTTATGTTTATCAAAAATACGCTATTATCAAAAAAAGTTATATTGATATTCAAGTAGGAAACAGTGGAAGCAATGTATCATAAGAGGCAATGCAAGTTTGAAGTATAAGATGGGTTACACAAATTACAACAGAAGTTAAAAGAAAAGAATACAGAGAATAATGCTAGCAACGGCAAGGCAATAGGTTTGATTCCTGAATTGCATGAAGTGAGAAAAAATGTATAGGTGTGCACAGCATGTGCTTTGAAATTCGATTTATAAATGACAAAATATTATGATTTCTTTCCAATTCAGTTGATCCTGGAGACTTACAGTTTACTTTGTTTTCATTCTTTTCCATAGTAGTTTGTATTTGGAGGTGCAAGAAATGCTAATCATTTAAACTTTCTCATGTGCACCTTTTCAGATTGGCAGCTCATTATCCATTCATCAAAAGCAGGCTCCCTTTCATTTCACAACCCTCTGTGGCAGTCATCCATTCAAAGTGACTGTTGAACGCAACATAGTTTGTCTGGCTATCTCTCATCAAACATCAGGCACAAGCTCACAACCGTTTGACAGGACACACAAATACAAGGTGAAGGTGAACCAGTTGCAGAGTAAGATTATTGTGGCCTTATGTTGGATACTACAGAGATTTTGCTTTTTAGAAATATATTTTACAATATTTCTTGCCCTATACATTCCACAAATAACACTTACAGACTAGACTCTGCATGTAACTTCATGTATATTAATAAATGTTTGAACAAACAGTACATGTGTCATAAAGACGCAAAGTCTTATGCTTGTACCAGCTTGCACCAACTTAAGTTTATCCCAGTGGAATGTGTTTTTCTACACAAATTCAAAAGATGTTTCTGATGTATTATTTCATTCATTGTGATCTCAGCACTGGTTCATAGTCTTTTAGGATTGACATAGACTTCAAGTTTGGACTTGTATTAAACAAATACTATTATTGAATAAATGTTTTATTCAAAAGAAGCCTTTCCTCAGCCTTTGGGGTAATTCCATATTTTCAAACAATCTTATTACTGGCACAACCAGACAGTGGTACTTATATGTTATAGGGATTTCACCCTTGTAGCTAATTTCTAATTGGTTAAAATAATTTTACAAGTCATCCTGTTACAACACTCCTCAGTCTCTGGTTCATTGTCCCATGTTGTATAATCTTTGTGTCAAACTGCCAAACTGCTTCGGAAAAGTGTTACGACCCTCCCTGTCTGATCAGCCATGAGATTTTAAGTCTTTTTTTTTACTATGTAGGTGGAAAGCTATTAGATGTTATATAACAAATTAAGCATCTACTCAAGTCAAGTCTTTATTTTTATAGTGCTTTAAACAAACAGATTGTATCAACACAGCTTTAACAGGAAAGTAACTGAATCAATGACACAAACTTCAAAAATAAGACACTAGTGTCAATATACATTAGTCAGTTCAATGTTGATTTTGTTAAGTTTAGTAAGTATTAATTTTGCAATATTCATCTGTTATAAAAAAACAAACAAACAAAAAAAAAACATTTGCTATGGTTATGTCTGTTGTTTTCACTACTCTGGTGCTTTTGACCCTCGGAAATAGAGACTTTCGAAAACACGGCTGACGCTGGGGTTACCTTTCAATGTAAATGGACCAAAACTAAGAATTTATCCAACAATGGCATAGCTGCCCACATTTGCTCTGCATATCCTTGACGACTGTGTAAACAATAACATCATGCTCATTTGTTGTGTCTCATTTCGGAGGTTTGTTTAAGAAAAATAACCATTAAATTCCAAAGTAAAAACAAAGAAATTACAGTATTTTTACACCCCATGGAATAAGAGTTAATTTTATTATGGTTACTTCTCTTATGCTGCATTCCAGATAACTCGAAATTAGGATTTTTCTCACTTCCTACTTGGAAATAACGTCTGGAACAGTCTACCCCGACCTCAGAAGGACGCATCATTTGATGTCGCTGCTTCCAACGAGCATAGTGTTGAGCTACCTCGTATCAAACTTAAAAATATAAGACATTAGGTTTATAAAATGATACTTTAATTATAGCTTTTCATCAGCTGTTTTCAAAATGAAAGGTAGCATTTTGTTTTTTTCCTTGTTTTTGACATACACTCTTTAATAAAAAGTGCTTCACGATGCCACAGAAAAACTGTTTTGTCTAAATGGTTCCATAAAGAACCTTCAACATCTGAAGAACCTTTCTGTTTCACAAAAGTTTCTTTGTGGCAGATTATAAAAAGGTAAGAAAGAGATGGTTCTTTAAAGAACCTTTGACTAAATGGTTCTTTGTGGAACCAAAAATGCTTCTTCAATGGCATTGCTTTGAAGAACCTTTTAAAGAACCTTTATTTTTAAGAGTGCAACTGACAGAAATATGTTAATGTGACACGTGATTGACTGGAACTCAGTTAAGTTGGAAGTGGGACATTTCAACTCAAATGTTCTCCCTTCCGACTCTATCTGGAACGGTAAACATCCTTGATGACGTATGCAGCCTCAAAGGTCATGTGACATGTGTTTTCTGTTGTGTAGTGTAGACGGAGATCATTTCTGAAATGCAGTAAAAACGGCAGTGTAGACTAGGATTGTGTTTATTTCAAAACGCTGTTTTTTATGTTGGCTCCGATAGCCTTGTGGTTAGTTCAAATCCCGTCTAGAGGTCCTTTGCCGATCACACCCCCCTCTCTCTACCCAATGCTTTACTGTCTGCTCTCTACTGTCCTATCCAATAAAAGGCCCCAGGGCCTGAACAGGGCCTCAGAATCAATTCCAGAGAGAATCGAGATCCATGAATCGCAATCCTTCGATTTATTGTGAGTGACTTTCCTAATTTGAACCCCAACTAAGCAAGCCAACAGAGGCAAGAAGCCAAAACTCCATCAGGTGAAAGAAATTGTCACTTAAATGTTTAAACCAGGTTTTTTTTAAACATTCCCTTTTTTAACACAATTGGATCAGGTCTTGAGTCTCAGTTCAGCTTCTCAACCAATAGTTTTCTTTTCTACCTAATGTATCCTGCATTTTAAATAGCTAGGATTTAACATGTTGGGTTGTCACTATATTAAACATCTCTTCTTTCTCTTTCTTAACCCTCTGGTTGTGTTCGGATCCCAGTCAAACTCGTGGGGTTCCCGGTCAAAAATGACCGGACTCCAAACAACTGCTTATAAATCTCTCATTATGCTATATTATCACCAAATATTGGATTCATTCTTTTTGTCAACTTGATTTCTTTCATTTAGGACTGGTTTTGTGTTTCTATTTGCATCCGTTTAATTGTAGGCCTCATTTATCTGAGAGTAGGTACCTCATTTTTTGAGTGAAAAAAGCATTTTTTATGCATAATTTTCACAATATTTAACAAAAAATTATAAAAATGAATGTGCACTTTTTATCACACTAGTGTGTTGTAATGTTTAATCAGGATGTTTGCTTTTAAATGCTATTATTTTGTACAAAATTGCAAAAAGTCACACTCGTGGTGTTCCCGGTCAAAAATGACCAGACTTTAAACAACTGCTTGTAAATCTCTCATTATGCTATATTATCACCAAATATTGGCTTCATTCTTTTTGTCAACTTGTTTTCTTTCATTTAGGACTGGTTTTGTGTTTCTACTTGCATCTGATTAATCGTAGACCTCATTTATCTGAAAGTAGGCACCTCATTTTTTGAGTGAAAAAAGCATTTTTTATGAATAATTTTCACAATATTAAGTAAAAAAATATGAAAATATGCACTGTTTATCACACTAGTGTACTTTAATGTTTAATTAGGAAGTTTGGTTTTAAATGCTTTTATTTTGTACAAAATTGCAAAAAGTCACACTCGCGGTGTTCCCGGTCAAAAATGACCGGACTCCAAACAACTGCTTATAAATCTGTCATTATGCAACATTATCACCAAATATTGGATTCATTCTTTTTGTCAACTCATTTTCTTTCATTTAGGACTGTCTTGTGTTTCTACTTGCATCTGATTAATCGTAGACCTCATTTATCTGAAAGTAGGCACCTCATTTTTTGAGTGAAAAAAGCATTTTTTACAAATAATTTTCACAATTTGAGATAAAAAATTATACAAATTTGCACTGCTTATCACACTAGTGTGTTTTCATGTTTAATTAGGAAGTTTGATTTTAAATGCTTCTATTTTGTACAAAACCCTGTCTTTAGCCACTTAGTGTCATACCATGCTATGTTCAGAAAACAGTAAGGTTTTAATAAGGTTTCTTTTTTAATGACCTTTATTCATAGATGAGGTATTCATCTAAAAATAATAAAGTATTTCTTGGTCAATGTACTTTTACTGTTCCTATTTCAGCAACGGTAGCATGGGTATATTTGTAGCAATAGCCAAAAATACATTGTATGGGTCAAAATGATCATGTTCCATGAAAATATTTTGTAAATTTCCTACCATAGATATATCAAAACTTAATTTTTGAATAGTAATGTGCATGGCTAAGAACTTAATTTGGAGAACTTTTAAAGGTGATTTTTGCAGTATTTAGATTTTTTTTTTTTCAAATAGTTGTATCTCAACCAACAAACTACACATCAGTGGAAAGCTTATTCAACTTTCAGATGATGTATAAATCTTAATTTAAAAAATTGACCCTTATGACCCTTGTGGTCCATGGTCACATATGGTTTTCCAAGTCTTCAGATTTGGAATGACAGCAAATGTTTAAAAAAAGACTATCAAAAGCTGTTTTCAGTTATTCTTCGAATGCACGTGAAAGTTACAGCAGCCATAAAACTTTATGAATACCTTTATGGTGCTATAGGTGAACCCCCCCCTTACACTTACTGGTATTATATATTGGTATGTCCATATGATGCTACATTTTACTTTTTTCCAACATTTTGTAACTGTTTGTGAAGTGAATAAACCATGTGGAAAGAGGCTTTTTCTTGATACAGTATAGAATGGTTTGATTGCAGCAGATTGTTTGTTTTATCTATAGTTTCAAGGTCAAATGAATTGCCTTGCCATCACAGTGTTAATTATTAAAGTTGATGAACATGGCCTTCATCTTCACCTTATCAATGGAGTTAACTCATTTCAGTAACACACGTCACATATCAAGATTCAAACACTGCTTTTTATAAGATCTGCAAAAATTGGTTTTTAAAATTGACTATCGATCCATTCATTTGCCAGTAGAATCTAAAAGAGGTTGTTTGATTAACTAATCTAATTAGGCCTACACTGCATGCAAGTGTAATAAATTAAACACCCAAAGATAACAAAACACTGTTAGCAATTATCCATTCCTAAAATCACATATATGCTCGTGATTTATATGATGTGTGTATTTATTTATTTTTAAATATTTGATTAAAATGGTATTTATTAATTCATGTCAGTGTTTCTGAACTCACTGATGATTTTAGGTTTTGGGCAGAGCACCAGTTACCAGCGATCAATGGCCACTTATCCAGAAGTGACCTGTCAAATGAAGGTTAAAATAATGTAAACTTCTTGTCTAGCAAATAAAAACTTTGCCAATTCATACATGCTTTTGGACCTCTCCCCATCACCCGTTGAGGGAAATACTTAGAAAACCTCTGCTGAAAACATGACTAATCATTTGCTACACTGGCTCATCTGACACAACCTACAGGATTTGAATACAAAATAATATTATATTATAAATTCTTTGAAATACTATGTGTGATATTAATATTCAAATGATGTGTGTCACTGGGTTTTTTTTTTAAATTGTGACAACAGAAAATATTTCCTGGAAGTCTTTTTTTGACACTGATGTAGCCTCAGCTGACTTTAGTCATCAGCTTTTAGTCATTTAGAGGTGTCGCAGTCAAAACATGGAAACGTCTTCTTAGGGGTGTGCATTCATTGTTAAAGAGTTTTGTTTTGAGTCTGAATGACTGATAGTGCTGAAATATGAGTTTCCACAGGTACATAATATATCCGTACAAAAATGTTTTGTCTAATATGTACATAGCATGACATAGCAAAAAAAGGTTAAGTCATAAAGTGTTTTTTTTAATAAATAAACATGCTTAAAACTTTTCAATGAGTTTCAGACGGTTCACCACCAACCCACTAAAAATCATACATATCAAAGACCTTGAAGCTGTTTCCCAACTTTGCAATACTATCAAAGTACAGCCTACTGGCCGTCAGGTGGAGGTGTCCATGGACTCCGTTCAAGGACACACACATATATACACACACACACACACACATATACCTATCCAGGTTTTTTTTTTTTTTTTTTTTTAAAGGCCTCTGGCACGTGTTCAGAAAAAAATTATGGGGGGCAGTCATTAGTTGTGGAGTTACGTCAAGGGCTGTGGCTTGTGGTGAATCATATAAAAACAGTGCTAAGAGCACACGAGTGCATCTTCAAGGATTACAGCCACGCTTTAGTTCCACCAGTTTTTGTCTCCCCAGCAGTCATGATCCTAAGCATTGCCCTCATTTGGGCCATAGTTGTTGGTCTCTGTTGTTGTCTTTGGCTTATCACAGGAATACGAAGCAGGTAAATACTCAGCTTGGTAACTTTAGAGGGATGGTGGGATTGTAATTTTACAATCACTAATGCTAAATAACTTATGTTACATCTTCACATTAAAGATGTTTTTTTCTTGGTATTAGTTGGTTTTCCAAACAGTTTTTTGCTTTTTGCTTGGTATTGTAATTCCTTTTATGTTCTCCAAGAACTGATCTACATGACAGAACTTGTTTCTTCTTTTTAACCCCTGCTTTTATGAGCTGTTTTGTAACAGTTTGGCGCTGTGATTGTTTCAGACGACCTGGGGAGCCCCCAGTAGAAAATGGCTTGATCCCTTACCTTGGTTGTGCTCTTCAATTCGGAGCCAATCCTTTGGAGTTTCTTCGGAGCAGGCAGAAGAAATACGGTCACATTTTTACATGCAAGATCGCTGGGCAGTATGTACATTTCCTTTGTGATCCATTCTCCTACCACGCCGTCATCCGCCAAGGAAGGCATCTGGACTGGAAGAAATTTCACTTTGATGCCTCTGCAAAGGTAAATGAAACTTTGATTATTGCTAATGACAATCTGACAATGCTTAAACTGGCATGCGATGACGTGTATGTGTTCCTGCAGGCGTTTGGTCATGAAAGCTTGGATCCCAGTCAGGGTTACACAACTGAGAACATCCATCATACCTTCTTGAAAACCCTGCAAGGCGAGGCCTTGTCTCCTCTCATTAAGACCATGATGGAAAACCTACAGAGCACCATGCTGCAACCAGGTGTGCTGAAAGCCAAACCCTCTGAGTGGCAGAGTGATGGTATTTTTGCCTACTGCTACAAGATCATGTTTGAAGCAGGCTACTTGACCCTCTTTGGACAGGAATTGGATGGAGACCAGAGCATTGCACGTCAACAGGCCCAAAAAGCTCTGGTGCTCAATGCACTGGAGAACTTTAAAGAGTTTGATAAGATCTTTCCTGCTCTGATCGCTGGTCTCCCCATTCACGTTTTCAAGAGTGCCTACAGCGCTCGGGAAAACCTCACCAAGACAATGCTCCACGAGAACCTCAGCAAGCGCGCCAATGTGTCTGACCTCATATGCTTGCGCATGCTTTTGAACGACACATTATCTAACTTCAACGAGCTGAGCAAAGCCAGGACCCATGTGGCCATGCTGTGGGCTTCACAAGCCAACACTTTGCCTGCAACCTTCTGGACCCTATTCTACATGATTAGGTAAAACTCAGCAAGGGTGAACTGCACAGTAGTCACTCCCTAGGGTTATCAACCAATACAGATAAATACGTTAATTGTAGTGTTGGAGATAAGAATTACTTCAGAGTGTTCTTGGAAAAGACTATACAGTACTAATACACAAATAGATCTACGCTATTGTAGAATGTTTTTAAGAGAACACTTATATATATATATTATATATATATATATATATATATATATAAATATTTTCACTCAAAAATTTCTAGTGAATTTTAAAATGAATTACAAAGAAACCGCAAGTAATATACTGAAACTGTATTTTCTAGTAAAACTTACTACAGTAATTTGTATTTATGATCTCAAAAAGGTTTTTTTTCCCTACTGAACTTAAGTTGATGACACAACTTCTGCTTGTTTGCAGGTCGCCTGCGGCCATGAAAGCTGCTAGCGAGGAAGTAAGGCGAACGTTTGAAAGTTCTTATCAGAAAGTCGATCCTTTGAATTCTCGACTTATGCTAACAAGGGAACAGTTGAACAACATGCCAATTCTAGGTGGGAACACTTGGAAAATATTTAAACGAATATGTACTCAATATTATTAACATACCAAAATGTCATGTTGACTAAAGCTTCCTTGTAATTTCAGACAGTATCATTAAAGAGGCGATGAGGCTGTCCAGTGCATCCCTGAATGTGAGAATAGCCAAGAGCGATTTTCTTCTTAACCTGGACAACAATGAATCTTACCACATCCGCAAAGATGATGTAATAGCCCTGTATCCCCCGATGATTCACTTCGATCCTGAGATCTATGAAGATCCTCTGGTGAGTATTATGTTGGTGTTAAATCGATACATTGCAGCTTTCATCTGAAATAAATTATGTAAGAATTAATCTCCTCATTAATGTTTTTGTTGTCACAAACAGACATATAAGTATGATAGATACCTCGATGAGAATGGACAAGAGAAGACCAGCTTTTACAGAAACGGACGGAAACTTCGTTACTACTACATGCCCTTCGGCTCTGGGGTGACCAAGTGTCCTGGCCGCTTCTTTGCTGTGCATGAAATCAAGCAGTTTTTGTCTCTGTTGCTGGCGTACTTTGAAATGGAACTTTTAGACCCTGAAGTGAAAGAACCACCGTTGGACCAGTCTCGGGCTGGACTGGGTGTTTTGCAGCCCACCTATGATGTTGACTTTCGATACAGACTCAAATCTCACTAGGAATTTCACATTTATTTATTAACTGTTGACTTAAACTGTAAATAATGTACATTTTGCATCATGACAAATGTGAATAGGTTTCAATTGTGTTTTCTTTCTATTCGAGTTGATTTCAGAGAGATTTTACCAAGTTTGAAAGAAACTTTTAAAAAATTCAGTAACATTTACTGCACTTATGCTATGTTTATTCATATTCTTCTCAATAACTAAAACATCTGGCAGTATTCTTGTATGTACATTGCTTAGAAAATTTAATCACTCACCTTGTTTTTTTGTAAAATGACATGTGTTTTGTAATTGTAAGTGAATTTTACTTTGAATGTACAGTGTAAATTTTAAAACAAAAGCTGCTGTAAGCAATTTTATATAGAATTAAATGTAGAAAACGATCCCATCCCTTTAAAATTGTCAATGTAATAATTGTCCTGATGAAGTATCACGTTGAAGTCTGTTAACAGCCTTTTTAAACAAAAAGGGAAAAGTTAGATTTGCGGTCAAATTCTTAGCCAATCAGTAGCGTGTAGTCCGTATTTGGGAAGCCGGAAACTGAAAGCGTGAAAGATCCATTTGAATCCCGTTGGGTGCAAAATATTCGCAATTTCTGTTAATAACGGTGTACACAAGCAAACGACTTAAATAGAATAGGAATACACCGAAAAATAAAAGGAGCAAGATTCGATATGCACAGAAAAACAAGAGGCAACATGGCTACACCTTTTCATCGCTGGAATGAGCACCGAGTTCGTTTTCTTCTGCTTGACAGGTATGACGATGGTTACTAAAAAAACTTCCTAATCCAGCATAAGATGGTTTGGTCTCCCAATCCCCTCAGGTTGACCTTTTGGCTGGTTTTAGGCTGTTTTGGGTGACCAGCTAGCTTGGCCAGTGTAAGAGACCAGCTTAAACCAGATTTAAGACCAGCAAAGCAGCTTCTTTTTCAGGCTTTTTTTAAGACAGAAGTTTCTAATAATAAAACGCATAGCAACAGAGTTGTTGCCACAACAACACCAGCAACTACAATAATACCCTATAAAAATTAACCATTACTACAAAAAACAAACAAACAAACATGGTTGGTAATGACAAATTAACCATGGTTTTGCTACACTAACCATAGTTTAACCATGTTATTTGTAGTAAAACTGTGATTATACAAAACATGGTTACTACACTTTCAGTGTATATTAATGAAACCATGGTTAATTTTCAACAGGGAAGGCCTATTAGCCGAATAACATTAACATAATGTAACATAACATAATCAAGGCAATAGATTATACACAATCACAATAAATAGTTTATCATATATTTCAGCAAGTAAATGTTTGTTACCCCTGTTTACCTTTTCCTTAACATCTGTTCATGACTATCACTAAGGATACCAAATGGTCAAAAGTAATCCTGACATAGACCTAAAAGTTGATAAACACATAGATTGTGTCAAGGACACACTCTTAGCAACCACCTATTCTATTGATAAGCATGAACAAGGCGTGCAAATATTAAATTGACTCTTAGTAAACCCGGGTAGCTGTCTTCACGATACAACGTGAAAGAGTGTACTCGTGTGCACTGCTGTACACTTTGACCTTGACCTGTTTATGCAACACATCTGCCAACACGAGATACAAAAGATCACTTGAGAAGTTTAGATTGAGCTCAGTAAATAATATGTCTTCAACTGTACTGTTGATATAGACATACAGTTGATCATACATAGATCTTTGGATAAAAATATGATATTATTATGTAAGTCATAATAATGAGAAACGTTCTCACAATTATAACTTTGTTATCTCCTGATAATGAGATTTGTTTTTTAAATAATTAGTTAATATTTCGTAATATTCTGGAAAAAAAATATATTGTTATAACAATAACAATTAAGAAAGTATCTCATTGTTATTATGAGATACTGTCATTATTACAAGAATGTGTTTTATTATGAAAATATATCTCACTGTTATGAGATGTCATAATTATGCGAAAGTATATGTTTTTTGTTATAATAAGAAAGTATGTCATTATTGTGAGATATGGTATTAGGAAAAATTGAATATGAGAAAATGGTAGTGAGACAAGTCATAATTACAAGAAAGTTTCTCATTATTATCACAGTCATCATCATGAAAACTGTTTTATCAGAAATCTTCTCATTATTATGACTCCCACAATCATATTTTTACTCAACTGTGGCGGAAACCAGCTTCCATACAGATCAGAGCGTCAAAATCTTATGATAACATTATGTGTCATATTTCAGATTGGGGTCATGATTAGTCTCACATGTGATGTGCAATTTAAATATGTGTTCAGTTACATTTCTAAAGAATATACGAGTTATATGCAATTTAGTCACAAACGGATAAGATAGATGAGGTCATTTTTTACCTTTTCCTCAGAACCCGTTGATAGTCAGCAGACAGATGCTGTTTGCCAGTGTAAATAATACATCTGAATTAGTTGTTTGCTTGTGAGCTGGTTAGTCTTATCTTTTACAGGGTTGGAGTTGTTTGTGCAGGACAATAAAAGGGAAATGTCTGTCACAATATTGTAGGCTATTATCAGTCATGGTATAACTTTGTATGTTGCATGTCAGCTTTAGGCATTTTAGGCTAGTATAGCCATTTGGATGGAGTATCATTAATTGATAGAAAAAGTATACGGCGGGTGTAATTGTAAAGTGAAGTAGTTCATTGTTTTATATGATCTTAACTGCTTCATAAAGATTATCTCAAGGCCATTGTCATTTAGGATATGGCATTCAGATATGGAAATTGACTATCTAGAAGCAAAGTTTCTGCTGTAGCCGAAGGCTGGTGATTTTTTTGTTTTGTTTTGTTTTGTTAATGGATTTACTCGTCCTCACTTTTTCAATACCTGAAGAGACAGATAAATCATTTAAAATGCAAATGAGACTTAAACGGTCTGTGTGAAGTAGAATGCGGTTGCAAAAAAGGGATTTAAATGTTTGAGGAGAAATCTAATCAGTCTCTTCTGGCACAGAGTTGTTCTTTTGTTTTTACTTGTCACAGCCATGTGCTGGTACAGTTTAAAAGAAAGTAGTTTAAATTGAATGCATGAAGACAATGTTTTAGTGACAGTAGTTATAAAATAGAAAAGAAGAAGAATTTGGAGCTCAATGATTTTGATTTATTCACCCCCTTGCCATCCAAGATGTTCACTTCTTTCTTTCTTCAGTCGTAAAGAAATAGTTTTTTGAGGAAAATATTTCAGGATATCTCTCCATATAATGGACTTCTGTGGTGCCCACAAGTTTGAACTTCCAAAATGCAGTTTAAATCCAGCTTCAAATGGCTTTAAACGATCCCAGTCGATGAAGAGGGGTCTTATAGCGAAACGATCTGTTATTTTCAAAACAAAGTGACAATTTATATACTTTTTAATCTCAAATGCTCATCTTGTCTTGTCTCTACAATGAGTCTTCAACTTCAAAATCATTCTAAAACACTGTTTTATCCTTTTTTTTTGTAAAGGGTGTTTGATCTTCTTTGTATGTTCACTTTATTCAGTTTTTGTAAACACTGGGTTGTAACTGTATTGATCCGGATCACACAGACTACGCATGTACATCCCAGAGACGAGACAAGACGAGGTTAAAAAGTATATAAATAGTTTGTTTTGAACATAACCGATTGTTTAGCTAGATAAGACCCTCCTTCATCGGCTGAGATCATTTAGAGCCCTTTGAAGCTGGATTTAAATAGCATTTTGGAAGTTCAAACTATGGGGGCACCATATGGAGAGAAATCCTGAAATGTTTTCCTCAAAAAACATAATTTTTTTATGACTGACGAAAGAAAGACATGAACAGCTTATATGACAAGGGGGTGAGTACATTATCTGTACATTTTTGTTCTGAAAGTGAATTAATCCTTTAAGATATTTATGAAATCCGAGAGCTTTCTGACCTTGCATAGACAGCAATGCAACTGACATGTTCAAGGCCCAGAAAGGTAGTAAGTACATCAGTGGTTCAACCATAAATGGGCCAGTAGGTTGATTGGGGTGCCATTACTTCACACTGCTTCGCTGTATATCAGGCAGGTACAGCGAATGGGAGCTTCAATCTTAAGAGACATCATCCTTTGAACTATGAGTTCCAGCATCTTCCGTCTAATCGACGGTTGAGTACCGCATTGCACAACGAAACGTTATAAGAATAGCTTTGTCCCAGTAGTGATTAATCACATAAACAGTAATAAGATGATTTAGGGAGTGCTATTTATAGTTGTATAATATTTTATAGTGTGGTTTTTCTGTATTGTATCATTATTTATTATATGTGTGAGAAAGTGCCTGAATTTATTCACTGAAACGTCTTGGTTAGGTATGGTAACCCTCGTTCCCTGATGGAGGGAACGGAGACGTTGTGTCGAAGTGACGACTAGGGGTCGCTCTTGAGAGCCCGAATACCTCTGACAGCTTTGAGAAAAGGCCAATGAGAATTGGTATGCAGTATTTGCATAGCCCGCTCCGCCCCAGAGATCCGGGCATAAGGATCTGATCTGAGGAGCCGAAGCACCCGGCTACATTCAGAGGCAGTCCGGGGTTGTGGCAAGGGGGACACAACGTCTCCGTTCCCTCCATCAGGGAACGAGGGTTACCATACCTAACCAAGACGTTCCCCGTCTGTCGTTCAGGTTCGACGTTGTGTCGAAGTGACGACTAGGGGTCCCAGTTAGGGATGTAACGATAACCGGTTTGACGATAAATCATGATAAAATTCTCCACGGTTAGTATTACCGTTTCATCTTTAAATTATCATTAAAACCGTGTTTGATTACCACGATTTGAACAACTTATGATAAATATATTCTGTCCAGTGTAAAGCAGAGTTTAAATAACAGTCTCATGTGCGCAGAGCACGCAGAGTAGTTTCGTTTTGAATGAAATCATGACGGAAAGATTGGAGGTTTTAAAAGGGTGCTGAGGGAATATACAAATGAATATAGAAGTGAATGAATTATATGAATATACCTTTAATGGTTCTGACTGTCTTCAGAAAAGATTCGATGGCATTGTGTTTTGATCTTCATTCCATGTAATGCCTAATCAAGTTGTGTTCTTAATCGCAATGCTTTGTCCACGGAGTTTACAGAAACAGTTGTAACTTTGCTGTTCCACAAGTGCCGCCTAGTGGCAGAGAGTGGATTTACACTGACTTACAATTATGTTCAGCCTGTTTGTAGTTTGTCTAGCTAAAACGGACCAAATTTTCATGCATTGCTGTCATTTGACCTTTTGACTAAAAACAAGGATTCTACAAATTTAAACAATTCACATAAGAGGCTACATCTAGAATTATTTTGATAAAACACATATAACCATTTATTGATTTGACAACCATTTTCTTTATTTAAAGGCTAAAATGTGGTTTACCATTTTATAAAACTTTTTCAAAGCTTTATTTGAACATTTCAAACATGTTATTAGATAAGTGTTGAAGAGAACTGTTGTCAGTCATGTTATAATATAAAATCTTATTGGTAATGTTATTGTTTTAGAGTTTGTGCAAACAGAAGTCATTTTATATGTTGTTTGTTGATTTTAAATATAAAACTTGGTGAAACAATTTGTGTAAGTACTTTTTAAACATTTCCAGCACATTTTAACAATACCGTGATAATACTGATAACCGTGATCATTTTTGTCACTATAATCGTGATAAGAAAATTTCATACCGTTACATCCCTAGTCCCAGTTGAAAACGCCACAACCAGCGGACCGCGACACGAGTGCATGGAGTGCAAATATTAACAGGTCTTGCGTGTTAGATAAATGTCATTCACCTCTACGTGACCTTCCAATGCCCAAGAGCTTCAGCCAGCCTTTCCTCACCTTTGGTTGAACATCTTGGAGAACATTGGGCCAGTGCTCGTCCCCCCCGGGGGGGGGGGATGGGCACTATGGAGACCACACCCTGCCTGGAGGGAGGTATTCGTGTGGAGAATACACTTGAGGGCTCGCACTAGGGGAGCACAACAAGGGGACGATCCTGAGGCAGGCTCCACATGAGGAGAGACTGCTGAGCTCAGGGTCGGAGACAAGTTTTGTCTTAAGGGAAACACCGCATCTCTGGAAGTATAGGTGGAGATACACACATGGGGCCGCATTAGGAGCCACTACATGTGGGGCACCAACCTAATATGAGAGTTCACAAGAGGCAACCTAACCTCATATTAGATTCTGATAGCTAGTTCCTCCACCGAACATAGCTATGTTGCGGGTGCAACATGATGGAAATTGTCGTTCAGGGTTCACGCCAGGAAACTTACTGAACTGGGGAAGCGTCATCACCCATGGGGAACGACGCTTCAGCAAGCTTCTACACCGTGTCAGCTTCAGGAGTTACTGGGCTTGCGTTCAGGACTCCCGAAGAGACTGGTTCTACACGCAGATTGTAGAACCTAGCAAACGTGTTAGGTGTAGCCCAACCTGCAGCTCTGCAAATGTCTGTTAAAGAGATCCCGTTCGCCAGCGCAACTGACGCTGCGACGCCCCTGGTGGAGTGGGCGTGCACCCCCAGCGGGCAGGGCACCCCTGTGGCCTGGTAGGTCAAACGAATCACATCCACAATCCAGTGGGAAATTCTTTGTTTGGAGACAGCTTTCCCCTTCTGCTGTCCTCCAAAACAGACAAAGAGCTGACTCGACCGTTTAAAGCTTTCAGTACGTTCCAAGTAAATGCTCAGGGCATGGACTGGGCATAACAAGGAGAGGTTGGGGTCGCCTTCCTGAGAAGGGATAGCTTGCAGAGTGACCACCTGGTCCCTGAAGGGAGTGGTGGGCACTTTGGGCACATAACCGGGCCGGGGTCTCAGGATAATGTGCCCGAATTCGAGGCACGAGTCACTGACGGAGAGGGCTTGGAGGTCTCCCACTCTTTTGATCGATGTGAGCGCAGTCAGGAGAGCTGTCTTTTGGGAGAGAGCACTGAGTTCGACTGACTGGAGTGGCTCAAAGGGATCTGACTGTAGGCCCCGGAGGATCACAGGCAGATCCCAAGAGGGGACAAGGCGCGGTCTGACGGGGTTCAGCCTGCGTGCACCTTTAAGGAATCGTATAACCAAATCGTGCTTCCCAACCGATCTACCTTCCACCAGGTCGTGGTTAGCGGCAATAGCGGCTACCTGGACCTTAAGTGTTGAAGCAGAAAGGTGTCTATCCAGTCCTCCTTGGAGGAAGGAAAGCACCGTTCGGATGCCACATCTCCGTGGGTTCTCCCCCTGGGAGGAACACCAGTTTGTGAATTTGCGCCATCTGAGGTCGTACAGCTGCCTCGTGGAGGGAGCTCTCGACTGCAACAGAGTGTTTACCACTGCCAGTGGGAGATCTCTGAAATCCTCCTGGTCGCATCCAGGGACCATACTTGGAGGTTCCAGAGATCTGGGCGCGGGTGCCATATCGTGCCCTTCCCCTGTGAAAGGAGGTCCTTCCTCAGGGGAATGTGCCAGGGAGGAACGGGGGAGAGGAGCACCAGCTCTGAGAACCAAACCCTGTTGGGCCAGTAGGGGGCCACCAACAGGATCTGTTCTCTGTCCTCCCTGACTTTGCACAGGGTCTGTGCAATTAGGCTCTCTGGTGGAAACGCATACTTGAGGAGGCCCTGAGGCCAGCTGTGTGCCAGTGCATCTGTGCCGAGGGGCGCCTCGGACAGACCGTACCACAACTGGCAGTGAGTGTTCTCTATCGAGGCAAACAGGTCGACCTGGGCCTGACCGAAAAGACTCCAGATCAGCTGAACTGTCTGAGACACTTGTTCTAAGGGCACCCTGGCCCGTAGGAACGAAATGTCTTTCCAAGGACCGAGGGTTTTCAGACATACAGGTGTGACGTGCACCCGGTATGAACCCTGGCGCCATGCCCATCTCGGGACTCGGGAACGCAGCCAGTGTTGTAACGGTCTCATGTGCATCAGGCCCAGCGGCATGACGGCGGCTGAGGATGCCATGTGACCCAGGAGCCTTTGAAATTGTTTGAGGGGGAGCGTCGGGCTGTGTGAGAGCTTCTGGATGCAGCTCAGCACTGACTGTGCACGCTCCGGGGAGTGCCGTGCATTCATGGCAACCGAGTCTAGTTGTACACCGAGAAAAGAGATGCTCCGTACCGGGGCGAGCTTGCTCTTTTCCCAGATGACCCGAAACCCCAGATGGGCCAGATGGTTGAGAACCACATCCCTGTGTTTGCATACCAACTCCTGAGAGTGTGCTATGACCAGCCAGTCATCGAGGTAATTGAGAATGCGGATGCCCACCTCCCGGAGAGGGGCAAGGGCTGCTTCTGCGACTTTTGTAAAGACGCGGGGAGACAGGGAGAGCCCAAATGGAAGGACTTTGTACTGAAACGCTCGACCTTCGAAGGCAAACCGCAGGAAGGGCCTGTGTCTTGGAAGAATCGAGACATGAAAGTACGCGTCTTTCAGGTCTATCGCCACAAAACAATCATGGAATCTGATACACGTGAGAATGCGTTTGAGCGTTAGCATTCTGAAGAGGAGCTTGTGAAGGGCCCGATTTAGAATCCTCAGATCCAGGATTGGTCTTAAACCGCCACCTTTCTTGGGTACAATGAAGTAGGGGCTGTAAAACCCCGGAGGGACCCAGCCATGGGAGGATCGACCATCGGAACCGACAGACAAGGATCCATGAAAAGATCGCCTGAGCTCAGGGGATCGACTGATGGATGCGCTTGATTCGTCAAAGCATGCAGAAGCGCAGGGTTTGCGGTTGAGCATGCTTTGACATGTTTTAGTGGCTGGGTACCCCGGAGGGACGCAGTCACATCGATTTTTTTCGCCCAGAGAAGAAAATTGCTTTTTCATTAACCATGTGGTGGCCGTCCGCCGTGAGGCAGACAGCCGGGGTGGAGCCGAAACCCACACTCGTCCCCTCGCCGAGTGCGGATCCAGACAGGTCAGCAGATCTCTCTCCTCCGGGCTGCTCGTTTCAGGAACGCTTCGAAGCCTGACGAGGGTTCTTAGCGGCCTGAGACTGAGCTAACGGCGCCACCTTCTTGCGAGAGCTCGACCGCAAGACTGGTTTAGGTGCAGGACCAGCCTGTGGCGGGCCCTGAGCCGGTCTGGAAGGCGGTCGTCCTCGGCGTGAAACAGGCGGGGGCTGCTGCTCCGGGGGTGCGGGCCCTGGGGCTGGTGCCCGACGAGGCAAGATGTGTTTAATAGCCTCCGTCTGTGTCTTCACTGCAGAGAACTGCTGTGCAAATTCCTCGACAGTGTCGCCCAAAGAGACCAGCCTGAGAAATGGGGGCGTCAAGAAAGCGAACTTTCTCAGCGTCCTTCATTTCCGCCAGATTCAGCCAAAGGTGGCGCTCCTGGACCACCATGGTGGACATCGCCCTCCCCAGAGCCTGCGCCGTGACCTTCGTAGCTCGTAGAGCATAGTCAGTCGCCGAGCGCAGATCCTGCAAAAGCTCTGGTTTGGGAACACCCTCGTGCAACTCGCTAAGAACCTTGGCCTGATAGACCTGCAGGACGGCCATAGCGTGAAGGGCGGACGCAGCTTGTCCAGAAGCAGCATAAGCCTTCCCCACGAGAGCGGAAGAAGCCTTACATGCCCTGGACGGGAGTTTTGGGCGGTCCCGCCAGGTGGCGGCGGTCTGCGGGCAAAGATGCACCGCGATCGCACGCTCCACGGCGGGAACCTCCGTATACCCCCTCGCTGGACCTCCATCGAGGGTGGTGAGAGAGGAAGAACCGCTAAGACGTGTTCTGGCTGAAAAAGGAGCCTTCCACGACTTAGTCAGTTCCTCATGCACTTCCGGGAAGAAAGGAACTGGGGTAGAACGCTGCCGAGAACCACGGTCATTACCCAGATACCAATCATCCAGCCGCGAGCGCTCACGACGGGGCGGAGACTTCCACTCAATCCCGATCGCTTTGGCCGCCCGTTCGAGCATGGCCGCCATTTCCACGTCTGCTACTGACTGAGAACCCGCCCCCGCAGCAGGTGCCTCAGACAGCGCGTCTGCTTCAGATGGCTGCCCACTCTCCGATGCTGCAGACACTTCTTCCTCCTCCGCAGGAGCCCCGAATAACCAATCCAACCCGTACTGAGACGAGTTTTCAAAGTCATCTGAAAGCTCGACCGGCAGACACACAGAGCGCGAGGGATGCGGGGAATTACCCGGCGAAATGCTCGCTCTCTCTCGCTCTTCATCAACACGCCGCGGCAGCCTCGTACCCTGAAGTAGAAGGACGAGCCTCGGGAGCGGTTGATGCGAGCCGCGGTCTTTTAGTAAAGAACGCGACTCGCGAACGAAGTGTGCTGAGGGGCATGTCCTCGCAAGCAGGACATCCGCCCTCGCCGAACGCTGCTTCAGCATGGTCACGACCCAAACACTGAAGACAGAGCTCGTGCCGATCGTTTTGGGAGAGATAGAAGCCGCAACCAGAAGGACATGGAAGGAAAGGCATTGTAAACACACAGACCCACCGTGTCTGCACTCTTTTAGAGAAATTTGCTCTTTTAGATTTTATTAAGAGGAAATCTGCTCTTCAAGATTCGCCATCGAAGCACCCAGGGGACTCTCACTGCTACTGCGTTCGAGAAGGAAGAGACCGCTGCCCGTGCCGTAGATCCAACGACGAGAGAGGTGAGTAACGCTGCTTCTCAATGAAGAGACGCTGCATTCGGCTCCGAAGAAACAGAACAATGAGTATTGCCTAGCCCTCCCCTCTTATGCCCGGATCTCCGGGGCGGAGTGGGCTATGCAAATACTGCATACCAATTCTCATTGGCCTTTTCTCAAAGCTGTCAGAGGTATTCGGGCTCTCACTTCGACACAACATCGAACGTGAACGACAGACAGGAAACTTAATTTATCTACGAGTATGAAATAAAGAAACTCTAAATCTAAATAATGTTATGAAGCTATGAGAATACTTTTTGTGTGCAAAGAAAACAAAAATAACTTTATTCAACAATTTCCTCTTTTCCATGCCAGTCTTCGGCGTGTGTTCACAAGAGTAGCACGACACATGCGTGTGGTGCGACTTTATGCTTGTTGAATGTGTTCATATTTAGTTTGCTATTTTGTTTTCATTTTCCATCTGTTGTCTATAATGATTGACAGGCAATGTTAAAAACCATGCTCATGTTCAGATTTATATTTAGTCAGAAAATACACAGCAAGCTCTCATTTAGCAGATGCTTTTATCTAAAGTGATGTTTAGTACACTAATTACAGTGACAGGCCCCCTGGAGCAACCTGCTGAGGTTAGGTACACACACACGCGCACACACACACACACACAATATGTTACAAACAAACATCGACTAAACAAGTTGTTTTATATTAAAAAAAAAATATTAAAAAAATTATATTTAATTGTATCCCACATGTGCAGTATAGGGGGGTCAAGTAAGTGTTTGAGTGTACCGAATATGTCATCAGATTTAACTATAGCCCATGTGTTCTTATACAAATGAGAAAATTGTTTAATGAAAAGAAAATGTCATTTTTAACTTAAATCACAGCAGCGTTTGTCTGTGAAGGATGTAGGCTGTCAGATATGCACAACAATCCGCCATGCATATTCAAACAGAGCGTTCCGATAAGGGGGTCTAAACAACACAGAAAATAGCCTATTAGTTCTCAATTATGTTGTTTTTTTGCTGTAAAAATTTTGATAGCATTATAAGTGGACCTCAAAGAACAGTACAAAAAAAATAAAGCAGTTCATTACCCCCTTAAATTAACTATGGCTAAAAAACTAACACTGAACTGCATATGGAGAAGTTGATATCGAGTGTTTTAATTCTAATAGTAGAAGTTGTTGCACATGCTCTGATGAAGCAAGACATAAATGACTTAACATGCAGCTGCAAGCTCTCCGTTTTCACTTTTTAGTGAAGTGACAATAGATTTAATTAGTGAAGACAACAGGATTACAAAATAGGCAAGCTTCAACAGGTTGCTATCAGAAAGCAGTCACCTTTTGCAAAACCAAACATGTTCTTTCATTTTACCTTGGTTGAATTGGTATATTTAATGTCCAACCTACAGTACTGTGCAAAATCTTAGACAGCTAGTATTTTCACCAGCTAAAAAATGTTTTAAATTCAGTTATTTCTATCTTTTGCTGTAGTGTGTCAGTAGGAAATATCAATTTACATTTCAAAACATTCATTTTGCCATTAATTGTAATAATCCAATGAGATTTTTGTTTGCACAAAGAGTCTGACAACAGCCAGTGCTCCACACAGATCTCATCATCATCCAGTCTGTCTGGAATGACATAAAGAAACAGAAAAAACTGAGACAGACTAAATCCAGAGGCAACGTCTCTAAGATGCTTCAAGAAACCAACATGCAAAGCTACAGTACTGTTAAAAGTTTTAAGCACTTGTGTAAAAATGCTGTAAAATGAGGATGCTATCAAAAATAGATTTTATTTATCAGTCAACTTAAGTAAATTAAATCAACACTTGGTGTGACCATTATTTGTGTTTAAAGCAGCTTTTGCCCTAGGTACAGTGGATATAAAAAGTCTACACACCCAGGTTTATGTGATTAAAAAAAATTAAACCATGATAAATAATTTCAGATTTTTTTCCACCTTTTATGTGGCCTATAACCTGTACAACTCAATTGAAAAACAAACTATAATCTTTATTCAGTGGAAAATAAAAAGCTAAAATAATGTGGTTGCATTAGTGTGCACATCCTTTTACAACTGGGGATGTGGCTGCGTTCAGAATTAACTAATCGTATTCAAACTCATTTTAAATAGGCCTCTGATTAACCCCAAATAAAGTTCAGCTGTTCTAGTAGGCTTTTCCTGACATTTTCCTAGTCGCATCTCACAGCAAAAGCCATGGTCTGCAAAGAGCTTTCAAAGCATCAGAGGGATCTCATTGTTAAAAGGTATCAGTCAGGAGAAGGGTACAAAAAAATTCTAAGGCATTGGATATACCATAGAACACTGTGAAGTCAGTCACCATCAAGTGGAGAAAATATGGTGCAACAGTGACATTACCAAGAACAGGACGTCCCTCCAAAATTGATTAAAAGACAAGAAGACAACTCGTTAGGGAGGCTGCCAAGAGGCCTACAGCAACATGTAAGGAGCTGCAGGAATTTCTGGTTGTGTGGTACATGTGACGACAATCACCCGTATTCTTCATAAGTCTGGGCTGTGGGGTAGGGTGGCCTTTTCTTACGAAGAAAACATCAGAGCCCGGCTCAGTTTTGCGAAAACCCATTTGAAGTCTTCCAAAAGCTTGTGGGAAAATGTGTTATGGTCTGATGAAACCAAGGTTGAACTCTTTGGCCACAGTTCCAAAAGATATGTTTGGTGCAAAAACAACACCATACCCACAGTGAAGCATGGTGGTGGCAGCATTATGCTTTGGGGCTGTTTTTCTTCAGCTGGAACTGGGACCTTAGTCAAGGTGGAGGGAATTATGAACAGTGCCAAATACCAGTCAATATTGACACAAACCTTCAGGCTTCTGCAAGAAAGCTGAAGATGAAAAGGAACTTCATCTTTCAGCACGACAATGACCCTAAGCAAACATCCAAATTTTTAAAAGATTAAAGTTTTAGAATGGCCCAGACAGAGCCCAGACCTGAATTCAATGGAAAATCTGTGGGGTGATCTGAAATGGGCTGTGCATAAGAGATGCCCTCGCAATCTGGCAGATTTGGAGTGTTTTTGCAAAGAAGTTGGGCAAAAATTGGCAAGTCAAGATGTGCCATGCTGATGAACTCATACTCAAAAAGACTGAGTGCTGCATTAAAATCAAAAGGTGCTTTGACAAAGTATTAGTTTAAGGGTGTGTACACTAATGCAACTAATTGCACAGTACTGTAAGTTGGACATTAAAGATACCAATTCAACCAAGGCATGTCTCTTGTTGAAAATGCACTGCCCTACAAAAATCTGGAAACGCCTTAGAAAAGCAGGGTTTTGGACAATATTGTTATGAATCCTTTTTAATTTGTGATAATTTTGCACTGATAAGGGACAACACAAACTACAAAAACATATTTTATTACATAAACAGTTTATACATAGAAAAAACTTAAATTTTTGATTCATCAAAATATCCAGTATTAGCAGCTATTACAGCTCTGCATAATCTGGCCATCCGAGCTGTCAGTTTATTCAAACATTGACTTGACATATTACTCCAAGCCTCCTGAAGGATTGACCAAAGATGATTCACACTGGTTGGACACTTCTTACGGACATCACGGTCCAGTTCCTCCCGTAATAGCTCAATTGGGTTGAGGTCGGGTGATTGGGAAGGCCATTCCATGACAGACATGATGGTCTTCAATGATAATGTCAAGTTACTTTAATGTATTTGCACCATAAAGTTATAAAGATTTATGCTGATACCACACTTTACCTGTCTTTTTTTCCACAGGGGTGTTTCCAAACTTTTGGAGGGCAGTGTAATTGTTTTACTTTTACAAACCGCAAAGTCTGATGTGTAAAAAAACCTCAAGCCACTATTCTGACCTTTATTTGACTGGCTTTTTAATTTGTGATAATTTGCAAAAGGTGACTAATTTTTGATAGCAACCTGTTTAAGCTTGCCCATTTTGTAATTCTGGTGTCGTCAAAATGAATGTTTGGAAATATAAACACATAATATAAATATTTCCTAATGACACACTGCAGCAAAAGATAACTGACTTAAAATCATTTTTTAAGTGAAAATACTACTGGCCTAAGACTTTTGCAAAGTACTGTAGTTGTTTCTGCTGCTGAAATCTCAAAGCACTTCAAGAAACTCGAACATGTTGCTTCTTGATTTAAGCTAATGATATTTATTTTCATATAATTAACGCTAACCCTAAAGCACTACAGAAATGCAAAATGTACTAGTAATGACTATCATCTCACCACAATTGTGTAAACCTGTAACTTTTTTTTTTTTTTCCTCGGAATTGTGATACTTATAACAGAACTGTGATACAGACTTTGACAAGGCTGATAAAAATGTAAATAAACTTTTATATAAAATAAATATTGGTTAAAAACTATAAGAATATTGTACATCTGTTTTGAAGTTGTCAAAAACAAAAGTTTAGTGAAAATATGATATTTTACTATTTAAAATGCATTTAATTGGTCAAAACAGTCAAGACTAGTAATCATACAGTAATTTTAAGTTTCAAATAAATGTTGTTCTTTTAAACTTTCAGTTCATCAAAGAAATCCTCAAAAACCATTGTTTCCCCAAGAATAATAAGCAGCAAATCAGAATATTAGAATGATTTCTGAAGGATCATGTGACACTGAAAACTACAGTTAATGCCTGCTGAAAATTCAGCTTTTCCATTCAAAAATAAATAACTTTTTAAAATATATTAAAATAGAAAGTTTGTAAATTTATAATAAAAACTCACTGTTTATACTGTATTTTACATGTGAGGACATGAAAAACATGAAAACATTTTACTGACCAAACCTTTGAACACTTGTGTGTATATTTGTTCAACATCTGATTAGATGTTTTTGTTTACGATATTAATAGTAGCTAAGTATGCAGACACAAATTGATGTTTGCTGAGTGTCAGCCTGCTTTGAAGCACAAAAGATTAGTATAGCATTAGTATTTCTAAAACTCTAATCAGGAGAGTTAAAAGGTAACAATTGTTTCAAATGAAAGGCAAAACGTACATTTGATTGCTTTTTTATTTCATTTTTGGTGCTTGAAGACTTTAGCTAATATTTTTGGACAGCAGGCAAGTAGGAAAGGGTGTGGTTTTGGGGTTTTTACTCATTGTTTTGGATGAAGTGATAAGGATCAGTACAGGGATCAGTTAGTCACCTGTTGCACCATCTGTTAGCTCCACGTAGTCACCTTGGTAAATCACATTGTTACTCATAGAGACCATTTACCTGTCATTTAAACAGGTTTACCTGAAATATGAATCATCATTGAATGGGAAAAATCATATATGAATAATATTAGCAATTGTCGGTTATATCAACCACTACGCACACCTTAGGCCTGCTGATATTCAGCCTTTGGCCACTAGATGGCAATATTTTGCCATCACTAAAAATGAACTCCATGACAAGGAGCTGTAGTTTTCATAAACAGCAAGGCAGTTAGAATAAAGATTAGTCTATTAATCTGTCTTTAGCTTCTAGTGACACTCCAGTACAGAGTCCATTGAGGCTGGATATTGTCCAAATTGGGTTTTAGGTCAAAAGAACCAAACCAAACTTTGACCTTGCTTACCTCAGACTAACTAATAACAGTAATTAGCTTTTCATAATTGTTTTATGATTTGTACTTTCACTATCTAGAATTTTAAACAAGTCTAAATAATAAACCCAGTATTTTAGATCTGAGTGACCAACAATGAAAGATGGATGGATGGTTGATATTGGCAGGAGAGATACTCGCTCTTCTCATTACTCTTCCGCATTTTGCATTGGGTTGAGTATGCAGTATGCAGGAGTAATGTTATATAGCTTGGAAAACATTGACATAAATTGGAGAAAATGTAGATGTTCCACTGTTATGCATAATGGAGACTATATAAATACAGTTTGTGCCCATGAAGTGACACTAAGGAAGCATTTAGAGAAAGATCAATATGTAAAACCCTTAGGTGAATCGGTCTGTGGAAGCTGTATGGCAGGGCAGGAATGTGCTCTTGACATTGGGAGGTTTATTAGTGCTGTGTTCATGGTTGGAAAATGGATTGTTATTATTACACTCTGTATCAACAACACACTGTGACCCAGTTATGAGATATGAGTGAGGAAGAGAATTAGTGTTCATTATACATAAACTTAAGCTTGACCTTTTTCTGCCAGAGGAATTATGAGGTTATAAATGTCTCGAATAATGTTCAATACAAATATTTAGCCCTGAATTCCTCGCAATGAAACACTCGTGACGCCGGCTGATTAATTACTGCACAAAAATGCAGGTTTGCCTTTATTTATTTTCAAACACAATAAAAACTAAATAAGAATTATTCACATTGTTGCCTGGATCAATTCTGTCAAAACAAATGAACAGAAAAACATCCCTGGAACTCTAACATAATTACTCAAAAAACACCTACAGTTATTTTTTTTCCTTCATAAATAGGCGCAAACAAGTACCATAAAAAGATCTCATATAGACACAGTGTAGAGGAATAGTAAATGATCAGCCATATGCCAGGGTTATACAGCAACTCTCCAATCTGCCACTGTTTCTTCTAATTAACACCATATAAGCATCTGACAGTTTCATACACATAGTTTGGATGACATTAATCAATATGCCAGAAGTGATACAAAAGAAGTATTTTGCGTAATACAAAATAAACTTTTCTTTAGTCCTTTCCTTAATGAATCGTTTCATGCTACCTCGCCGGTCGATGCCATCAACCTTTACGTTATTAAACTTGGGAAAAGAATACTTCTTTAGTCTCTTTTTGTCGGTCTAATCAACGGCGACGGCCGCTGCCAAGAAATTACCCCTCTTGGCTAATTATCCCTTTTCGAGTTTTAAACGAACTGGTGCGGTCCAATTCAAAATCACATTGTTACTAGAAAAAAAGTTGAATTCTTATACTCTAGGAGTAACACAGATTCTATTTACAGCTTGAAACGAGGGCTGCTTGAAACAAGCCGTTCCGGCCGTTCATAACGTTCCTATGAGCGACTGTTTTTTACTTACAACAGAACTCTGTTTCTAAGGCAGTTGACTAGAAAAGAGGAAGAGTGGTACGACGAGAAAGAGGAGTGGGGCGAGACGCAGGAGTCATATCATTGCATTTTTTTTTTTTTGTGTGTGTGTGTGTGTGTGGCTTTTTGTTTCTTTTTTTAGTTTTCGGATTGCGATTTTTCCTCTTTGTACAAAAAAGAAGTTCTGTTTTGGTTTTCGTTCCGCCGTTTGTCAGCGAGAGCTTGGAGTCTCCGACACGCAGCGGTAAGTGCTTAGAAACCGATGGATCGACACAACCTTCCTGCGAGGCAAATTGACCTACGCGACGTCTTAAAAACCACGAGCGATCTCCGATAAAACACACGTCTACAGGGGGGTTCCATACACGGCCTCTTATTAGGTACGTGACGGAACAGTAGGAGGGCCTTAAAAGTCAATATCATTAGAGAGGTGATTGCATTTAAACAAATTTTAGCATACAATTTACATGTTCATGCTTGCGATGATTTCAACTCTATTTTAAAGATCCAAAATGTCTGAATGTCAGAAGCTAGAAGGAGATACAAATTCCAAAGCCACCACGGAAGGGTGCACTAAAGTGTGAGCCATGAGAAAGAAAACATTCAAACGTTGCTTTGCTGATGCGTGGATTGTGTCTAGTCTAAAAGAAGGCCTGAACAATCAGGCCCTGAATAGCTGTACTGGGATGAGGAACTGCCTTGGTCCTGTGAGCGTGAAGGAGCGGGAGGTTGGACATGTCGATCAGGTCAGGTACAGGGCTTTGTCCCTCTGCAGAGCTCTGTTGAGGGAAATAAAAACATGAAGTCAAAATGGCTGCCATAGAATTTCCTGAATGCTGGTGATTGATCTCGCTAGCGTCCGCTCACCCGTTGCCGCAGTAGTCAGGGGTCCAGTCCAGGCCCTGGGTCGGTCCGTTCCTGCAGCCGGTGCGGTAGTCCATTGAGGGGGACAGGCCGGGTCCGGCGGAGGATGTGACATTTACCATGCTCTGATACTCTGCCTGAAGGGGGAAACCCTGAGAAGGAGAGCAGATTACATATTAGATCTTACATGCTAAAGGTCCTACAAAGTCAAGGCTTGTAGTGCAGAGGTATGAGAGCAAATGTGATGCTCTATATAATAATAATAATAAAAATAATAATCATTACAGTCAAAAATTAGTTTCCTTTCAACATTTCTCATAATATGACAAGAACTCAGATAACGTCAGATAACTTTGATACAACGGCATGTAAGGGAATACAATCAACCAATGACAATATTTACACAACTATTAATACTTTGCTGACCGATTACCAAGCAATAGTCAGTGTGGTGTAAAAAGTTAACATTAGCAATGAAAGAAAAAACACTTAAGCAAAACAGATCAAAGAATAATTTTAAGCAATTTTACTGGTAGTCCACTGTAGGAAGAGTTTTTGGATCTAATATGTCACAGTTTACTTTATTTGGCTATCCTCATGTACTTAAATGTACTATAGTGTCCTGCACCCACTAGTGAAAAAATAACAAAAATGATATGTGGTGTCTGAATAATTTTGGGTTTGACTGCATATGCAAGAATACAGTATTAAAAGACAAATGAACTGTTTTGGCAAAAATGAAAATTTAAGCATCAGTAAAACACAAAAATAGACATTTTTAAGTAATGGTTATGCAGCTCTTGCCATATAAAAACAGCCCATAGTGACTGGGAACTGTTTAGGAGTTGTATTTGCTGTGTTTTGAAACCATGCGATGGTTTTGTGTGAGGAACCGAAGTTTAAATTAATTCAAGTAGCTGAAAATGTAAGTAATGTTACACTATAAAAAAATAAAAAACACAATTTGTTGAGTCAACTTCAAATTATTCTAATAAAACTTAAAATTAACAAGTAACAAATTATTTTAAGTTAACGCAAACAAATTGATTTTAGGTGTAGATTGTGCAAAAAAATTCTCATGTAAAAATGCCATGTTTAGGGGTAATGGGGGTCGACCAATATGTGTTTTTCACAGCTAATATTGATTATTACAGATCAAATAGACCGATAACCGATGTTTTGAGCCGATATATGCCTGGTGTAAACATGAAAAATGTCAAATTTAAGAATAACATGGGCTCTTTTGCTTTCTTTAAATGCTTTTAAATTACTTTACCAGCAAATTGGTTTCGAAAATAACAGATACTGATAACCATAAAAATGCTTAATATCAACGGCCCCTAGTCAGCATTGTCACTGGTTACACATATGCTTGGGATTGGTAAGAGAGTAATATTATGAAATATTATTAAATTTTAAAATAATATATTTTGAAATCTCACTAATTCCAGTGATGGTCAAGCTGAATTTTCAGCAGCCATTACTCCGGTCTTCAATGTCACATGATTCTTCAGAAATCATTCTAATATGCTGATTTGCTGCTCAGTAGTTGTTCTGCTTAATTCTTTTTATGAATTTTAGTTCAGGATTTATTTTCAGCATTTATTTGAGATAAAAAATAATCCTAAAGTAAAAGATCATATAATGTATATTTGCTAAATAAACGTTTTATTTAAAAAAAAACAAAAAAAAAAAAAACATTAGAACAGTAGTGTAAACTTCAAGGGAAGGTTTGTGTCTGTTCAGACATAACACTTGAAATATAGTATACAAATTGTATGGACTAATTTTATTTATTTGTCATTTTTGAAGCTTGACATATTGAAGTTGTATTGCAAGACCTCTGTATGAATTTTCAGAAATATTTACTTTGGAGTTCCACTCAGCAAATGGGTCTGGAACTACATAATTTTCTTTTTCGGGTAAACTGTCCCACTGAATGAATATTTTAACATTGAGTTGTATTAAAGTCTGGCATCAGAATGCTGAACTAGCCTTCCTCTTTTTTTTTTTTTTTTCTGAAAGAAACCAGAGCAAAGCAGCTCGTCCAATCTAATTCCAGCAAACATCCTACAGGATCTGAAGTGGACATGATGACAGTGTAACGCACGCAGGCTCAAATGAGCATTAATGAGGAACTACATTCGGTGGTCGGGGAGACCGGTGGGGGTAGCCGAAAAATAAACGAAGCAAGATATTCTAATTTGAAGACTTCTTCTCTGTTCTTAGCCTAAGAAAGACTGCATGTGAAAAGGAAGTTAATCTCAGTGGTACACAAGAGAATCTGCCTGAAAGAGCAAGACAGCAGGTGGCTGCGTTTTTTTCCCCCTCCAGAGATTCTACCTATTCATGAATTGTTCCTCAAATTCTTCTCCTTCATTCGATCACAAAGGCTCCATCTGCCCCTTTGTGTCCCTCCCCCCCAAACACCGCCCCACCTCCCCCCAGCCCGCCTCGGCTCACCGAAAAAGTTGAACCGCACGGTTTTGTTTGCTCTCCACAAATATGCAAAAATGAACGAGGATTATTACTCCCCTTTGGATTTAAAAACTCTCCCATAAAGGCAGGATCTGCAGAACAGGCTTAAGAACTCCCCAAACGGAGGAGAGAAAAGCCAAGTTTAAGCATTCGTACTCTCCTCCAAAAGATTGACACAGCCATACAAGGAGCCCTGTGGTAATCTAAAATTGGACTTCAGACAAATTCACACTATAATCTGCATGAAAATTAGACACTTTTTTTCGCCTTACGACGACGATCATCCACAGCAATAGTTAATTTTCCTGCCGAGCAGTGATAAAAAAGAAGCACATGAAATTCAATCAAGTAGTTGCTCTTTTAAATACAACGTTTCCCAGAATTCCCAGCGGGCACAGGAAGAGAAACTTGCAACAATAGGCCTTTCATATTCAGATGTGAACGGCCAACTTTTTTGAATCGGAAATATGTTTTTTGGTTTCGCCCCTGACGGAATCTATACGTCGCCGTCTGTTTCCTCAGTAAATCCCACCGAAAAACACAGCTTGTCGCATCCCTCGGCAAAAGATCAAACCGCTGTCACTGGATAGCGTGTCACCTGTTCTCCTGACCACCTGATTCATCTCTCTTTATGAAGCTAATCCCTGTTTACCCCAAGACAATGCGATTCTCCGCCCTCTCCTTCTCTCCAGCACCAGTCAGTCCTGCCTCCCAGCTGATGCTCATCTCTTAAAGAGCTTCCAGGCACAAGGGTGCTATTCATTAGGACCTCATTACAACCTCATCTCAATCCCACTGAAGTTCCAGCGCAACTCAAAGCTATTAAGACATGAAACGGATCAACACGAAGCGTTTCTCGCCGTCACCGCGAGTGCTTAAGGAGACTTGGGCTTCAAACCTCTCCTTAACCACCTCTGTTTGAGATCTCTATTAGAGGAACGAGGGCTTAATTAGCACTGATGCTAATAATGAGGCTGAGTGTTAATGTAGGGCTGCAGTTCCTCCTCGCACGTTAAAGCGGGAGAGAGGCAATAAACAGTGAATGTTATTTCAAAAGAGGTCGTTTTCTCTTTAATTAGATTTTTTGGGGGGGTTTGAATGGGTAAAGCCTTTATTTGCTTTCTCTGCTTTGCTGTTGTCTACGTCCTCAAAAAGCAGCCTTCTCCTCCTATACGCTTTAGCGGAGAACTAATTTCATTTCCTTCGGCCCGGTCTGAAAAACTGTTTTCATCAGATAGCTGAGGCGTTTTGTCTTCCACACTGATGTATTCATCAATCTCAATGTGAGTTTTTTTGTGCAACCTTAAGTCACATCCAAATCCTAATGCATCTGTTTATTACAGAGAGAAAATTGAAAATCTGTCTGTGTGATACGCTGGGATTTTTTTGCACGGCGTGGACATAAAACAAGCTGGCAGATATTAATGGTTCCTCTCTTGACCTCATTCGCCGGCGCGAGAGATAGGCTGAAGGGGCCGGAAATGATGAAAAATGAAACGGTGCTGCATCTGCTGCATAAACAGCACTTCCTCCACTCTCACATTCATACACACACACATATATACGCTTCACTATCTGCTCCACGATAATGTGTAATGGAAATTGGAGAAGAATCAGACAAGGCGGGTTCTCCAAGAGGTTTATGGAAAATAGATTGGCGGGGGAGCAGATTCTTTAATTGGCCCGGCTTGGTGTCTGTCTTGCCTCTTTTTGCTCTTGCTTTAATAACAGTGAAAAGGCTGCTAATGTCTTTCTTGATTAAAGTCAACAAGAAATAGAGTTCACGATCTATTTTACTTCCAGAATGTGATGGGTTTCACATTAAAAGAAGAAGAAAAATATAGGCAGAGGCTTGATGCTATCCATTGGGAATTGATTGGATGGTGAAAAAAGTCCTTTTCTGGTTTGGGGTCGTTGTTCACATTAAGTCTAAGAGAATATATTAAATAATTGAATGGAGGTCAGCTTAGATTAATTGCATTAAATTAAGCTGATTTCATGCTTATTTTAAGTTTGTGTAAAAGTATGAATTTAAATATTTATGGGTTTGATGGATATGCTACCAAATATTTTATGTATGTCATAAAAAGTTAAATTAATATATTACAATTTTTTTTTTTTTGAAAATTATTAATGCTTATGCTTGCCAAGACTGCATGTATTTAATCAAAATACAGTAAAAAGTGTAATATTGTGAATATTATTACCATTTAAAATAACTGTCTCCTATTTTACAATGTAATTTTTAAAGCTGAATATTCAGTGGCCATTCCTTCAGTCTTTAATGTCACAAGATGCATTAGATGATTGATTTGGTGCTTAAAAAGGTGTCCTGCTTAACAGTTTTGTGGAAACAGTTGTGTACTTTATTCTTTGATGACTACAAAGTTCAAAAGAACAGCATTTATTTAAAATGTAAATCTTTTGTAACAATATGTCTTTACTGTCAATTTAGAACAATTTAATGCATCAAAAGCATGAATTTCAACAGTTTTTTCCTTTTGAACATTAGTGTATATATAAAGAGTTCAGATGCAAAACCCCCTTAAAAGCCATCTCGGTCAAAAATGAGATGATGATACTGAGTGAATGTCCTCGACACACATTATGTGTCCATAAAATACTTTTACTTCAAACTCGCTAAAATCCCAGTCTCAGCCCAGTCAGAAGTACCACTTCTTACATAGAAACCTATACATCGGAGTCTGATAAAAATGCATTTTTAAAGAAAGTGGATTTAGTGGCTTTTGCATCTGAACTCTTCATATAGAACCTTAACTTGGATTAATCTTTTAAAAATCACGACATGAGTAATTGTATTTCACTGTAACAATATATATCACAATATAGGGGAGAAACTGCTGGCAAAAATGCTGTTTTTTTAATTTTTTTTTTTTTTTTTAATGCACCTGTCAAGTTTAAGATTTTGGGCTTTTTGGATTTTCCTACAGTAGTTTTTCAGACTAGTGGAATGGAAACATCCAAAAGACACTGTTAAGTGTTTCTTTTATAGCACTTTATCTATTTGTGTCGATAGATTTCAATTACAGTATTCTCAAAATCAGTTTTTTTCTCTTATACTTCTCCACTTCAATCTCCACTTCAGTAGCACTTTTATATTCCTGTCTATATCCTGAAGGTTTTTGCAGAGGGCTTTGTTCATATATCATTTGCTTGCTTATATACAACATTTTATTCCCCCCAAAATTGCGAAAATATACTGTTTTCTGTAAGTATTTTCTGAATTATGGAGTGAGAAAAAGAGACCCAAAATTCCCTCTATAAAAACTTCAGACTCTAATATGTCAGAAATATTAAACAAGAATTCTTGCAAATGTATGCAAATTAGCACAGATTTAATTAAATAATGCCTCATTTGCATATTTAAACCTAACATTTTAGAAAACGTGTAATACAATTTTTTTTTTTTTTTGCAATTATCAATGTAATCAATCAACTGGGAAAGTAAGGCGATAACTATTAGTTCATTATTTTTTTACCCTTTTCACCTGCAGTGTTTTTATGTTATCAATATTTTTGATACCAGTCAGCAACTAAAAAAGAATAAGAAACTAATTGCAGGACAAAAAAACTACAGTAGAACAAATAAATAAGAAATCAATGTACAAGTAATCAATGTATAAAAACACTATATTCTTCGCTGTGTAAATTAAATATATATTTCTTATTAAATTTACAAAAGTGATTTGGTCAAGAGCAGTGAGAGATTTTCTGTCTTTTGTTGTTTGATTAACATGAATGACAGACAGCAGGAATATTAGACTGCTGTCACTTTAAGAACTGCCCGGATACAATATACTGTTACACATGTGTTGTCTTTCTCAGCTGTTTGCTTTCACTTAAGACCTAAATTACTGTTAATATGAGGATACTTGCAAAGTTCAAGGCCTATAAAGTGTCAAAAATAACTTGGTTCAATACTATCAGACTACCAGTAAACTATCAGTGAATGTCTCACCTGGGCCATGGATGGGGAGTGCAGGGGCAGCGGGTGGCTGCTGAGCTGCTGTTGTTGCTGGTGGAGACTGAGGTGCTGGTGTAAGGGGGGGCTGATCTGCAGCGGAGGGGGGGATGAGCCAGCCATGCTGCCCATGCTCACCGCTCCTGGCATGGGTGCGCCGGGCCGGGATGCACCACCTCGGGCTAGGCCTGGCTGCATCTGGGGCAGGTGGGCACTGAGTCCTGGCTGCTGGTGGTACGGAGGAGCCATGTAGAGACCTGGGTGAGACTGGCCTGCCCCAGAGAAAACTGGTGGCTTGGGACCGAGCATCTGAGAGGCCTGTGATGCCTTCACATCGCCTGGGTCATTGTAGCTCTAGAGAAAGTTACAGAAATGTTTTAGATATTGGTTGCTTAAATGTTAATCAGGCTTCTTGGATTAATCCTTCGGTAACACTTAATAATAGCTAAGATTAGTAAATACTGTAGCAGTATTGTTCATGTTAACTAATTTAAACTAATGAATCTTATTTTAAAGTGTTACCAATCACTCTCTGCTTTTAAATACCTGATGAATGTTGCATGATCAATTTTTATTATAAATGTGTATATATACTATGTACTAAATAGTCAGTGTTGGGGGTAACGCATTACAAGTAACGCAAGTCATGTAATCAGATTACTTTTTTAAGTAATAGTAACAAATTACTAAACAGTATATATTTAAGTATATATGTAATACATTTTTCTTATTGCTGAAGAGTGTTGGACTTCCTTCTCCTACAGTTCTACTGTACAGACATAATTTTACTTTTCCTTCAGCCTTAGGCTTATTAATTTAACTTTTTAGTGTGAAAGGGCTTTTACATTTGCTAAAAAACTAACTTTTTATGTTTAAAAAAAACAAGCCATGCCCAGATTTAAAAAGTAGCGTAAAAATTAATGTAACGCATTAGTTATTAGTTACTTTTTTAGAAAGTTATGCAATATTGTAATGCATTTTTTTTAAAAGTAACTTTCCCAACACTGTAAATGCTAAGTATATACTAATATAGTATACAGTATATACTAAATATAAAAAAAAATTACAAAAATGTAGACATGTATAGATTTTATAAATGTAAAATGTTTAAATTATTTCAATATATGTATATTTAAAAATATATCAAAATCAAATTTTATATGAGTTTTTATTAGTGTTTAAGCTGTATAAAAATAATACAGAGTAACTAGTTACATGTAATGTTGATACGTAATTTAATTACAAAATAAATGTTACTGTAATCAGTAACTGTAAGAAAAAATGTGTAATTAAATGAGTTACTTTAAAAAATATTAACAATTACAAATGGGATTACAGCTGAGTACTTATTGTAATAAATGTACTATTTCTTGTCATAATTTTACATTTGTATTTGACCTTAGAACAATCTCAAAAGGTAATAAAAATAGGTGCTAAAGTCTGATTTTCTTAATCAGTGTTGAGTACTACTGTAAGGTTAACCCTGTGCTTTTAATGTCTGAAAATGACTAACAGTTGAAAACATTTGTTAGAAATTTAGAAAAGTAATCCATTTTCCAAAAGTAATCCATCCCATTTATATTTTAAATAGGGTAACTTGTAATCTGTAACCTGTTACATTTCCAAAGTAACTTTCCCAACACTGATAAAATACAAATATATATTTTAATATTGAATTTTATACAGATGAATTGTATATTCTGCTCAATCTTGCTTGCAATATTTCCATATAGGTTGCATGCCTTAAATGTTGCTTCACAATATGTATATTAAATAAGAGAAAATGTGACTTTTTTTTTCACGCTCTCTTCGTAATATTTCCATTTAGATGTGCGAAGGGAGTTTTTGTTTATTACTCAAGCTGTCTCGAAAACATATCTAAACTGGCAAACAGGAACATCACGAAATGTCCCTTCTTAAACGTCACAGTTTTAAAGCGTGTACGCATATCAATAGCCCAGAGTCATTTACCTGAGACACGAGGCTCGCTCTGTACGCGGCCAGCTGTTTGAGGTACTCCTTCTTTGCGGTTTCTGTTTTTTTCTTGTACACCTGCCATGATAAAACAAACAAACAAAGAAAAAAATATATTAAGAGGCCAAAGCTGTTCTTCATGTTCCTGTGCACAATTATTCTTAGAAATGGGATCTAATGGCAGTCCATTTATGAGCCATAATGCGTAATTGTTGTTGGAGCACTGAAATGGTGCTTGAGTGCAGCCCACTTTATCCATCGCTTGTTCTTCTGCCTTTATGGACTGTCCATATTTCCCCTTTCAGTTGGGGCATATGTGTAATTATTTGCCCATCAATACATCTGTGCTGTTATTACCTCAACCAATAGACCTCTACTAAAAAGACAAGAGCAGAAGAGAGATAGAGAAAGAAAAAAAAAAACACAGCAGAGAGACATGATGTTCTTTTATCAGGCAAACATCCTCTCCTGAGTAAAAGTACTTTTAAGTGTTTTCATCAGCTTCACCGGCTGAGTGTTTTACGTAGTGAAAAAGCACAAAATAAACGACTACACAAAAAAAAAACAGCTTTTTATGACTGTAGATGCTGTCTGGTGGCTTTGGTGAGAGAAATGGGTACTTTCAGTTGTGTTTATTCTGAAATCAGAAGCAGCTCTCGTGTCGTGTCATTCTTCAAAACCTAAATTCACACCCTAAAAAACAGTCTTAGGTGTGAGCATAAGTGCTAATCCCTTTCATCGTCACTGCTTTCAATCTTAAAAGGAACCTTAATGAGGTTATTAAACATTTACAAGGGAACTACACAAGCTTTAATATAACACTTTGATATACACATTTGTCATAATGCACAGCAAATAAAAAGTAATTGTTATTTGACTGCATGATCTATTGTGTACCTTAAAAGTACTCAAACTGAAATCTATGTCTCGTTCCAACCCTTTCTTTCTTTTGGGAAACACAAAAGCCGATAATCCTTTTTTTTATTATTTTATTTTCTTCATACAGTTGTTTTGGACCCCATTGACTTTCATTATACAGACATCAGCTGAAATGTTTTTCAAAATATCTTACTTTGTATTTCATAATTTTGGAAACAGTTGAGGTCAAAAGTTTACATCCCTCTTTCAGAATTTGCTAAATGTTATTTTACAAAGATAAGAGAGATTTGTCCTTTTTTTAGTACTGACCTAAATAAAATATTTCACATGAAAGATGTTTACATATAGTCCACAAGAGAAAATAATAGTTGAATTAAAAAAAATGACCCAGTTCAAAAGTTTACATACACTTGATTCTTAATACTGTGTTGTTACCTGAATGATACACGGCTGTGTTTTTTTTTGTTTAGTGATAGTTGTTCATGAGTCCCTTGTTTGTCCTGAACAGTTAAACTGCCTGCTGTTCTTCAGAAAAATCCTTCAGGTCCCATAAATTCTGTGGTTTTCCAGCATTTTGTGTATTTGAATCCTATCCAACAATGACTGTATGATTTTGAGATCCATCTTTTCACACTGAGGACAACTGAGGGACTCATATGCAACTACTACAGAAGGTTCAAACGCTCACCGATGCTCAAGATAGAAAAAAAAATCATGAATTAAAAGCCAGGGGGTGAAAACTTTTTGAATTTGAAGATTAGGGCAAATTTGACTTTTTTTGTCTAGAGTATCTTCTGTAGCTGAAGGGCAGTGCTAAATGAAAAAAATATGATATTTAGGCAAAAAAAAAAAAAAATGCATCTGGAGCATCAGTGAGTGTTTGAACCTTCTGTAATAATTGCATATGAGTCCCTTAGTTCTCCTCGGTGTGAAAAGATGGATCTCAAAATCAAGTAATTGTTAGAAAGGGTTCAAATACACAAAAAATGCTGGGAAACCAAAGAATTTGTTGAACAGCAGGGAGTTTAAAGGGACAAACAAGGGACTCATGAACAACTATCATTAAACAAAAAAACACAGCTGTGGATCATTCAGGTAACAACACAGTATAAGGAATCAAGGGGATATAGACTATTATTTTCTCTTGTGGACTATATGTAAACATCTTTTATGTAAAATATCTTATTCAGGTCAGTACTAAATAAACAATAACATGAATTTTGTAGGATTCCTCGGTAACACTTTACAATAGGGTTCATTAGTTAGCATTAGTTAACATGAACTAAGAATGAACAATAATTTTACAGAATTTATTCATCTTAGTTCATGTTAATTTCAGCATTTACTAATGCATTATTAAAATCACAAGTGTTTCTTAACATTAGTTAATGCACTGTGAACTAACATGATCAAACGATGATTGTTGTTATGATGTTGTAATGATGATGGTGTTACTGAATAAACTATGCATTTTTGTAGTAGTTTCTGGAAATATTTTAAATACTACAAGAACTATTAATTTCAAGTAACCTAAAAACTTTTAAACTTGCAACAAAATATAAAAATGCGGTTGCTTTCTACATTACAGACTGTATTCATGTCAAACGTGTACCGAAACTTGATAACGCGATTAGCAGACCCCGCAAAACCTTTGTTTGTTATGTTCCAATAAAAAAAATCTCTCACATATTGCACTGTTTTCACACCTGACTTTAAGACTTCCCCTACATGCACAACCTCGCTGATGTTAGACCACAGCACCGCCGCGGAGGAACTGTTATTCTCTGATTGCACAAGGGGAAATCAACAAATGTTCTGACCAACTTGTGCGTCATCGCATCTGCTGTCATAACACATCGTTATGTGGATATACTATTGTATATATTCTAGATAATACCTTAGATAATAAACAAAACATGTGGTGTGTGTATAGAAACACACAGTAATCCAATTCCTCCAGCATTACCTCAGTCTTTATGAGTCAGCCACAAGATCGCAACAAGATAAAGGAAAGAGAAAAAAAAATAAAAAATCACCTGTTTCTGTTCCTCGCCCAGGCCATCCCACATGGAAGCCACTATTTTAGAAACCTCCCCAAATGTGGCATTCGGATTTTGGCCTTTGATAGCTGCCTGCGTGTCTCTGAAGAACAGGGCGTAGGCTGACACTGGCTTCTGAGGCTCGTTGGGGTCTTTCTTCTTCTTCTTCTTGGGGGTTTTGGGCTTCTTGGCCATGTCTGTGGCTGCTCTCTTCTCTGCTCCATTCATCTGAAAAGAGAGGGGCTCGTTATTGTAAACAATAGATATCCAGTTAGATTAAGCCATAATAACAGCTTTATGAATGAATCACCTTCCTAAAGCTAGTTAGTGAGCCTTGTCTCAAAAGCCCCGGAGCTGCTTTTTAAATTTTAATGACTTGTCGTGCATTATTCCTATATAACGGGATCCCACGCATTTTTAACAATAATTTTCCATGACGTTTGCAGTTGTTTTATGATCACCGGATAACTATTTCTATAAAGACTGCAGTTGCAAAGAGCAGACATTTTCTAGACAATGAAATATTCATTTTAATACACAGCATCTATAGGGGGTTGTGATTATGACTTAATCAGCTGTTCATGGTTACAGTGAATCTAAATTGCACGTAGAAAGACCATAAAATGCACATTTTACAATAATTTTATTTATTGATTAAACGTTAGTTAATAAAAATACAGTTGTTCCTCGTTCATGTTAGTTCACAGTGCATTAATATCAACAAGCACAACTTTTGTATTTTAATGCTGAAATTAATATTAACTAAGCTTAATAAATACTGTAGAAATACTGTTAATTCTTACTTCATGTTAACTAAAGTAGTAGTTAACTAATAACTATAACTAATAATAAAGTGTTACCAATATTTTATTATAGATACATTTTTAACTAGTATATGTCATTCTAGTAGTTTAAATATATCTAGAGTAGTGCTGTCACATCAATCAGTAATTAACTGCATCCAAAATAAAAGTCTGTGTTTACATGATGTGTGTTATATATTTAAATACACACATACATGTAAAATTTACATGTGTATGTGTGTACAGTGTGTGTGTGTGTGTGTATGTATATATATATATATATATATATATATATGTATATGTGTGTATATATGTATGTGTATGTATGTATGTATGTTTGTGTGTATGTAATATTTTATATATATATATATATATATATATATATATAGATATATATATAGATAGATAGATATTTCTTAAACGTGTACTTTGTGTGTGTGTGTGTGTGTCAACTTATTTAGACACATAAATATACACAGTAATGATTAATTGATTTGAGAGCGCATATATATATATAATATACGTGTGTGTGTGTGTGTGTGTGTGTATTTATTATACATATACACAATACACACACATATATAAACTTTTATTCTGGATGCAATTAATCACGATTAATCTATTTGATACAGATTAAATATAATTAATATATAACATAAATATAAATATATATTACATATTTTTCTTAAATATATACTTGTGTGTGTGTATTTACTTACACATATAAATATACACAGTACACATATATTTGACCCTGGACTACCCTGGTCTTAAGTAACAAGTAAGTAGCATTGTATGGGTGAAAATGATTGATTTTTCTTTAATGCCAAAAATTATTAGGATATTAAGTAAAGATCATGTTCCATATAGATATTTTGTAAATTTCCTACCGTAAATATATCACAACTTAATTTTTGATTAGTAATATACATTGCCAAGAACTTCATTTGGACAACTTTAAAGTCAATTTTCTTAATATTTGGATGTTTCTAGATTTTCAAATAGTTGTATCTTGGCCAAATATTTTCCTATCCTAACAAACCATCCATCAATAGAAAGCTTATTTATTCAGGTTTCAAGTGATATATAAATCTTAATTTTGCAAAATTGACACTTATGACTGGTTTTGTGGTCCGGGGTCACACATGTAAAATTTTATTCTGGATGCAATTAATTGTGATGAATCGATTTGAGAGCATAAATTTATATTACATATTTTTCTTAAATATATACTTGTGTGTGTATTTATGTATACATATAAATGTACACACACATATTATGTAAAATTTTATTCTGGATTCTAGAAATCACGATTATTCGATTTGACAGTATAAATATAACTATATGTTACATATATTTCTTAAGTGTGTGTGTGTGTGTGTGTGTGTGTGTTTAATTATATTATGCCAACTTTTATTTTAGATGCAATGAATTGATTTGACAGCACTATTCTAAATATTACCTTGTTTTTATAAACCCTTAAAATAAATAATAACATTTATTAATTTCCAAGTTCAGTGTGAAAAAAATATTTCTTAAGGTGTATATGTGTTGAGTTTACACTTTAACACTGCAACTGTTAAATGATCTAAACAGACAATTAATTAAATTACTTGTATGACAATTAGTCACCAGCCGAAAGCTTTATTATCATAACAGTCCTAACTATAAAAATTTCCATGACATTTTAATTTAAGTGACTGCAATATCAGACTGTGACACTGTATATAAACACGAGTAGCTCGTAATCGTGTATGTTTAGAGCTCTTGACTTCTTAATGCTGAACCGTATCTTCTGTGTTAGGAAACAAGACACGAAAATATCTTAGCCGAGCACATAAACGACCACACTTTCCAGAGGATCAGTATTGATGTGATGTTTTGGAGAAAATGTGCTGTATTTTGGCTGTGAAGAACAAACTTGAGGCAGATCAGTGTCTTAGCAAATCTATGTTTAAGGAAACATGGCAGTACAACTTGCTGAAAGGTCAGCAGTGACTCATTCCTTTTAATACACTCTGTTTTGCCACAGTGGATAAAATAGTCTATGTGACTGTGTGTGTGTGTGTGCGCGTGCGTGTGTGAGGAAGATAAGCTTTTATATTCATGAGATCATAGAATGGTAACACTCTCTCTCTCACCTTGGCAGCATCATCTGCATCGTCCTCATGCACAGAGCTGGAGGGGGAGGGTGTGGCTGACTTGCTCTCTGGTGGAGATGGGGATCCATGGGTGCCATTGTTGTTATTCAGACCCAGCTGAGTATTGAGTTGTGATTGGTTGATCGTGGTCAGTTGACCTTGAGGAACCATGCCAGATTGGATCCTGGGTCTGAGCGTGTCCACCTGAGGATGGCCGCCGTAACGTGAGTCTGAGTTGACCATTTGCTGCATCTGGAAGATTAAAATAAAATGTTTAACATTTAAAACAAAAATGAATCTTTCAAATAAACTCGAGCTGTTCTGAGGGTCGCAAGTTAAAAAGATGGTTCACCCAAAAATGAAACTTCTGTCATTAATTACTGACCCTCATGTTGTTCCAAACCCATAAGACATTCGTTCGATCTTCAGAAGACAAATTAAGATATTTTTTGATGAAATCCGAGAGCTTTCTGACACTGCATAGACAGCATTGCAACTGACGCATTCAAGGCCCAGAAAGAAAGGACATTTGTTAAAATAGTCCATGTGACATTAGTGGTTCAACCATAATGTCACAAAGCTACCAAAATAAAACGGCTACTTTATTCAACAATTTCTTCTCTTCGTTGTTTCAATCTTTGACGGGAATTCACATTTGACTATTTTAACGATGTTCTTACTACAGTTTTGGACCTTGAACGTGTCAGTTGCTGTCTATGCAGGGTCAGAAAGCTCTCGGATTTCATTAAAAATATCTTAATTTGAGTTCCATAGATGAATGAAGGTCTTACGGGTTTTTTTTTTTCATTTTTGGGTGAACTCTGTCTCTTTAAAGGAATGAAAGTTTGTAGCACAAAGCTGTAGCAAAATCAATTTGACTATTGTTTTATTACAAAAAAAAAGAAAAGAAAAGCAAAAATAGAAGTTATATATATATATATATATATATATATATAAACCAGTCATAATGGTCAGTTTTTTTAAATGAAATTTATACATCAAAGCTGAAAGTTGAATAAATATGTATTTTAAATATGTTTGTTTAGGATAGGGCAATATTTGGCTGAGAAAATCTGCACTCTGAGGGTGCAAAAAAATCTAATTTAAATAGCATTTAAAGTTGTCCAAATGAAATGTTCTTAGTAATGTATACTATTAATCAAAATGTAAAAAATAAGTTTTAATATATTTACGGTAGAAAATGTACAAAATATCTTCATGTAACATGATCTTTATGATTTTTGGCATGACTCTTACAATTTATTGCTACAAATGTACCACTTATGACTTATGGTTTTGTGTTTCAGGGTCACATTTTAAGGTTTATGAAATTGTCATGATGATGAAGTTGTAAAATTATAACTTTTCACTGAAGGATTAGTGAATTGTGATCATTCTGTTTATTTCTTGTGTAAAATATACAAATTGGTCCCATTAAATTTCATTGTAAGTGACTCACTGTAATCCTTTTTAAATGATTCTGAAGACTAGAACAAATTGAAATGATTATTTTTATTATTTTGTGGTAATCAACATTTAAATGTAAAAGATACTAGACTTAGTCGGTTGAACAGAACCGTTAACAATAGAAATCCTCTAAAGCTCTACCTATCCATAGAAGCGTAATACCAGTAATAACTAGCACTAATATCACCATCCATATTTCACCATCCTGCTGCTGTGAATGCTAGTCTGTAGCAGGGTGTAGAAACATTGCTTTTGTACACTGTATCTGGGGGATAAATCACTTCCGACAAGGACAAGCCCTGTAGCTGTAGTCCGTCACCTGATACTGTCTGAAGCAACAGGTGACCTGAAATGTACCCCACGCCCACCATTGTATGCAACACAATGCCCCCGACAGGTGGAGCTTTGGGGTTAGAGGCCACGGGCATTTCTCTGAAGGACAGGTGACTCTGTGTCTCCCTCCCCGCATAAACATTTCAGACACACCGGACCCTCATTACTCAAAACACACTGAAATTGCTTTCTAACATCTCTTATTTCGAGGAGAGCCTGTGAGAGCACTGAATAATGCTAATGCAAAGATTTCACATATTTCATACTGTCAGACGCTGACAGTCACAGGGAAAAGTAGTGTAATATTTAAAAATGCATTACATGTGCCAACCACACAATATGTAATGCATTTTTGAGTGGTGCTAAAGTCACTGCCATGATATTAGGGTGTTATGAATGGTTTCCAGGGCTTTTTAAAATATTTCTGCTTTCATTTTTAGCCAACAAGACACATGAAAGGTTTAACTTGATTAATCAGTTGAATAAAAGAAAGTGTTTTCATGTCATGTCACGGAGCATCGGAAAGATTGTTAAATTACGAGAATTCAGCGTGTATCCGTAAGCAGTTCATTGGATGTGCAAGACTAATGACTTGACAACATTACACAGCAATAGCGAAGAAAATTCTCCAATCCGTGCGGTTTTAGCGGTTAACTGACTAATCATAAACTGACACTGCTGAAAATGTCAAGTTCTCATGAAATGGCTGGAAAAAAAGATTGCAGTGGAAAACTGTTCAACTTTTCAGGGGGTTTAACCATTACAATGTTAATGGATAGGAGGAAGTTTCATTTTTCAGCGAAATGCGTTCACCTTCATACACACCTCATTAATACGTGGTGTTTTCAGTATTATACCACTTCCCACTCGATTTCTTGTGAAACATCTGTATTTTCTCGAGGGGGACTTTTCCGCTATTTAACCAGACAATACCCACCTTGTGTGGGTAATAAGACAATGTGGTCAGTACATTTCAACTTAAAACCACGCATGCTGATAAAGGTCACCTCTCTATTTCTTGGTAAAACAAAACTTAAGAGGCAGGACAAGCATTCTAGCAGTAACTAAGAGTGAAATCAAAGACGGATTGTTTAAGCATACCACAGTAACTAGCGAAATTTCCCGACGAGTAAAAGTTTACGGTGAGCTGAGGAAAAACTCAAATCGCGTTTGTCAGAGCGAGGTTGTGATGGTATTTATCATCCTGGCTCACCATTAATCTCCACTACACAGAGGACAAAGGCTTGCCAGGGATGAATAGAGGTCACGTGACGAGGTCACAGACAAAAGCCCTAAAGGTTGCCTGTTCTGCACTTTTTAAGTTTTAAATAACAAATGGCTGCCCGGCTGGCTGTTTTTTCATCAGATCCACTGACCCGTGCTGCAAAGGAGGTCATACTCATTTGATATCAATTTCCTTTAAATCACAGGGCAAATTGTAATCACACGTACAGTAGGAGACTATTTGCATGCTTATCTTCCTATAGCGCGCGACAGAGACGTATGAAAGGGCTGAGAGAAGCCCAGCTTTCCATGGAGTCCAATGACATTTTAAAGGGAGGAAAATAATGTCTACTTTACTCCAGCTGTCACTTCAGGGGCACTTTCATGTCCTTCTGTTTCCATTAAAAAGGTATAAATAGCTTAAGTGCTGGACTAGATCAGAGCCAATTGTTTGCTCAGGGTAATAAAACCACAGCCCAATGATAAGGACTTTTTCAGGCAGAGTAATGAGGGTGTATTTCATGTCCTTGTGTTACTGTAGATCTTTATAAGCTAAAAGACACACTGGCTTTTTGTTTACCCTTTTGATCATTTGAAGTATATTCTGGCATAATCTCAGCTATTAATTTCTTTGCTCTCCAGTTAATCCGCTTCAAAATCGGTGTTATTTTTTTGGTAATAATAGCTTGTCAGAGTCTACACGAAGGAAAACACCCAATATTTATGACTTGCAGGAGTACATATGAGAAGTGAGGTAATTTGGAGTATAAAAGCTTAAAGCCGTATTACGCCATCTGTCATTTGGACATGCCAGAGTTTAATTGCTCTCGCTCGAATTTTACACGGGCGCACGCGAATACCTGTCTCTTATTAAACTTGACTGTAAATGATCTATGCAAAAGCAGCCTAATAGAAGTGGCTTGTCACGCTGCACTTTCAAGGTCTCCAATGTGCCCGTTTTGCAAAGTGCTGCAAACTGTAGGCTTTGCTGCAAATTTACAATAAATGGAGATTTATGTCCATTACTGTTCTTTTTTTTTTTATTTAGGCCACTGCTGGATGAGGATTTAGTGGCTTTTGCGCTGATGATGGACGATCTTGCTGCTTTTACTGCTCACGCCCTCTCTCTCTCTCCTCTGCTGTCAGCTCTGTTTAGATTTGCACATTTTACACACATCAACTTGTGCTTATTTAAGCGGACATGTGGCTTTCTGGAAAGCAAACCTTACCTGAGCGTTTCCAATAAATTCGTCGCGTTTTACGCGAATCACCGAGCTCATCAGAACGGCCCGATGAGATCTCATCTTCCACATTATATGTTTAAAACGAAGCCTTCGCTGTTTCTCCGAACGAGAGGATCCATTTAGCCCTTGCGCGGCATTTACTTTCATTCTTTGTAATGGAACGAGCAGGGACGGTGAAACCTTATGAGATAATTTTCCTTTTAATCTAATACTTTTTAAGGTGAAGCACATTTCACTCAACTATCTCTGCTGGCTAAACAATGCAAGCTCTGAGACCTATAAAATGAATGCAAAATGTAAGAGGCACATAAATGCACTCTCTGTTCCACCAGAGAAGGCAGCTCCAACAGGCTAATGCCGAGAGAAAATTAATTCCATCAGCTAGCTCTTTCATTCTCCACTGCAGCTACAAGCTCTCTGTCCCGTTGCCTGGCAACCATAATTCATAGCCGCTCTAAATGGATGTTCTCCAAGCACTGAGAACATTAAGGTGAAAAGAACAAATGCCTTTGTGAATCTCAATATCTTTCAGTGTGCATGTCACTCTGTGTGTGTGTGTGTGTGTGTGTGTGTGTTTTAGCCACCCATGTGTATGTTAGTCTTTAAAAAATCTTTTTGATGTGAGTTTAAGAGGGGCACTACGAGGTGCATTTTCCCAAAAGAGCAACAAAGGAATTGAAAACATTGTGTATAGCATTATTTCTCTTACGGCGGTCGTCGATTCGTCTTCACACGCTCATTTAAAGATAAATCGGTTGTGCTTATATAATCGAGAAAGGTCAAGATACAAAGTGTAATTAAGCAGGGTTTATCACACACAAAAATAACGCTCAATATTTTGGTCTGTCCCCAAACATGGAGTATGTGGAAAACAATAGGTGACAGATGAAGGGGAGAAGTTTCAGTTTGACTCAAGCGTCAGATTGCACATCTCGCATTCATCTTCAACCACAGTTAGTCACAGCTCACCAGCACTTCACATGTCTCATAATCACATTATGAGGTTTCATGCAACTAACCAAAATTGAAGGGTTAGGTTTCATTTCTCCAGAAGTAGCTGCAATTCGTAGATATTTGTGATCAATATCAACATGTTAGAAAGCTAAGAGAAGGATAAAGTAATAATTTATAGTTGTACGTAAAAAAAGTAAGTTGGCACTTTACAATAAGGTGTCATTTGTTAAAATCATTGTATTAACCAACATAAACAATGAACAATACATTTATTATAACAACTTTCATTCATTGTTCATGTTAGTTCACAGTGCATTAACTAATGTTAAACAACTTGTGATTTTAATAATGCATTACTAAATGCTGAAAATAACATTAACTAAGAATAATAAATGCTGTAGGAGTATTGCTCATACTTAGTTCATAATAAACCTTATTGTAAAGTATTACCATTTAATTTTTTTTATTATTTGTTTAAAGATTCAGTTGTAACATTTATTTTCAGTTTGCCTAATTCATTTTTTTCTAAGATTCAAAAGTTTTTAAAATATATCTGCATTTTCTGAATGTACTGTACAACTATCTAGAACAGCTACATGGCAAGCAGAATGCATTAGGAGGAGTGCCTTGATGCTAAATTATATTTAATTAACTTAATCCAATGGGGAATTTGGCATTGTTTCACTGTGCGTTAAATCACATTAGCTCTCATTTGCTGGGTGCTATCTCAATCATTCTATATGCCGCTCCAACCTCTTATAATCTCTGTTGAGGTGTTTCATTTGTGTCAATTAAATCATTGTTTGGGCACTGAAACGACTTCGGTGTTGCGTAATTCCGTCATGCGAAATGCATTAGTGACATCTCAAAGGAGAGCATGTGCGTCTTACTTCGACGTTTCTTCCACACAGAAAGAAAGTGTTTTTGGTCATTTTTCATGCTAGATTATGTGGAAGCACATTTCTGTCTGTAACTGTAATTTGTGACCCTGGACCACAAAACTAGTCTTGAGTAGAACAAAAATACATGGTATGGGTCAAAATTATTTTTCTTTCTTGCCAAAAATCAAGTATCATGTTCCATGAAGATATTTGATAAACGTTCTACTGTAATTATATCAAAACCTAATTTTTGATTAGTAATATGCATTGCTAAGAACATTGCTTGCACCCTCAGATTTAAGATTTTATTCAAATAGTTGCATCTCGGCCAAATATTGCCCTGTCCTAACAAATGATGTATAAATCCTAATTAAAAGTACAATTATGACTGGTTTTGTAGTCCTGGATCACATTTTTTTTTCCTCTCATAATGTGACAATTTCACAAATTGCAGCTTTGTTTCTTGTAATTTCTTCATAAATTACATATGATTTATCTTGTGACACTTCCTTCTAATGAACAGGTTTGACTACTTTAGTCATTTCCATGAGTACTAATCTTAATGTTAAAGCATATAATGATTCTAGGGAACTGTGTCCTTCTAATTTTATAGCATGAAAATATGCCATGCTTTTTCTAACATGACAATAGAGAAATGTTTGATTCAGTCAGTGTGGAAGAACTTGAAGTCCTAATCCCAGCTAAACACCTCTAACGTGACTTTAAATGCAGACCTTGGGCCAAAAACTCATCACCAAACACCAAATGACTTGTACATACACTATATAAACAAATGTATTGGGACACCCCCTTCTTTAGAACAGAAAAAGGCACTTCCAAAACTGTAGCAACAAAAATGGAAGCATAAATCATGTATTTAAAAATAGTATTTCCTTCTGTTGCTATATTTTGGGAAGCGTCTAAAATGACCAGTCTTCATTTAAAGTCACCCCAGAGGTGTTCAGCTAAGGTTAGGACCATTCAAGTTCTTCCACACTGACTGAATCAAACATTTTTCTATGAACCTTGCCTTATACACAAAGGCATTGTCATGTTAGAATAAAAAAGGCTCCTGTCCAAACTTTTGCTTTAAAATTAGAAGGACACAATTCCCTAGAATATCATTATATGCTTAAATTTAAGATTAGTACTCATGGAAATTACCGAAGTAGTCAAACCTGTTCATTAGAAGGGGGTGTCCCAATACTTTTGACAATATAGTGTATCTCACAGTGTAATTTTATAACTCATATAGCGCAGTGTGGTTTTAACTCACTTGTCTCACTTATTTTAAACTTCATCCCATAATCAGTTGGAAACGGTTTCCATCAGCCTCAGGTTTTAGAGAGAGCGCCAGTACTCACCACTGAGAGGGAGTTGGTGAGCAAGCCGCCATCTTGACCCAACATGTTGGGGACCGACATGCCTGGCAGGTCCATTCCTTGCAGGTGAAAGGGGTGCAGTCCGTTCTGGGACACAGGGGGGCACAGGGGATGGTACGTTCCGGACTCAGACTCGGGCAAGTGTGCCAGCATGTGTTCGGGGAGCGTTGGGGGAGTGATGGGTGGGATGTTGAAGTCTTCGTCCCCAAGACTGGGCACTGGGTAGGACTGCTGGGATGAACAGAGACACAGAGGTTACGTGACCCATCAGAACCCCGATCGGCTGATTACATAAGTGTGGCTGCATGACAAAACAGTCTTTTTTCAAAAGATGATTCATTTTTGACTGACTAGTCATTAGTGATGATGAATACGGTGCATTTTTCTCATCTATTATAGAGGTAAATACAATAGAATCTAGTATAAATGAAAACCTCACCACACAAAAATCACATTTCAACTTTAAACCGAAAATGCGAGTGAATAGATGGTGAAATGCAATGAGCATTCTTGTCAGAGTGTCTCCAAAGGCAGCATGAAAAGGCTTTCCAAACAGTTAGTTTGAAATACCGCACAATGGGGGGTGAACTGTAGGCTAGAACAAGGACAGACTGTCCATTTGATACTTATAAATAAGAGAACGAGACGGGTTACGGCACGAACAGAAAAATCTTGTTGAAAAGCAACATTCTTTGATGTTCTATATTCAGCGATCCAGCGACGGCCATGATTCACGCTGTATCAATAACAGAAAAAAGACTAATCACAACTATATACGCAGCAAATGAAATGCTGAATAAAGTACATCAAAGTGCACTGCACATTACAGTGATTCATTCCTACTATTTGAGCCTTTGAGGAAGTAAAATTATATGCAAATGGTCAATCAATCTCATTAGACTATAACAAAAGGCTGCTTTTATGAGGCTGAACAGTCACTTGCGCTTGGCTGTGAAGTTTGCTTTGGCTGCTTTAAAACAGCCCGTCTTGCACGCTGCCTCCTCCAGCCCCCTGTCAGTTTAGACTGTGATGAAAAAGATGTAAAGCAGATAAGGAGATGAAAGGCTGTACAAATCCAAGCAAAATCATAAATTATTCTGTAAACACTCCCTTGGAGTAACATACTGTAGAAAAATATATACAGTTATCAGAAGGCAGAGAGTTTATTATCCGCACACTTCGCGAAACGCTAACCACAAATATGCCTCGGCCTCTGATTCGACTCTTTTTTTACCTTCAAAGGGGCTCCTCGTTTCTGCTGCTTTATTATCTCTAATACATAGCTTTTATTTGCAGCAAACTAAATGAACCTGTCAGACAGCCAACTACAGGCAATTAGGTATGAAATTGGTTCCAAATTCAAACTCAACTCAAATAACGGTCCAACTGTTACTTTTAAGGATTGCAATAATCGTTTTAATGAGCTTCCTACTTCTGCCTCTAAAAGCCAATGTATCATGCTCATTTGCATATTTGATTGTGTTGTGCCTCACAGATGTCTGCGTTTGTTTGCGGGAAATATGCTGGCATAATTCATACAGTAAGGCCCTTAGAGGAATGATTTTACTGCCAAATTAAAAAAAATAAATCACATAAAACAAGACGACTGTTTGCGGCGGCTTACATTGCTGTTGATACATGCGAGCAGTGTACTTATTCGTGTAATTATCGTCGAAAGAAGAGGAGGAAAAGGAAATTATTACATTCAGGTGAAAATTAGACAAATAAATAAATAAAGAGCAGGAACGCTTTTGTCCGCCTAAGTCGAGGTGCAATAATGTTTATGTGCTCTAACCGTTATATAAGTGACGTTTCTTAGTATCCTGTCTTTCTTTTTTTACACTTTCCTTTTTTTGTGACACTGAGATGCGTAAACAGGCAACCAAGAAAGAGAACACAGGAAATAAATAACCCTGTGCTGTGGTGTGTGGCTCTGAAAAAAAAAAAGCGAAACGCACAAAAATTAAGAGCATTGCAAACATTTCCTACATCTGTGTGTTTTCGTCGACTTTAGATCAGGCCGAACGTATCAAAACATGGTGTCATCTGATGCAGATCTACTTATTTAACTAGAAACGGCAAAAATGTTCCAGCTAATCTGAATAAATACATTTTCTGAAGGGATATGTCCTATGAGTCAGATCATTTTTCCAATTGCGGCCTCTAAAATTACATACATTCAAAAAACTGAAATGTTTGAACGCGTTTCATTTTTTCTATCTGGAGTCATTGGTAATTGAAATATTTTTGTATCATCTTGAAAATGAAAAAACCTCCAGGGTCAGAAAGTTCTGATCTGAATCATGTAATATGAAATGAAGTAAATGAACGTTATATATATTGAGTCAGGGCTGTGGGAAATTACCCACACAATATCTGTACATTCAGTTCAGTGTTTACTATTCATAATCCAGTTACATTCAGATTGCTATGTATAATTTTAACACAATTTCGGTGTGCGGTTTTGCTTGAAAAGCCTAGCTTTTCATTTAGCAATAAATGAAACATTGACGAAAAACAACTTTTTCTGTGTAAATCAGGACTTTGGATGACACATAGTTTCCCTCATTCACACTGCACGGAAAGAAAGAGAACTGAAAAAAAAAAACTGAAACAAAAAACCGACAGGTTTTGAGATCCACAACGTGACATCATTTCAACTGGACAACAAATCTCTCAGGGAGGTGATTGCCTGTCAAATAGCACAAGGGTAATGGGACTGGTGGGAGATGAATGGCAAATGAGCAGGAGAGTCATTTAAATCTACTATCAATTACTGATGATGGTCATGATGGCTGTATGGAATCATTGTCTATGGGCGACTTCACAGTCAGCAGTCAATCACAGCTACACAGCGAAGGGGGAGAGAGGAATAAACCGGGGGAATAGTCATGTATCTGATGTGGTTTACACTGACAATAAGGAAAAAATGCGAGAGAGAGAGTGGAAAGATATGAGGAGAGCTCTTGTGTTTTGAACATAGTGTAGTAAGTGAGTGGCAGAAATGCTTCAGCAGCAGAAATTATGCATTAAATTACTGCAGCCTCACAATGGAGATGTAGATTGTTTATAAGCCCTACATCTTGACAGGCGCAAATCAGCTCGTCATTATGAAAGAAGTGCGCACATACTGAGATAAGAGGTGAATGAGGAAACATGCATTTCGAAATAAGAGATACGCCCCATCATTATGAAACAAAATGCATTCAAACAAATTTAGAAGATGCTTTCTGATAGCAATACAATTTAGAAGCTATATCTTAGTAAAAGCTGTATCTCAGTAACTATAAGGTTTTATATCAAACGTGTTTTCCTCTGTAGCTGTGGTTTTGTATGTTAGTTTCAAACAACTAGCTCAAAACTCTATCAAATTTTAATAACTGAAAGTAATATATTTATAAACATGATAAATAAAAAAGAGAAAATTTCAATATTGAAAAATGCATTTACTATTCATTTTCTGAATAATACATTTTTAATTGTTACTATTAATAACAATAATAATTTTGTTGTGAATTTCATCTTCTACAATTGCATTCAAGCAAGTTGTTACATGCTTTTTTTTTTAAAAGGAATGTCCACCCAAAAATGAAAATGTTGTCATTAATTACTCACCTCTTCAAAACACAAATTAAGATATTTTTGATGAAATACGAGAGCTTTCTGACCCTGCATAGACAGCAATACAACTACCACGTTCAAGGCCCAGAAAGGTAGTAAGGACATAGTTAAAGTAGTCCATGTGACATCCAGTGTTAGGAGTTACATTACAAGTAGCGCAAATTTTGTAATGAGACTAGCAACTAGTAAAGTAACGCAGTACTTTTTAAAATAAGTAACGCAATTTACTTTGTTCCCCAAATTTATTGATTGAAAGGGCTTTTACATTTGCCAAAAATAGAACTTTTTATATTAAAAACAAGATTTTAAAAAAGTAACGCATTACTTTCCATAAAAAGTAACTAAGTAACATATTTACTTTTTTAGGGAGTAAAACAATATTGTAATACATTACTTTTAAACTTAACTTTTCCCAACGCTGGTTCAACCTTAATTTTACAAAGCTGCGACAATACTTTTGTGCTTGAAGAAACCAAAAATAACGTTCCACAATGTGGTTTTGCTGTCTATGCAGGGTCAGAAAGCTCTCGGATTTCATCTAAAATATCATCATTTGTGTTTCGAAGATAAACAAAGGTCTTACGGGGTTGGAAGTGACACAAGGGTGAGTAATTAATGACATAATTCTTTGTTTCATTGCATTGTTTTTTAAATAATTGTTTTACTGTTCAAATTTATCCGAAAAGCCTATAATTGACGGTGAAATGGCATTTTCATTTTGACAATTTACCCCATAGAGTGTGACAATATTTAATATCAGGGCAAAAATGTCAATGAGTGTTAAACGAGCTGTGTCTTTCTTCTTAGGCATTAGCAGTGCAACTCTTCAAAAGATTTTTTTTTCTAGGCAACACTTTAAGGTATTTGCCTTTGCAGAAATTGACTTTCAGAAATAAACCTACTCTATTTAAATGATCACTCTAGGATTGGCTGTGGATCATTACCCAGTGCTCCATGCGGCACGAGGAGCGCTCCAACATGTTGTCATGCCCTTCCACCAATTAAATTGCCAAAGAACAGCAAAAGGAAGCATAAACAACGGTAACCTGGGCCCGCAGATGAGGCAGCTTTTTCATAACGTAATTTTGAATAATGAAGATGTCAGGTTAAATGCTACAGTAGTTAAACTTAATAAGGTGCCCTATTTTTTTTTTCAACCGGCTTTTCATTTGCCATCTAGGCTGGGATTGTGTGCGAGAGGCAACGAAAGCAATTCAGCCTGTAATGAATACCTTTGGGACCCAGGGGCGGTGATCATTTAAATGCAACATTCTTTGGCCGGGCCCCCAAAACAACCTCGGACCCGCTGAGCTGCCGATTACTGTTGAGAGCTTCTGGATAAATGCAGAAGGGCTTGTCTGTCTTGTGCTAGCATCAAGGTCAAGCATTCTAAAGGAGGTTTTTACTTTGTTTAATAGAGGGGACACAAGGGCGTGTGAAGCCTCGTCTGACCCGGCGCGTATTTTAAACCGAACGGGATCAAAGCATACTGGCGCGGTCCATGAGCGACCACTCCCTGTCCGGCACGCTGCATCCTTAAGGCTCATGCATGCATGAATATGCAATTCAGGAATATTTGAATAATGCATATTATGAGAAAAACAATGCTAGAGATGGTGTTTAAGATCTGTTGAAATATGTTGTATATGAGCATGGGTTTGGCTCGAGAAAAAAAATATCTGTATCTAAAATACGCCAGAAAACACATGTATGAACAGGCCTCTTCAGTCCCAGGAGAGAGCACAAGGTTAGTTTATGCATGTTTAAAATGCACAGCTTTCTCCTGGTCCCACAAGAGCTCTGCAACATCTGGGGGGAGGGGGTGGGGGATAGATACCAGCACCTCTATATAAACCCACACAGAAATCCGACAACCCCCTTCATCAGAGACTATATACATGTCAAACCATCACGGTGGGCAAATACATTCTGTGCAAGAAATAAACAAATAACATATTGTATGTGTGCTGCTCTTATAGTATTAATATCAAAAGCTCAGATCAGACGACCGAATGTGATGTTAAACATCAGCCTTATCAGGTTTAAACAAAAACCAACAGTTGTTCGGCAAACATTGCTGGCTCTGTGAGTCAAAACGGGCACTTTCACAAGTAGCGTCTTTGAGCGTAGTCCAGAAATATGAGAAGTGTGTATATTTTTAGTGTTCGGTGAGTGTATGCCTGTAGTCGGCTTTATCTAGCATCACTGGCACAAGCTACTTCGTCTTGCTGCTACATTAAAATAAATAAACGTTGATACAGAGCGCTTGTGGGCTGACATGCGCTCAGCACTCCACCATTTTGGGTTAATAAATGTGGCTTTTATTTAATGGCCAAGAAACACATGGTTTGGGTTGGAAGAAGGGGGAATGAGAGGAGATGGTAAGATAGGAGAGAACCTGTGTGTGGACAGACAGTGCTGAGGTGCAGTCTGGGTGATGAATGCTCTGGGAATTTTAACATCTCGATGATTTTTTTTTTTTTTTTTTTTGCAGATTGTTATTATTGTTGTTTTTTAGAGAGGACTAGATCTCCACGTTCAGAGATGCTCAGACGGATAACAGTATCGCATTTTGTCACTTCAAGCAGCTATGAAGCTTTCAAAAGTGTTGTCAGTCGGTGGGAATGTTTTGATGGCGAAAAGTCAGGCAGATTTCAACCAAGAGATTAACGGCTGTTTTTAAATGTCATTTTAACACATGCCACACGTTTCCTTTAGAAAAAGTCCCTCTCATCACTAGCTTTTAAGTTAAATTTCCCTAATATGAATAATATTTGTCAAATCTGTCCTTCAAACTGAGAGTAAAGATCTAAAGACAATAAACCCACTGTCAAGCATTCTGACAAGATTTAACTATATACTGAAGATGGATTTTAATATAAAATTTTAACCGTGTTCTTAATTCAAGGGTATTTTCAATAAATGATACGGAAGTTGTCACAATTTAAAATTACAGTTTATAATATGTGACCGTGGACCACAAGTCCAGTTATAAGTCTCTGGAGTTTATTTGTAGCAATAGCCAAAAATATAGATATTTCCTACCATAAATACCATAAATATGTCAACACTTAATTTTTGAAGAAATATGCATTACTAAGAACTTAATTTGGACAACTTTAAAGGCAATTTTCTCTTTTTTTTTCTCACCCTCAGATTCCAGATTTTCAAATAGTTGCATTTCGGCTAAATATTGTCATATCATAACAACCATACATCAATAGAAAGCTTATTTATTCAGCTTTCAGATGATGTATAAATCTCAGTTTTGGAAAACTGACCCTTATGGCTGGTTTTGTGGCCCAGGGTCACATATAGTACCACTCTACAATAAGGTTTATCAACATTTACTAATGCATTAGTTGTGTTTTAATATTAGTTAATCCACTGTGAATTAACATGAACTAACAATGAATTATTGTATTTTCATTAACTAACATTAACAAAGATGAATGAATATTGTAATAAATGTATTGTTCATTGTTTATCTGTGTTATTAACTAACATTAACTAATGGAATCTACCATTATTATTATTATTATTATTGAGATTTATGCCTAATAATATCTGGCATAGGGATGAATGAAAATTAGCATTCAGGCAAACTTGTTGATTAATGTACACTGTTAAATAAATAAATAAATGAATAAATAATAGTGCTATCAAATGATTAATTGCAATTAATCACATCCATAAAAAGTTTTTGTTCACATAATATGTGTGTACTGTGTATATTTATTATGATATAATACACACACACACACACACACACACACATACAGTATATATTTTGAAAATGTTTACATGTATATACATGTTCTTTTTTTATATAATTAATATTATATCTAAATATATTTAATATATAAACTTAACAGGTTTCTTAAATATATCTATGCAGGTGTGTGTATTTACATATACATAATATACACAGTACACACATATATTATGTAAACAAACTTTTAATTAATCACCCGTAATGATTAATCGTTTGACAGCACAAATAAATAAATAAATAAATATAAATATATATTTTTTAATAAATACAATTTATTCACAGTTTTTTTTTAAATGCTACCTTTTACACTTTTGCTGTTTCAGCCTATAATTTAATGGCATAAACTATTGTAACAACTTACCCTTTTATTTTTCATGCCATTTTATTTTTTATTTTTTGTAACTGAGACTTAAGTTATGTGTGAATACAAAAACTGGCTTATTAATGACAACTAGTCCCTCATAGAGTAATATTTACATTTTGTTTTTCAGATCTATCAAGTACTCGAGTAAAACTGAAACTGGGCCAGATTGGTGTTTCACCACATTTGAAAGCAAAGAAAAAAGGTAAGCAGTTAATTTGCCTATTCATTCTATTTTGTATGTTTGATCCAATCTAGTTTTGGCCTGATACACTACACAGATTTTGGCTCCATTTAGTAAGAAAAAATAGCTCTCTCAAGTTCATTACAAAATCTTACAGTTCCCCCACCTCCAAAATCCCAATTTAAAAAATACCATCCATGACGCTTTGCTTTTTCAACTGCATCCGTCTGAAGAGCCACCTCTAGTTTCAGTATCTCTGCACATAAATTACATCTGTAACGGTACACTCAACATCATTGATCTCACCAATCACTCTGAAGACCGGCTTATGAAAGTAACAGTGTCGTCCATACCAGACCACAGCAACCTTTATATCTTTAAAATCAACCTAAAAACTATCAGATTACTTTTCTAAGCATTCATATAATAGCCATGATCCTAACACTTGGCCTTGGTCGCTCTTCGGGTTGCCTTTGGTTTGTATTATAGAGCAGATTAAAAGACACTATTGCAGTACATGTTTTGCCTTTAGCGCTGGAGCTGCGGACGCTTTTCAGCTTCAGTTTTAGCTTCCTGAGTGTGAAGTTTAAAATAGGCACAGGGGTACACTTCTCTCTAATTCGGTTAATGTGTGTTTAAAAGCAGGAGAAAGCTTTGTGGCTACGTACCACACACTGAGGTCAAGGTGAATTCAACTGTTGTTGCCAATAAAAGTAATTACCTGTTCCCAACAGAGGGAAAGAGAGAAGTCGAGAACGAAAGAGAGAGAGAGATGTGAGAGAGAGCACGAAAACAGCAGAAAGTAGAGACTGCAGCTCATAAGCAAGAGGAAATAATATCTACAAAGGGAGTTTTAAGATTCAAAGGGAAACATAAAAGTAGTGCTAGACTTAAAGCAGCTCTAAGATTACAGCAATCCTATTCATACATGTGAAATCAATGTGGAGCTCAATGGCAAATAAAAGTGTGATCTACACAACAGTGGAGTGCAGGATGCAGGGACAGACACCATCTAGAGAATGTATACAGCACAATGGACCCTTTTCACCAGCTAGTTAGCTTTTTTTGCTTAATGTACATCATTTAATAATGTATTTATTTATAGAAGTGCCCTCTGTTATATTACCTTAGAATAAATACAAAATCTAGCTTAGTCAGTACTGCTACAAAGGAGTTTAAGGCGTCGCTACACAACATTTTCTAAATTAGCATTAGCGATCAAGATTACTGATAACATTTCAATTGTAAAATAGATGGGTATAGTCCTTTTAGCTAGCTATTCATGTTGTGTAACTGTTGATATGCTAATATGCTATGTTATACTATAGCATACGGTTTCAAACAGGGTATTGAAAAAGTAAATTGCTGTAATCTATCTCTCTCTTTATCTTTTGATATTCATTTAATCTCTATATTAAAGGGATAGTTCACCCTGAAATTAAAATTTTGTCATTAATTACTCTTAATTACCCTCATGTCATTCCAAACCTGTAAGACCTTCGTTTATCTTCGGAACATAAATTAAGGTATTTTTAATGAAATCTGAGAGCTTTCTGACTGTGCATAGACAGCAATGCAACTGACACGTTCTAAGCAGAGAATATGTGAATACTCATTGTATTTATAGAAGAAATTGTTGAATAAAGTTGTTATTTCTGTTTTCTTTGCACACAAATAGTATTCTCGTAGCTTCATAATATTACGGTTAAACCACTGATGTCACATGGACTATTTTAATGATGTCCTTACTACTTTTCTGGGCCTTGAATGTGGTAATTGTGTTGCTGTCTATGCAGGGTCAGAAAGCTCTCAGATTTCATCAAAAATATCTTAATTTGTCTTCTAAAGATGAATGAAGGTTTTACAGGTTTGGAACGACATGAGGGTGAGTAATTAATAACAGAATTTTTATTTTTTGGTGAAATATCTCTTAGCAACTCAAGTCACTTAACTAAAAAAATAAATCTTTCTTTTTCATTTAGGGCTGTCACTAATGATTATTTTGGTAATTAAAATACATAAGTAATAGTAATGAGGCACTAATAATTAGTTTAAATAAAGTATCAAAAGCAAGTAATCAAATGGTTTTATTGAACAAAACTGCTAAAATACATAATGTATTATAAACAATAGTGCTAATGGTACATTACGCATTATAATAAATGACTGCAGAGGGTGCCAACGGCCTGACGATTGTTTTTACACTTTACTACACAATCTAATCCTTAATATTGACCAAACTACATTTAAAGCAAATATCCACTTAATCTTTAATATTTGGCCATTTCTTTATGACAGAAATGCTACAGCCACTATAATTTCTTGAATATGTGGACATCAAAACCTGTAAACTCAAACGAGGGTTTAAATTTTATTTAAAATCGCAATGAACAGTTAGCATATAGATACTAATGTATTTCCCTGTGTTTACATAGGTCTACAAATTATTTACCTTACAAATCTAATGAAATGGCACACATTGCGTTCCCAGATTAATGATATGCATATACAACAATATGCAGAGATCGAGTTTGAGACGCTCCACAAATGATACCTGTTTGTGTGGAGCAGCATTTACTGTGAACGCAGTCACTCTGAGATGCACGCATGTAACCTACATGCATATAAATAATTAAAAGTGCATATACAGTTAAAGTCAAAAGTTTACATACACCTTGCCAAATCAGCAAAATGTTAATTAATTAACCAAAATTACAAAATGAAGGTTATTTTTTATTTAGTACTGACCTGAATAAGATATTTCACACTTGATTCTTAAAATCTGTGTTGTTACCTAATTTTTTATTTTTTTTTGGATGGTGTAGTGATAGTGCCCATGAGTTCCTTGTTTGTCCTGAACAGTTAAACTGCCTGCTGTTCTTCAGAATTGCACAAATTATTTGGTTTTTCAGCATTTTTGTGTATTTGAACCTTTTTCAACAATGATTTTTAGATCATTTTTTTCACACTGAGGACAACTGAGGGACTTGCAACTATTAAGAATCATACACCAGCATTAAGAATCAAGCGTATGTAAACTTTTGAACAAGGTCATTTTTATAAATTCAAATGTTATTTTCTCTTGTGAACTCTATGAACTCTACTCTAAATGTCTTTTATGTCAAATATCTTCTTCAGGTCAGTACTAAATAAAAAATAACATTCATTTTGTATGATCGCTTTTATTTTGGTTAAATAATTAACATTTTGCAGATTCTGCAACTGTATTCAACTGTACTAAATCTGCATCGCATATATTTAATTTAATTAAATCGTAGCGTTTGTGAATTCACAACAGCATTATGCTTTATCATGATATTTAAATGGGTTTAATATATGATGCAGCCTTGGAAAATAGTCTGCATTGCAGGGAATGCACCACTTTCTGTATTTTTATGGTTACTCAAAGCAGGCAAAATGCAATCAAGGATTTGTTTTAAATCGAGAACTTGAATTGAATCGAGGAATCATGACACCCCTAGTTTAAAGCAAAAGGAAAATTTGCAGTAACAGTGGTAGTGTTACATTGACAGTTATAAAATGTAAAAAGAATCCATATGGATGAGACACAGCACATAACACATAAATAATGTAAATTTGCATTAATTTGCACTTATGGACGTCTGCTCGTGTAGGTGTGCGGTTATTTACCCATGTCAGGCGGTGGCCGTCCGTGTGTGTAGGGTTGTCTCTTTTCCAGTGGCCTCCGGCCTGTTTGTTGCTGTGCTGCGTCTGGCTGGGACTGGCAGGCACGCGGAACTACAGTGGGATACAAGGCCAAGGGGTCAACCGACACAGCAGGGTAACAAGAAACGATAGCACATGCAATACTCCATTCAACTTTCATCACTCTTCAATCCTTTTTTTTTTGGTCTATGCTGCTTTAGATTCTCAATGCATCTTTCATCTCCACCGACATTAAAGCTGCAGCAAACATGCAGCGTGAGCACCTTAAACACAGTGGCTGAGAATGTACAATGCAGACAATGCACATTGTGAATCAATTTCAGGCTATGTAATGGGTGGCACAATAGGACCGTATGCAGCTTTTCCTGTTTAAAGAGGTATAAACTCCATGAAACAAACAAGTGACCTGTAATTTAGTGCACTTTCCTTTACATTCTCCTGAATGCATTTGCTACAGTGCGCTGAATAATACATGAGTCAAATATCATTTATTTATTTTTTCTCTTGCTATCGAGGGCCATAACACCACTGGGCTTATTCTCTATAGCCTACAGGTTAGACTGTAATTCTCACTAATTCTCTATATCACAATGCACTGTGAATGCTTACAGAAGAGCTTTTAGGACTCACATATGATTATGTATAGGTAATGTTTTTTTTATGTAAATCAAGCATTTAACCTAGAATGAATCATGTGACCTCAATATGACATCATAATTAGGCATGTGCATTTATAACTGACTAGTCAGTGAATGGTAATCGGTCAATAATGAATTGTCCACTGACATATTAGATTTAATTAGATTAGATTAAATTCAATAGTTTTTTTTTTTTTATATATTAGATGAGATTATAATAGACTATATTAAATTAGATTAGATAAGACTGACTAGTTTCTTTTTTTTCAATTACGAACTGATTAGCTTATTGCAAGGTTAAATTATATTGATAATGATACTTTATTGTTGATGTTGCTTATAATATAATATAATATAATATAATATAATATAATATAATATAACCGATTTAGACTGGCTAGTTTTTTTTTTTTTTAATCAGCAATACTCTGATTGGCTAGTTGCAATTTTATTACATTATTTTATATTATATTATAATTTTTATAGATTATATTAAATTATATTATATTTATTATAGATTATATTAAATTTGACTTTTAATATTAAGTATTTTATATTATATTATAACAGATGTAGACTAACTATTTTTTACGTCAGTAATACTCTGATTGGCTAGTTGCAATTTTATTATATTATTTTATATTATATTATAATTTTTATAGATTATATTAAATTATATTATGTTTATTATAGATTATATTAAATTTGACTTTTAATATTAAGTATTTTATATTATAACAGATGTAGACTAACTATTTTTTACGTCAGTAATACTCTGATTGGCTAGTTGCAATTTTATTATATTATTTTATATTATATTATAATTTTTATAGATTATATTAAATTATATTATATTTATTATAGATTATATTAAATTTGACTTTTAATATTAAGTATTTTATATTACATTATAATAGATGTAGACTGACAATTTTTTTTACGTCAGTAATACTCTGAATGGCTAGTTGCAATGTTAGAATTGTAATATTTTTATTGCAAATATATTATATTATATTATATTATATTATATTATATTATATTATATTACATTATATTAGACAGGCTAGTTTTTTAATCAGTAATAATCTGATTGGCAAGTTGCAATGTTAAAAAAAATTATGTATTGTTGCTGCTGCTTATTATATTATAGTATTAGATTAGATACTATTATGATATATTTAATTATATTATGAAAAAAATGTTGTTTGACTAATTGACTATATTATTATGTTATATTATATTATAATTGATTAGATTAAATGAGATTAGATGTATAATACATCAAATTAGATTAGACGGACTAGTTTCTCTTTGTATTTTATTATATTACATTATATTAGATTAGATTAGCTATCATTATGATATATTTCACTATGTTATGAAAAAAAATTAGTTTGACTAATTGACCTGAGTAGTCAATTGACTGACATTCAAGACCTATGACCAGGAGTTTCTCTAACAAACTTAAAGATGTGTCGCTGCACAAAGAGCTACAACTTTGTCAAACCACAAGTGAATGTGTTCAAGATTATGTTTAAATATACAATTTTCAACATGCGTGAGAAAGGTGTGAATTGCACCTTCACACGTTTCAGCAGACTGGAGACCTGTTAAACGTTACTTATGTCAAACCAAAAGACAGGAGATGTTTTGAGCAGGCTGCCAAACCATATGGACATTTTTTTTCTTTAAACGTGTTTCATTATTAAATTTACTTTTGCAAATGCAATAATTATTCATAACACTTTTTAAGTCATAATAAGAAAAACACAAGTGAGATGGGGAGGGAGGGGGTTATTTTAGAGCGGGAGCTGTTGCACATTACACTCTACATGTCTTACACTAAAGGCCAAACTCTGTGATCCACGAACAGATTGAATTCAGCGTCTTCATTGTGTTTACTGCGTCAAGCCACTTTGCAGAAAAGTTGTTTTTAACCTTGAGTAATATTTCAGCATCCCATTGTGTATAGCATTCGAAGTTTGAAATGTCAAAATGTAGCTTGCTTAAATTTCATGGAATGCAAGCACATAGTTCAGATCAATGCGTCTATAAAAACAGGCCAAACCCAAACAGCCCATGACAAAAGCAGGAAGGAAATGTTTTAATAGAGCAGCAACATCATATATAGCCTGCTGCAGGCTGATAAAACTAGCAGGGAGAAATATTGCGGCGAAAAAAATCCTAGTTACTATTTTGTACAAGCACACATAATCGCTCCGTCTCTGGTGCAGTCGGGCTGCATGTCACGTTCATTTCCATACAGCAGAAAGTGGCAGGTGTCCTGAGGGGTGCTAATTAACCTGTAGCCTTAATTCATTAGCCAAACATGTAAAAGGTCCCCTAAGACGACCTGCTCTCCTCAAGCAGGCATGTTCACCCTTGACCTTAATGCACCGAATTGCATGCTTTAGTTTAAAAATTTAATCAAGCTGTGCTTTTTATAGGACTGTCTAGCTTGAGTCACTGATGAAACAGCCTTTTATCTTGGTTGTTCGACGAAGCACAAGGATCCTGAAATAAACTTCCCTCGGTGAGTAACGGCCGTAACTAGAGGAGCATTGCTCAGAAACGCTGCAGTCTGCCTTTTATAGACCCATGGCCTTGTTTGCAGTCCATACTGTGTGTAGTTTTTAATGAAAGTGTAAATGGAGGAAATGAAAGCCTGCGACAATATGCATTAAAGCTTCATTTCATTAAGCTGAGACAAAGCTTTAAATGCTTTGTTTACATGTTATAATAGCCCCTGATTATGGTGGCGACTGATAGCGGCTCTAATTTGCGATGCGCCGGCTTAAATTTGTTTAATTACGACTTAAAACAAAAGGAGTGAGCAGTAATTAACCCACCTGGTTCCCTGGCACAAAGTCCTGGCTGGGCTCTGGCATACTCATGAACATGTTTTCACTGTCGTACTGCAAACAGACACAGAGAGGAGAAAAAAACGATAAATAAACAGTCAGAAATGTTCAGTTGACACACAGTACGAGCCACAGAATGAAACATGCGGTTGGTATTTCTGTTCAGTGCTTTCTTCTCAAAACGCAGGGCTCAAAGACAATTAGTCTTTGAAGTCCCTGCCGTATCAGATGGAGATGTCAGTGATTTGATGTAATTAGTACAGTGGTAATTAAAGTTGCTGGTTGAGGGGGATGAATGAAATGCTTTCATGTGCACAGTAGAATAAAACAGAGGAAGCCCACACAAGGATAGACCTGAGACTGCAGGACAGGCCTAGGTGTCTCACAGCAGATAACTTACATCCCCCTTTCAGATTCTGCAAAATCTTAATTATTTTATCAAAATAAGATGGGTCATACAAAACGCATGTTATTGTTTGGTGATAGTTGTTCATGAATCTTTTCACACTGAGGACAACTGAGGGACTCGTATGCAACTATTACAGAAGGTTCAAACGCTCACTGATGCTCCAGAAAGAAAAAAAAAACATGCATTAAGAGCTAGGGGGTGAAAACTTTTGAACAGAAAGGAAATGTGTAAAATTTTTTGTTTAATTTTTTTTTTCCATTTAGAACTGCCCTTCAGAGGCTATGAAAAATAGTTGCATGTTTCCCAGAAGACAAAATAAGTTACATTAACCCTGATCTTCAAATTCAAATGTTAGTATGTTTTTTCCTTCTGGAGCATCAGTGAGTGTTTAAACATTCTGTAATAGCTGCATGAGTCCCTCAGCTGTACTCGGTGTTAAAAGATGGATCTCAAAATCATACAATCCTTGTTAGTATGTAAACGTGAACATGGTCATTTTTTATAAATTCAGCTATTATTTTCTCTTGTGAACTATATGTAAACGTCTTTTATGTTAAATATCTTATTCAGGTCAGTACTAAATAAACAACATGCATTTTGTATGATCCCTCTTATTTTTGTAAAATAATTAACATTTTGCAGATTCTGAAAGAGGGATGTTAACTTTTGACCTCAACTGTAACTTATTTTACCATAATAAACAGACCATTCAATCAGTATGAAATGTGCACATTGTGCTCACAGTATTGGCTGACAATTAAATACAATTTTTAGACTATACTCTCAGGAAAAAAAGGTACAAAGCTGTCACTAGGGTGGTACATTAAGGTACAAAAGCTACATTTCTGCACCTTGTTTACCCCTAAATGGTGCATATTAGTACCTTTTGAAAGCACACCACCACAGTGGCAGTTTTGTACCTTTTTCAGATTTATTATTGGCTAACCACAATCAAGCTAGAATTAAGTGTCATTTTCTATACTAGTAGCACAGTGGTGTATGGTGGTGTTCTGAAATGAGAAGGGAATTTTTTTTTAATCAACTGTAAAATCATGTCCCAGTCACATTTTCTTGGTTAAATAATCATTACTTAAACAGTGAAAAACCCACAAACTGACACCAAATCCACTCCTACAGATCATTGTCATTTTAAATCTTATTTTGACGTAACAAAGTGGTTATATCTAAGTGTGTGAGTTGTTTGAGTACTTTTCGAAATTAGTCGTCCCATTAACACCGTTATATTGTTATTTTAGACTGATTTGGGAATGCGGAACGCGTACAAACATGAGGCAGGATTTATCGCATGAATCACAGCCGATCATAAACAGTCATATCCAATCATAATGCGATGGAGGCATTGATGTGACTTTCCTCCATTCATTCTCAATTACTCCACCCCTGCCACCCCCCCAATCAAAGCTACCGCGTACTTTAGGGGTCTGTTAAAACTCAACGGGCTCAGGGGAGGTGAGAGAGACGCGGACTCCTGCTGTAACTTTACCTGCTGGTGTCACTGTTGGACAATGTTTCTTTAGAAAAACAAGTGACTTGTACACTGATTTTTCCTTCAAGCAATCTGGCTCTGTTCTGGCATGTAACCTGCATGTAAATTAATTCCAGATGGATAAAATCAAGCCTTTTTTTTCATTGAATATACTGTTTCACTCAGAAATATGTCAGGTTACAGAAGTAAAATAGGTTGCACATGGCATTTCATGCTGACTTTAAAGTTTTAATAAGAAACGTTTCTGAAACCAGAACTGTTAATCCATCTACTCGACCTACATGACAAATAGAAATCAATCAGATCAGAACCAATGTGTCTTTTACAGTAAACTTGCAGCTTGTGCATTCACCTGCTGAAGATGCTCAAAACAGCTTCAGCTGAGTCAGTGCAGGTTAACTGTGTGATGAAGGAGAATGAGCCTGTGACCCAGCTGTGCAGCACACCTGGGAAATTATAGCAGCCCACACTGGCTGCCTGCTACAGTCCACTCAGCAACACACACACACAGATTCTGCTGACACGCCTGCCTGACAAATACCCGCCAATTTACATCTGCTCCACTTCCTTAAAAACCCATGAAAAATGACTGATTAATATCAAAAGCTGAAATCAGATATATTTTAAGTTATGGCTGTGAGGGAACGGCTTTCTCAGCAATCGGTCCTGGACAGGGTTGTCATTAACACAGATTCATGACACTTATTTGAGTGTTACGAAAGAATGAGAGAGGGTGTCTTGAAGTAGAAGAGACCGAGTGAGAGAGGAAACTCGCGGCTGACGCCTGTCACTGGCTGAATGTTTGTATTTCTGTTCATCCGAGCAGCACATCTCATTTCATTATGCCTGCTCGAGATAATTCTATGGAAATGAAATGGCAATAATCCTAATGAAAGCCTATCACATTGCGACCTTTTAAGTGTGCGAGTTGATGGGCCGATCTGATTGGTTTTTGCACACGGATGACAGTTAATTTCATGCTAGCTTATTGATTGTGATTAATGTGATCAGGCTGATCTAAGATGTGGCTATTCTTAAACTATGAAATGTGCTGTTTTCTGAAACACCACTACAACCTAGTCATATGCCTCCATTCGTAACAAGGAAAAAATGCTTAAAAACGTTGAAAAAGAATACAATTTTTTAGCTATGCTAAATTATTGGTTTTAGACCAAATGAGTCCCGCCTTCTAAATTAAAGAGCCAAATGCCAAATGAAATCCTATAGAAACAGCCAGTGTCCTGAGACTTGCCCTTGGACTGCATATGTATATCGGCAGGACCGACCTTTATTGGAGGTTCAAGTCAGATTTTATTAATAGTTTTTGAGATTTCAGTATGTACCTTTTCTCAGTACTCTAATACTAAAATTCTGGGTAAAAATACAGGTATAGGTACTTTTTTAGTATTGTATGAATGTGACCCTGGACCACAAAACCAGTCATACGTAGCACTGGTATATTTGTAGCAATAGCCAACAATACATTGTATGGGTCAAAATGATCAAAATTTTCTTTTATGCGAAAAATCATTAGGATATTAAGTAAAGATCATGTTCCATGAAGATATTTTGTAAATTTCCTTCTGTAAATATATCGAAACTTAATTGTTGATTAGTAATATGCATTGCTAAGAACTTTAAAAGCAATTTTCTCAATATTTCGATTTTTTTGCACCCTCAGATTGCAGATTTTCTAAATTGTATCTTGGCAAAAGATTGTCCTGTCCTTTTAAACCATTCATCAATGGAAAGCTTATTCAGCTTTCAGATTATGTATAAATCTCAATTTCAAAAAATTGACCATTATGACTGGTTTTGTGGTCCAGGGTCACAAATTATATATTTTTGGCAGTGCATTATGGGATTGCATTTCCCAAACTATGCTGCAAGCAGTGTTTTCTTAGATCTGGGCCAAAAAATATATTAACTATTTACTTTAATTTGCATGTCAGTATAGCATCTATAACCCACTAGGTTTTAGAACACAACCAATATCTCACAGTCAGAGAACAGCATTAGAACAAGCGTTTGTTTTTGAAACAACAAGCTTTGGCAGTAAATACAGCACTGCAAAACTGCTTGCGTCTGGTTCTACTCCCGGTTATGTTGATTAATAAAACTTCATTCCTCATTTCAACACCACTGTCTCCCACTCAAATGGCAGCCGGTTATTTATAACAGCCGTTCACACCATATCCTTTTTTATAAAGATTCCCTCTAGTTTCTCACTGTCATGACCTTTCACATGTCTCTCTCAGTGTCCGTGCGCTGTTCTATCTGCTTAGCTCTTACCCTCTATCAGACAGTATTTGCATATGAATGTGCCAGTGGAAAGTGTGAGGCGGCCTTAGCTGAAAAAGTGAAACCTCAGAGCTAAACCCATCAAACTGACACCAAATCCATCCAGCAACAGTTGGCCAACATCCTCCCTCACCTACACGGCGAACGGAGCAAACCCTGAACAAAGCAAACCCCGGCGAATGTGCGAACTCCATTTCATGAGCTGTACAGGCCGATTATGACTGAGGTTTTCCTCGATTTGTGTGAAGTAGCGTTTCTCAATCTTGTGGCAAGCTGGGAGCCATTTTGTGTCAGTGTAGCTTTTCTTTCAGAGCCTGAGGTGCCATTACATGACCAATAAAACCACAGCCAGTGTAGATTGCTTTTCTAAAATCTGACAGCTCGACTGCACACGCTACTTACGCAAATTATTGCATTATTAGCAAAAAAAGACGCCACAAGAGTCCATCATCAAACTACAGGGCCGCAGGCATGAGCTACATCTTAAAATAAACAACCGTTTTAGTGTGAAAAGCAAGAAAGTATCTGTGCAAGCAGGTCAACAAACGACTACAATGTGCGTTCGGCAGCTGCCGCGCTGATGCAAATGAGCTATCAAATAACAAAAACAACAAAAACAAAACAGGGCCTAATGGCTGCGGGACTGTAAATCGATCCCTTCCACACTCCGCCCCGAGCGTCTGGCAGCTTCATAGGAAGCTTAGGTAAAAGAAATTGATCCCAACTGACATGACCACATGCTAACAAATTCCTCATTATGATTAATAGGAAGTGTTCCTCAGGGGGAGGAGGGTAATGACATGCTAGTGTTCTCCCAGAATAATATTAGAAAGTCTGTGGCAACACTTATTAGCTCTGTAATTAAACTGTTCATCCTTAAATGACTCCCCTGGTTCAGAACGACGAGGCCTACGGGCCAAAGTGTGTGTGCCGGGACTGAACTGTGGCCAGGGATGTGTTCATTCGCTAATGCCCGTATTTATCTTACAAGGGGTTTTCTGTTAATTTATTCTAATTAGTGTCACTCGAGGGTCTCTGCGTTGACGCTCGATCAGAACGAGGTGTTTAAGAGAGCTGCGTTTGATTCTGATCCGACACTAGCTTCAAAATGTCCTCAATCAATTAGCATGTGTGATTTAGGCCAACATAAGTATTTTATGAGCTGTTGATTTCACATAAATCTGTACAATGTAAACTGTTCAAAACATATGATTTTTAGGGAAAACCTAAGTATAAAAGGCCCACACCTAACTCACCCTTAAAAGGATAATTCACCTAATAATGAAATTTCTGTCATTAATCACTCACCCTCATGTAGTTCCAAACCCGTAAGACCTTTGTTCATCTTTGGAAAACAAATTAAGATAGTTTTGATGAAATCCAAGAACTTTCTGGGCTTCTTTTGTGCACAAAGAAAACAAAATAATTACTTTATTCAACAATTTCTTCACCAATTTCTTCTTCCATGCTGACACAGGAGCCGGCATTCTGACACAGAACGCCCATCTCTCTTACTTCATCATCTGTATATTTTGGCTTTAATAAGTAATGCTGGGCAAAAAATTGCAAGTTATCCTCTCTGTCAACATCTTCAAACATGTTTATGAAGACTGTTTTATGTACAGCATTTCTTCTGCTTCTAAACAAGGTGCAGAACATCCAGGTTCTATGTCCAAACCCCAAGCTCACAGAAAATAAGAAAAACGTATTTGTGCACAAAAAGTATTTTTTATAACTTCATAACATTTCGGTTGAATCACTGATGTCACATGGACTATTTTAACATGTCTTACTACCTTTCTGGGCCTTGAACATGGTAGTTGCGTTGCTGCCTATGCAGGGTCAGAAAGCTCTTGGATTTTATCCAAAATATCTTAATTTGTGTGCAAAAGATGAACGAAGGTCTTACAGGATTGGAATGACATGAGGGTGAGTAGTTAATAACATAATTTTCATTTTTGGGTGAACTATCCCTTTAAGCATGTGGCATAAGCAGACTGTACAGAACCATACAAATGAGATACAAAGGTACAAGGTACATGTTCATACAAATTAACCACCAATTCGCCAAAATGTAACATAGTTATGAATTGCCATGAGATTGTGCTAATTAGGTTGTTTTAGAAATAGGACAAGGTTGGGAATCTTATTCAGAACTGGTTTAATGTTTTTAATTATGCCATAAATAAGTACCACAACTTCAGTGGTTCTTCCATTCGTGGATCTGCTAATCTGGACAGTTCACAGTACTAAAATACTCAATCAGCTCCATAGCTCATGAATCAATGTATCGATGAACATGACTTAGTAAAGTACCCTGGCAAACTACACATTAGGATGGTGATCACTCAGTTTCCAGTGATGTGATAAAACACTTGCATTTTAAAATGTCACCACTATTTACATATTCATTTAGCGGAAATATTTATCGAAAGTGACTTAGTGGTAATTGTTCACAAAGCAAAGTTTGCAGTATACAATGTTTATTAGATTGGTAGATTAGGAATCAAGCTACAGCAGAGGAGAAATGCAGAACATTCATTGGCTTAAGGTTTTTGAGTGGTTAAGTGCTGGTGGAAAAGGTGTATCTTCAGCTCCTTCTTAAACTATTTATCAACAACAGGCATGACTAATATCTTTCTAGATTCATTTTTGTGTTTTTAAATACATGTATAAAAAAAAACTGAAATATATAAAAAGATGGATATAGATACTCCCAGTTTTTTGATGTATTGTGGGATTTTTTTTTTTGTAAAGTGGACTTTCTAGTGCAAGGATTTTGTGATTGTTACATCCCCTAAAATGGCTGACTTCCTAGTGAGCATTATGATTACTGACCTAGGGAGCTGATTGAACCTACACCGTTATTGAATCTACAAAAAATATGCTAAATTATGTTCAGCTGAGCTGAATTGAATAATAATAGAGCTAAATAATACTCTGATGAATGTCAAAGTGGCTCAGATTAATTATATTTAATAAATGTCAAAATGGCTCAAATGAATCACAAACTTAAAGTGATTAATCAAAAACTAAACCGTTACTACTGTTTATGTACCTACAGTTCATAAGACAGTGTGTAGGTAAAAATACACTTTAGGGTTTGTATAAACGAAATGACAATGCAATTAGGATCAATTATCTGGCGCTTCCTCAACGGTATTAAGAAACCGGAATCATTAAGCGAAATCGGAACCAGAATCGTTAAATCCTGAGATTCCCATCCGTAATCAAGTGAGTAATAGCTTTCAGCACCTGCAGTCTGAGAGCAGCTCGTATCAGTGCATTGCTCTCTGAGCTCTCCAGAGGTCAGTAGGATTTCTGCAGAGCCCCCCTGCCTGGCCTCATCATCCCACTGTGTACACAGATAAAATGGAAACGTTCTGGCTAAACCTATATAACCCCCACTCCCTAGCTCTCCCTCTCCAAACTCCCTTTCCTGGCATGCACTGTTATATAAGACTACCAGCTATTGAGGAGGAAGGTACCAGGGCACCCTGCCAACCCCAACCAGCTCTGAACAACTCTCTATTAAAATATATGAGGAACTTCTGTTCCTCTAATCTTAAGTGTTTGCCACTTAGCCGGGCCGGGACGGACTTCTGAAAGGTTCTGGGATGAAAACAAGCTGCGAAGCTGGGATGATGTTAAACCCTTATGTTTTATGTTAGGACCAGTCTGTGCCCTTGAGCGAAGTACTTGGCCACTCCAGCTAATTATATTGTACTGCATTCACAAAAAACCTTCTCAAACATCCATATCTGACAGCGTGCCACTGTTTTTTCCAAAAGTAGAATTATGGGCTGTAATATCAACATGATGCGCTATTGATTCATGCACAGCTACAATTTGAAAAGCAGACACAAATGAAGGCCTTGCGAATATTGCGTTTGTGGCAAAACTGCATTTGGTGTGTTTCCATACTGCGCATAATAAAATAAAAGCTATGAAATGTTGCGTTTGTTACATCCTGGGTGAGGATTTGTAAATGAGCGTATTATGCAAAAGAAGGTGCAAAATATATGCATGTGTGGAATTATAAAACGACTTCATTTTGAAAGTGCTAATGATGATAAAGGTCTTCCTGACTGAAATGTGTCTAAAATTTCCAGCTATTAAAATCTGATTGTAAGGTGTTGAATTCCAACTTAAGTATCATAAATTTCACATCGGAGGCAATTTTATGTAACTCAAAACTAATCTTTCTCACCACAAATGAACCCAATAAATCAAACGGTGAGAGAAACGCTCCCTCTCCCTGAACGAGAGCCATAATTTTATGCAAATGTTATACAATAATCTGTATTCTATATCTGAGCATGGTAATGAGATTGGTTGCTCTACATTATTCATATTGTACAGATCCAATATAAACAGATATCATAAGAAGGGGGAAGGGAGCCCGAGAAAAGACACATGATGCCGCAGACATATTGGTGACAGAACAGATTACAAACAAAGGACGTTTCGAGGCCTTTTCGGTGAAGCTACACAGATTATCATGCACTTCCTGTGGAACCGGAGGCCGATGGCCTCTCTTGTTTCAACGCTATTCTCTCCGCTGTTGCAGGACCCAATCAAAATGGCCGCCGCTCAGGAAGAAAGGTAATGAGATATGAGTGCCATGGAACACTTTGCGCCGAACATAATCATGCAAGTTGCGTGCAATCAATGAGCCCCACATCATCTCTGGTGATTGCCTGTTGTACAGACGCGGCTAACGTTTCACCGTAGATGCGGCGGGCGTACTTTTCACCGCCATGCATCATGTTTGACTTCTACGACTTTGTAAATGGCAAAAATATAAAATGATCCAAGAAACAAATAAGAAAAGAGGAGCCAATTGAATATATTTGTTGAACAGTGGGGCCATTATTTTGATGTTTATAGCTCTTGGCAGATCTTGTAGATTTCTTTTTTATTGGATGCTGTATATTGACCCCTTTGTCAAATTGGCTTTATGCATTTGCTTCTCTGGCACTGGATGATATGTCTAGAAGTGACATCTCTCCTGCTCAGTGATACATACTGTAATCAAATAGAACGAATCCTATTTCTGGCGTTGCACCTGTGCTCAGACTTTATTGCTGTGCTGTACTCATCATTTCATGTGACGCAGATGTGAATGGCATCATGTTTTTTTTTTCACAAATGTTTTAGTGCGGTACAGCTTTCAGTCATTAAATGCAGTTGTTTGGCAGGAATGCGCAATAGGCCTTGATTGTTAGCACGACACTTTGTCGCATTGTCTGAAAGTAAGGAACCATTTTTGCTGCACCGACTAGGACATTTTGAGTGTGCGTGTGTGTGTGTGTGTGTGTGTGTGTGTGTCTCTCTCTCTCTCAGATGTCCAGATGTGAATCAGAGCTTTTTTTCGCGAGACTGGAACCAATTTCATTCCTCATCAGTTTCTTATGGAAGGTCAGAGTATGGGAAAATCAAACTGCGAGTGTGTATTCTTTCCACACCCTGTGGTTTAAATGCACTCACTACTCAGCACCATGCTCATTTTCGTCCCCTTTTATGTTGGACTCAGAGCCGCTGGAATATATGGGCCCCCTAAAATATCTATTATAAAACCTCTTGAACTGACAGAAATGGATATAATGCATTTTTCAATGCTAATGTACTTCTTAAACGTGAAATGCTTCACGGCTGTGCTTTATCTCCAGCTTTTATTTTATTTTGAACATCTAATGCTCAGATAAAGTTTTTTTATTAAGCAAAAAATGATTACAATCAAATTAATTAATGACAAAACTGAGATTCGTTTGGTTTGTGTTAGACAAAACTGCAATAAATTAATATTTCTGTTTTATTTTGGACAAACTGCAATGCAGATGAATGCGAATCAGATTATAAAATACAACAAAATACAATTTATTTGAGTAGTTAACACAAAAGCAACCAAATCATAAGGGCAGACAAAAATGCAAATGTATAACAAAAAATTATTCCTTTGTTTTGAGTCATGGTCATGGCATATATTGTTTATTTCTGTGCTAAAACATACATAAAACTGTTCTTTAAATTCAGTTCATCTCCACTATTTCCTTACACTTTTTCAAAACATTCATGCAATGATGCATCAAATCAATTAATGGTAAAACAGAGATTTGTTTAGTTTGTGTTAGACGAACTGTAATTTTTATTTTTATTTTTATTTTTTGAACAAACTGTACTCCCAAATTTTTGGTTAAAAAAATGTTATTTTATTTACTTTAATTAATTTACAAGATTTTATACAAAGCCTCAAGTTAGTTTAAAAACAGGCAGGGCAGAGAAAAATGCAAATATCTAACAAAAAAATATTCTTTTGATCTGAGTCATGGCTATAGCATATATTGTTTTTTTTTTCTGTGCTAACAAACAAAACTGTTCTAAAAATTCAGTTTATCTCCAAGCTTTCCCCATCCATTTTCAAAATATTCATGAGAAAAATTAGACAAACTGCAATAAATGTATATTTCTATTTCATTTTAGACAAACTGCAGTGCAGGTAAATGTGAAATAGGATTATAAAATACTCCCAAATAAAAAAATATATTTTCGTAATTTGTAACCCTGGACCACAAAACCACTCATAAATGTACATTTTTTAAAATTGAGATTTATACTTCATCTGAAAGCTGAATAAATGAGCTTTCCATTGATGTATGATTTGTTAGGACAAATATTTGGCCGAGAAACTATTTAAAAATCTGGAATCTGAGGGTGCAAAAAAATTTAAATATTGAGAAAATCGCCTTTAAAGTTGTCCAAATGAAGTTCTTAGCAATGCATATTACTAATAAAAAATTAAGTTTTGATATATTTACGGTAGTAAATTCACAAAATATCTTCATGGAACATGTTTAATATACTAATGATTTTTGGCATAAAAGAAAAACTGATAATTTTGACCCATACAATGTATTGTTGGCTATTGCTGAAAATGCAAATGTATGCCAAAAAAATTATTATTTTGTTTTAAGTCATGGTCATGGTATTGCTTTGTCTGTGTTAAAACAAACACAAAACTGGCCTTTAAATTCATCTTCATTCTTTCCCCACCCATTTTCCAAACGTTCATGAGATGACATATTATATAAATACATTTTTCTCCATCTGTATATACATGACTGCATAAGAGACTGTTGGCAGATTGAGGGAAATAATTAATCCCGTCATCTTGTTATCAGCCGCTCCGTATCAACTTGAAGGTACATCTGGCCTCTCAGACCTTCTGCCGACCTCCCTATGTCAACATGTGCGGACCCTTAAAAGCAGCAGTATGTCAGGTAATAAAATATATTCCTCTGCCTTCTCGCAAGATGCTAATGCTGTCTTGGAGACGTGCCAGAAATGCTCTCCGTTTCATTTCTGATCAGCAGATGCTCGAGCGACGAATAGTATCAACATCCAAATGTACACCTTTGGTTTCCCCCGTGTAATTAGTCAGCGGTGAAACTTCACTTTCTAAACATGTCAACGTTTATAAAACACAGAGAGGGCAAGAAAAAGGTGAGCGTAATGGCAGGAGAACGTATGGGCGAAAAGGAGAGGTTTCCTCGTGGTTTCATTTCAGCTGAAATGTAAAGGTCAAACGCTGTTACTAAAAGCAGTAGTTCTGCGCGAGGCGCACGCTCGAACGCTTCCCGTGCAGAAAATTACAGCTTATTCCCCAGATATGAGTACATTATGATTTCTTTTATATTAAAATAAAGAAATAAAAAATTACTCGATACGAGCCGCTGTCGATAGCAACCACTTCTCAGAGAGGAACACGCAGGGGTTTGTTGTCAAACCAAATTACACACATTCTTTCCATGGATAAACCGTAGCCTGAATAATAAGCAGCCACAAAAGTGGGTCAGGGTCGTCATGGAGAGAAATAGAGGCAAAGGGAGAAAGAGAGAGAGAGAGAGAGAGAGAGAGAAAGAGAAGGGGGGAGTGTTTTTCTCTTTGCTCCCTAGCATTCAATATCAAGAGTGGCAGTCATCTTTGACTTCAAATCATTCCTCTGATGAATAACCTTTGTCTGTACTGCATTACGGCACAAAGTGATTTCTTTTTCCACCCCCCCTCCTCAAAATGGCAATTTTCTGAGAGCCTGAAGCTGAACTGAAAGCGTCTTCATTCGTGTTCCACCACTGTAATTTATTACAGTGAGCTAGAGTGACTTTCATGACTACCTATAGAGGCACTCTGATATTAGGCCCAGAGATGAGGATGAAGTATAAATCACTGCCTGGCTCTTATTGAATTGGTACGATTTCATGTCGAGCCGAGAAACCGTGTTGGGCTTTTCCCCTCTGCGCTTTGCCTCCAAGCCGTCGCGCGGATTTATTTCAGAATATATGGCGACGTAATGCACGTATTCATTTCTATCAGTTGATTGGTGAAAGCCCCACGCTGAGAACTAAACCAGCCTCCTATGTTACAATTATCCTCACAATGGCCCGACTCAGATATGTGAAGAATGGCAATTTGCGTTGGGGGGGGCGGTGGGACATCATGACGCAGCTGTACAGAGGCAGCCGAGCTTCGGGGAAACATTTTGACTTTATTGGTTTAATGATTCATGAATGATGACATATTCTCCTTTTCTCTTGACGCTCCTCGGCCGTATTGTTGGCGTGAAGCGCTTTATCTGTTCCCGCGGCTCGTGGTTTTTGGTCACTGGTGTCGGCGCAATTAGCTTAAATTAAACCATTAGCGAACTCTAATGTCTGTGTCCCCTAACCGAGTCGTCAGATATGCTTCGACACTGACTGAATCTCATCTAAAACAGAGCTGACCTGGAAAAAGACGGGGGACGGGGGATAAAAATGATTAAGTTTCAGAGTGAGCAGCCAGTGGCTTGTTAAATATCCTTTCAGAGTGAGACAAAATTACAGTGTATCATAATTTACTGCCTCAGGAATCCCGACGGAGGTAAATGAAGGCATATTTCACTGGAGACCAATAGATGGTGACATGACCACTTAATTGCTTTATTTTACGATTGGTTGAGGGGAAAATTTGGTTTGATAAGGCTGTTTGAACAAGTGTTTTCCAGCACCGAAAGCCCAAAGACAACATTTATTCTCCTTGTTTGTCTTCGGTGTCTGTTTCGTTTCTGTATTTTGATAAATGGTGCAGATTTTGGTGCAGCTGTGCGGGGTCAACGGTGTTTAACTCGTGTGGGAGAGTGTTTAAGTGTATCTGCTCACTTGAGGATGTTTGCAGCTGAAAGGTAGGTCACGTTATTTTTATCTCAACAGGAGTGGGGTGTGCGCGTGTGTGTGTGTGTGTGTGTGTGTGTGTGTGTGCTACTTTTGGTGTCTGGGATACAGTCCGACATATGTCTACACCAATGTCCCACAATGCATTTCAACCACAGAACAGCTAGTTAAAGACATGAAACCTTCCGCATGACATGGTGACCCCTTATGAACAACCACATGAGACCACTGTCACCAACACAGAGCGTTACACAACACATTCAGTGCTGTAGCACAACTTCCTCATCAGTATATTGAGAAGATATATAGATATACACAATTGAACATGTAGGTCACACTTAAATATGTGTACTGAATTAGAAACAAAATAATAGTATCACTTTACAACAAGGTTCATTAGTTAACATGAACCGAGACTTCATTTCAACATTTACTAATGCATTATTCAAATTAAAAGTAGTTTGTTAACATCTTTGTTAACATCATGACTGAAAAAAAAAAAAAATCAACAATATATGTGACCCTGGACCACAAAACCATAAGGGTACATTTTAACTTTAAAATGTAGATTTATGCCATCATCTGAAAGCTGAGTAAATAAACCTTCAGTTGATGCATGGTTTGTTGAGATAGGATGCTATTTGGCCGAGATACAACTATTTGTAAATCTGGAATCTAAGGGTGCAAAAATATCTAAATATTGAAAAGTTGTCCAAATGAAGTTCTTAGCAATGCATATTACTAATCAAAAAATAAGTTTTGATATATTTACAATAGGAAATTTACAAAATATCTTCATGGAACATGATCTTTACTCAATATCCTAATGATTTTTGGCAGAAAAAATCATTAGGATATTGATAAAAAAAATATATAATTGTTGGCTTTTGCTACAAATATACCCGTGCTACTTATGACTGGTTTTGTGGTCCAGGGTCACTTATATTTAAATATATTTTTACCATTATACATATATTTATACCTTATCATTTATTCCAGTGACATTTATTATTTTCATCAATGCTATAAATGCATGGAAACCATGATATTTTAGGATTCTTTAATGAATAGAAAGTTCAAAAGAACAGCTTTATGAATTAGAAATCTTTTGTAACAATTCCAGTATTTACTCTTGATCAAATGAATGCATCCTTGCTAAATAAAAGTATAATTCAGTGTTATTTAACCTTTGAACGTATATATTATACTGCATATACAAGTAAATGTTTACAAATTTGGTTACACTTTATAATAAGGTTCATTAGGTAACATAAGTAAGTAACTAACTAAATTAGTTAACAAGAACTTAGAATAAAAAATATGTCTACAGCATTTATTAATCTTAGTTCATGTCAATTTCAGCATTTACTAATGCATTAATAAAATCACGAGTTGTGTTTGTTGACATTGCACTGTGAACTAACAATGAACAACAGTATTTTTATTAACTAACATTAACAAAGATGAATAAATAGTGTAATAAATTTACTAATTAACATTAATGTTGTAAAGAAAAAATGTCTAAATCTTGTTTGTGGCCACTACATATATACAGTATATTATTAGTACTACCTTAAAATTTGAAATTTTTCAAATTTCATATTGCTAAATTGACCATATCAACATCTGAACAGGCAAATGGCTGATACGTTCCAGCGCTGGCAGCCGGTCCCTGAGCCCATGAGAGAAGAGCATGAGTAATTTATGTAGGGTAGTGTTTCTGAGACAAGGACCCTTGAGAAATCTAATCACTCTCAACAGACTCGAAGAATTTGTCCTGGTGCATCAGGAAAATGGACACAAACCCCCCCCCCAGAACCCTCCGGCCGTCCTTGTTGCGGGGAGGTAAGCTACACTAAATCACGCTAATCGCAAAACCGATAGACCCCAAAAATGTCAACAGGTGCGACGCACTGAAAGGATTAACATTTTTCTGCCTGTATCTTTATACAGAGGGGGGAAAAAAGAGACAACAAGAAGCAGGAGCCAGGATGACCTGGGTGGACGGCTGCCAGCAGCCAGCTGAAAGGGCTGCAATTTCAGCTATTGTGCGGGGAGAAAAAAAACTGTGCCAAGTCCCATTACGTGAAATTGAATTTAACCTCCAACGCGATTAATTCAGATGTTAGGCCGTTTCTTTCTTACCTCGTGGCTGAATGCCACGCACGGTGGCTTATTAAAATATGAATCCGCCTTCTTTTAAATTAGGAAGTGCCCTCGTCACACCTGATTGACATAGAGAAGGTAACTCGGCGCATTCGGGCACAATTAACCAGCTATTTTTATCAACTGCAAGAGCTTGTAAATGAAAATTTAATGAACTCTGCTGTTTACATTAATTTAAGTCCACCTTACAGTTGTAATCAATAGCAGAGCTCTTGCCATCTGGTGAAAACACGGAAAGCCACAAAGAGAGTCGTGTTCAGTCATTTTCCTGCTAATTTGCAAAACACGAAAGACAATTAAGCGGAATATCCGGGAAATCAATTCGCTAATCCATCATTTAACCTGACACTACGTTGACGGGCGACGTGCGACTCGTCGCAGGCACTGATAGCAAATCAAAAGGGCCATGTTCATTACGACAGGCCCCTCCCCGAATCTCCCACAGAAGCGTACGTATTTAGGGGGAAAAAGCGGCACCCTTGAGCGGGCTACTCCGCTTGACAAAAGCTCCCAGCAGGAGCTGACCGAACTCACACATCAGGCTCTGTATCTGAACGCAGTACAATGGGCCGCTGTGTTCTCATCCTCAACTCGGCTTCAGTCAACAGCACAGCAGTGCTTCACGTCGCCAGCGCTGGTCGGCCTATTACAGCGACACGACACGAGAGAACGGGAAAGCTATCAGCAGTGGACATACACAGGGGAAATAAATCCCAAGCATCCCCTCCACATTTGTTCCATTCAATCTGCGACTCAGGCTTTGAATTCAAACCACTGCACTGTTGTATTCTGTTTGTGTGAGTGTCAATAAAAGCAATAAGCCTCAAAAGAAAAGTGCGTTATAGTGATTTTACCAGGGCTGACAGGTAGAGATCAACCAATATAACCTTTTCCTCAACGATTGTTTTATTATTCCTTTATTTATATATTTATTTATTTTTACCACCACCAATAAAAAGAAAATGAATAGTAATAGTAGTAGTAGTATTTGAGTATAAACTACTTTATTAATAATTAATAGATTAAAAGATTAATAATGTCAATAATAATAATAGATGGAAATTTATAATATGGAATATACATTTAGAATATAAATTATTAGAATTGACTTTAATGACAGTAATATTAATTTATGTTCACATATATTATTTCAATATAAATTTGTATTACTATTAATGGTAATATTAATAAATTGGTATTTATGTTTTCTGTATATAAATTATTAGAAATTAACACTAATAGCTATATATATATATATATAATATATAAGTTAATAACTAATATATAATTAATTGATTAATAACAATAATATTAACCATTTATATTCATATAATATACTAAATATGAATCCATATTGCCATTAATAATAATATATTGATATTTAATATATTTAAATATAATATTTTATAATTATTATATTATAACTGACATTAATACCAATTTATATATATATATATATATATATATATATAATAACAATATTGTTACATTTTTTAATAAATTATGATTAATATAATAATATATTATATAATATATAATAATAGATTGATATTTATAATATAGAATATGAATTAAGAAAATAAACTATTACAATTTCCATTAATAACAATATTAACCATTTATATTCAAACACTATACTAAATATAAATCAATATTGTTATTAATGATAATAATAATAATAATAATAATAGATATATATAATATACTATTTAAATATTTTAATGATTATTAATATTAATGTTAATAATAATAATTTTGTATTTATAATACGTTATTTGAATATAAAAGATTATAATTAACATTAATAACAATAATAATTTATATTCATATAATATATTAAATATCAATCAGTATTGTAATTAACAATAATAATAGATTAATATATTATTTAAATATAAATTATTATTACTTTTAACGTTAATAATAATAAATTGACATTTATAATGCTATTTGAATATAAACCATTATGCTTGACAATAATAACAATATTTAATAATAATACTTTAACCCAGGACCTTGACTTTGAAAAATAATGACGCATAATATATTAAATTAATTAAAGTTACTTCACCTGTAACTGCTTTTGAATGCTATTTTTCATATATGTTATATATATGTTATTTGTTTTTATAAAACAGTGGCAACAGCAATATAATACAAGACATCAATGTTTAACAAAGAGTCCGATTTATTATTCTAATCATAAACTATTTGTCCGCCAAGTAACATATTCCACTATACTAGCTTGCCATATTAATATTATCATTGTAGTCATTTTCAGTCATTTTACAACAAGCTTTAAACATGCATTCAGAAATTCAAACCATTTGATACTGCGTTCACACAACTACGAGTGAAAATGTTTCAAACGGGTGATTCCACAGCCCTGTTTAGTGCGGAGCTGAACCTGAGACATTTTTTTTGTAAGCTTCAGAGTGAATTCTCCTCTCTTGGGCTGTTGCTATGGTGCTATGTACTTCCTCCGCAGCTGCCGCCCTGGTGTGGTGGGTGATAAGCATCAGGGATGCTGGGACACAAGCTCTCTTATCTGGACGCATGACCACAATCACTTCCTGTTCATTACCTCTCCTGCTAGGAAAACACATAGGAATTAATGCGGCCTGACCAATGAGCCGCTGCTAAAAACATACACGGAAAAACAAGCTCGGACACTACTGAGCACAAACATCCCATTATGTGTCAATCATCGAAGCCGCTTGTCTGCTTTGATACATTAACGGCCAAACGTATGGGTTAGCTAAAGCTAGTTTGACCGCAGCGTTTATGCCACCACGCAATAACAGCCCCTCCATTAGAATGCAGGTCTCGTTCCCTGTCAGGAAATAAAGATTGCTTTATTGATACATGCTGTTGCCATGACAAGCATCCACCAGATCCGTTCGGCCCAAGATTTCGCCATCATTTCGCACAAATCTGGCCTGGCTAATGAGTTTCAGCCTGATCAGCATCACATGGGTCTCCATGGCATCCTCAGATGTGCCCAGCATCTGCTGCTCATCACTATTGTAGTTTTTTTTTAACACAAAACTATTGATTAAGAACTAAACCTGAGAACATTTATGTCTCATTCCTCTTTTACTTAGATAATGGTGCCTTGGAAGTTATCTCTCCAACTCTAGTCTCCAGCATATTTGCTAAGAGGACAAAAATATCTCTATCATATTACCGTATTGATTGCGGGAGAACCTGAGCTGCAAATTTACTTTGAAGTTTCCTTAGGAAAACATGACGTGTAATGATATTAATCAAATAGAGTGATGCTACACATGGAGTTTATGAGGGTACACAGACTAAAAATACCTTGATGATATGATATTCATACTTGCTCCATTACAATCACAACCATAATGAAGGCAAAAGTAATTTCGTGCGAGCACTTTCATCTGTCAAGTACAATAGATTTTTTTTTACTTAAAAGGACCGTTCAGCAAAAAAGAACGATTCTGTCATTGTTTTTCCTTTCTCATGTTGTTTCAAACTGGTTTACTGAAATTGCCTTTTTGTAGACAAAAACAAATAAAGAAATACAGAAAGGTTTCATAAAAGTAGTCCATATGATACGTGCTATATAACTTTGATTTTGGTTTGCTACATAAACAGACATATATATCAAACAAGTCATAAAAATCACTTTTATGGTTGTTTTATGGTGTTTTTTCCCCTTTTTGAAACTCGACAGATGTGGTCACTATGAACATTCAAGAAAACGTCCACTGGAAAACAGCATACATGTTTAAAACAATATGGGAAAATAATTCAAAACAGATTCCTTTTATCTCTTTAATCTCATTTATATGTAATAATCGGTAAACGTTAACACTTTACAATAAGCTTCATTAGTTAAAAATGTAGTTAAAAACTAAGAATGAACAACACATCTATAGCATTTAATAATCTTAGTTAATGTTAATTTCACAATAAGTTGTGTTTTTTAACATTAGTTAATGCACTGTGAACTAAAAACGAATGACTGTATTTTTATTAACATCAACAAATATTAATAGATAGTGTAATAAATGTATTGTTCATTGTTTGTTTGTGTTAGTTAAAAGAGAAGTTCACTTTTAGAACAAAAATTTACAGATAATTTACTCACCGCATTTTCAGCCAAGATGTTCATGTCTTTCTTTCTTCAGTCGTAAAGAAACAGTTTTTTGAGGAAAACATTTCAGGATTTCTCTCCATATAGTGGACTTCTAAAATGCAGTTTAAATGTGGCTTCAAAGGCCTCTAAATGAACCCAGGCAAGGAAGAAGGGTCTTATCTAGCGAAACGATCGGTTACTTTCTAAAAAAAAAAAAAAGGTAAATTTATATACTTGTTTAAGTGAACGTGCAAATGCCCTTTACAAAAAAAGGTAAAACGGCAATGTAGGGTGATTTTGAAGTTGGAGGAGAAAATGAGATGGAAATTTTTCGACATACCCTAACTGTCTTGAACCAGAGAACACAGAGTACACACAGAGCTAGAAAAGACAAGCATTTGATGTTAAAAAGTACACTACCAGTCAAAACTTTGGACACACCCTCTCATTTAATGTTTTTTTAAATAAGTTTTTTATGCTTATCAAGGCTGTTTTCACTTGATCAAAAATACTGAGAAAATATTTATATATTGTGAAATATTATTACGATGTAAATCAAAGTTTTTCTATATTAATATACATTAAAACTTAATTTATATCTGTAATTAAAGTTGAATATATATATATATTTTTTTATTTTATTTTATTTATTTTTTTTGGAACCTCTGATACTTTTTTCAGGTTTTTTTGATCAATTAAAGGTTAAAAAAAGGAACAGCATTTATTTAATTTCATTTATTTTTTTGAAAGAAATTAATACTTTTATTCACCAAGGATGTGTTAAATTAATAAAAAGTGATAGAATAGATTAACATTGTTAGAAAAGATTTATATTTTGAATAAATGCTGCTCTTTTTAACTTGTTATTCATCAAAGAATCCTGAAAAAAGAATCACAGGTTGCAAAAAATATTTGGCAACACAATTTCAACATTAATAATTCTAATAATAAATCAGCATATTAGAATGATTTCTGAAGGTTCACATGACACTTAAGACTGGAGTAACAGCTGATGAAAATTCAGCTTTGCATCACAGGAATAAATTATATTGTAAAGTATATTAAAATAAAAACCATAATTTTATATTGTATTAACATTTTGCAATATTCCGTTTTTTTCTGTATTTTTCATCAAATAAATGCAGCCTTGATGAGAATAAGAGACTTCTTTAAAAAACATTAAATGAGAGGGTGTGTCCAAACTTTTGACAGGTAAATTAAAGTGCATTTTGAAAATTAAAATTTGCGGGCAACATAAAAGTCCACTATATGGAGAGAAATCTTGAAATGTTTTCCTCAAAAAAACAATTTCTATACGACTGAAGAAAGAAAGACATGAACATCTTGGATGACAAGGGGGTGAGTAAATTATCTGTACGTTTTTGTTCTGGAAGTGAACTTCTCCTTTAATACATTAACTAATGTTAACAGATGACACCTTATTGTAACCCAGTTAACAACAAACAACACAAATTATAGCTGCGGAAATGCTTTGATTGCTATTTTTTCTTGTGTAATGTTCATTACAACATCATATTAGAGTAATAATGTTTTAAAATAATATTTGGCTTAATCTCGCTACAGCTGAGCAGCGTGAGTTTCCACCCAGTGAAACGTGTCAAATGCGAGTGTGGTTGCCTGATCTCCGTTAACAGCACTAAAAGCATTAACTTCCTATCTGACGAATTTAAAGGTGCTTCATTTGTCTTCCAAGAAGCAATTTTGTGTTTTAACCACCTGTAGGAAGCTTTGTGACTCTCTCTTTCTCTCTCCCTCTCTCGCTCTCTCTCTCTCTCTCTCTCTCCCCTTATTGTGCCTCAGGACCTACGGCTGTGAGGTTCATTTGTTTGTGTAGTTTTCTTTGCCCATGTTTAATTACAATGGTGCAGCTGTTCCTCATTTACACTGGGGTCATATATTTGAATGTGTGTGTGTGTGTGTGTGTGTGTGTGTGTGCATATCTCTCTCACTCTCTTTCTCTCTCTCTCTCTCTCTCTCTCTCTCTCTCTCTCTCTCTTCAGGGCCTTGTTTGCAGAGAGCAAAAACACAGAGTGTCCACCACTATCAGACTCAGAGGTACCAAAACAGGGATGATTTTGTGGTTGCACTTATACGCTTCGACCGTTCAAATTGCAAGGTTTACAAAAAAATCTCGTTATTAAAATGACAAAGGAACTATTTCCATCTTTTAAAACACACATAACACCTGTGTAATGCTGATTTGCATTTACACGAACAGGTAAGGCATGAAACCGAATGCCTGGGGGCTTCAAAAATTCATGAATTGTGTTATAGATCAGGTGTAATATTTGTGATGACAGACTCATTTGCACTCTTATCCAGAATAGGGTAGAAAACTTGCCCTTCCGGACAGATTTTAATATAGTGCGCAGTGAGAATCGTATTTTGCTAAATCAGGACCGCAAGATGCCATTTCAATTGAAAGCTATGCGGAAATAAATGTTTTAAATGACTTTAAAGCTCACATTTTAATGTTTAGTGTTTAAAATAAGTAGTGGTAGCGGATGAAAGGCTGTTTTAAAGCCAGACGGTCTCATATCCCAGCTAATCTAATGCTAAGCCCCGACCGCAAAACTTTTCAAAGTGTTTCTATAAAACAAATGGGTTTGGAACCATTTTTGACTCCATTTTCTATCCTTTCAGCGGGAAACCGCGAAGAAGGTATGACTAATACAAAACAAAATTGAGTATGACTTTCTGCTGGTTTCCTGTTGAAATGAGCTCCTTGTTTTCTCTGTCCACCGCCTTTCATTTCCATTTCACTTGTAGCTGTCCTGATAAGGTTTAAGTCTCTTTGAATTACCTTCTCTTTTGCTTATGAACGGCGTACACACTTGCCGCGCGGAAATTAATTGCTCTCTTGTGCGCCGCAGTCAGAGTAACGCATATTTTCATGCCTAATTTTAGGCTCATGAGTCGAGTTGAGTTGGCTGAGTGTGTCCTCTAAAAGCCTGAATGTGTAAACACCCAAAATATGGAACATCGATCAGCCTCAACCCCTCAAATAATAACTTGGGTAAATGACTTGCTTCAAAGCTTTTCACCAGACCATGAACAAGCACTGAGGGGAGTTTCTCTGAAAGTCAAGCGTGCAATTATAACTTTAAGTCAGTTATTTTGGGTCGATTTTGACCTCAAACACAGCTGCTCGCAGTGAGGACAAAAAATAAAAAATAAAAGGGATGTTTGTTCAAAACATCTTTTTCTTCTTGCTCTTAAATTTTGCATGTAGAGGAAACGTCTAAAAGACTTTCAAGTACAGTGTACACATGAAGCCATAGAAAAAACATCTATCTATCTATCTATCTATCTAAGCCAATAATCAAAGCCTGTCTTGACAAACTTTGGAAATAGGAATTGAATGTTTAAAAGCCATTCTCATTTTTTCAATTTTCAGTTTTTCAATTCATTTTCAATTAAAAAAAAAAAACTGTTAAGCACACAAAACATAAAAAGCACTATTATTATTATTATTACTATTATTATTTTACAACTGGTTCTAATTTACAAAACAATATATTTCGCATTATACTAAGCAAAAGAAAGACCCACTATTTGTTATGAATTTGTTTTAAAATTTTCTGAATAACATACACTATCATTTAAAATATTTGGGGTCGGTAAGATTTTTTTGTGTTTTTGAAAGAAGTCTCTAATGCTCACCAAGGCTGAATTTATTTGATCAAAAATACAGTAAAATATTCAACATTACCGTTGACCCTAACTATGTCCTTACTACCTTTTTGGGCCTTGAACGTTTCAGTTGCATTGCTGCTTATGAAGGGTCAGAAAGCTCTTGGATTAATTTGTGTTCCAAAGATGAACGAAAGTCTTACAGGTTTGGAACGATATGATCGTGACTAATTAACAACAGAATTTTCATTTTTGGGTGAACAGTCCCTTTAAAAGCGTTATTAAATTAGCTAGCGTAAGAAAATTTTGAATACAATTTAATTATTTTCAATTTTTTCCTTTGATGGCAAAACTGAATATTCAGAAGTCATCTGTCACATGATCTTATAGATTTCATTCTAATATGCTAATTTGCTACTCAAGACACCTTTCTTATTATTATCAATGTTGAAAACTGTTATGCTGCTTAATATTTTTGTGGAAAACGTGATATTATTTCCAGGATTCCTTGATGAATAGAACAGTTTCATCCCTGATAAATAAAAGTATTAGTATCTGCCTAAAAAATCATACTGATTATATGTTCATCAGTGCTATTTTATACCCTAAACAAAGGCATCAGAATGCTCACATCCTGCTGAAACAACATCACGATTAGTGCAGTATTGATGTTTTGCACACCACCCTACTTTTTGCGCTTATAGGTTTTGATTACAGCTAATGATAAGCCTCAGAGCGTGGAGTCCATTTTGATGATTATGTTCCAGAGGAGAAAGGTGTGGGGCCCACCTGTTCTACTGCCGCTGAAACATGATCCTGCACTTGTCACAAGACAGCGATCGCAACTCGCAACGTGTCCTTCCTGATCACAGTAGAACAGAGGACCAGGCATCAAAAGGCTGACAGGTGCCACTTAAACACCAAAGACTGAGCTGAATGAGGGGTAACGCAACAGGCCATTAGTTCACCTACAGATGGGCCCACAAAGGCCAGGGTGTGCTCCTTCACAAAGCTGCCGTGTGCGTATCGGTCCTGATGTGTTGCTGGAAGTCCCTCCACACAATGAAGAGGCTGGCACTATTATTGTGGTCAGAATAACACACCAGGCATGCAAACAAACACTCGAATGTGTGTTTAACAGATGCTGGACTCATTGAAAATGTGCAGATGCCATAAAACAAAACGGAAAACTTTGTGAATTAAATAAACAGCGAATTATGTCGCCTTGTGTGTTGATGACACACGCACTCAAAAACTACAAACAACGGAAAATGAATTACTACGCCGAGAGTCCTTTGAAGATATCAGCAATTAGACCGATGGCAAAAGAGGATGTTTGGGATATTTTCAGGCTGCTCTAAAAATCCTGGATCCGCACCATAACTTTCATTACATTCTGTGAAAAAAAAAAAAAGCCTTTATGTGAAAATGATTGCAATATGTTTCATAGTGAGATTAAACCAAACAATTAAGCTATTCTGGATTGGTTTTCACAGAGCCATCTGTTTGGATGTTTCCTCAAACTGGGAGCCTAATCAGCTATTCATATGTAGACTGTCATTGGGCAAAGCAGACCCAAAAAATGAGATGCCTCCAATGAATCGCAATCACAGATTTGTGCCAGAGTTTTCTCGACGCGCGTGGCGGCCCGGAAAAAAAAAAACCATTCCCCCAGCCAAAATAAAGCGAACACATGTCCAGATTTTATGATCATTATGTTCAGCTACTTAATGAGTTGATCTTTTGGCATTTTCTACATTGCACTGCACTGGCTGATATGCTAGCAGAGACGGAAGCTAATTATATTGAGAAAATAATCTTATTCTGTAACAAACATGGCTGCAACGCTATGTCACATTTGTTTGAATTACATGCGAGGCAGCCTCAAAGATTGGAAAGGGCTGAACTGGGACTGACGACTAGCATCGTAAACACAGACGCAGACGACGTAAACATGTCACTAAAATTCAAGGCCGTAAAATGCAACTGAACGCTGTCTTTCTCACAGGAATGCTTGTGTTTACAGCCTTGCATTTTCCACAGTGACAAAGACAAAAATGGAACATACCAAGCAAGCAAAATTCCCTCTTTTTATCCCCCCACACACAAAGTGACGCCTTAGCACTTTGGTGCAGGTTTCTTCTCACTGACTACGACAAGCTCTTTTCACTTCTTTACAAGGTACTCCACTTATGCAGATCTTTCTTTGTCATTTTCGCATTTAAATGCATCACTGATAGATTTCCCAAACCACCTAGGCTGATTGCAGATACCACATTATTTTCCTCGAATCTGTTTTGCAGGTTTGGCCCTCTGGGTCTGTGGAACAAGCAGTGACAACAATAATCATTCTTCCAGCATAATTAACAACACTTCTGTGGGCTTGGAGATCATGACCGGCAATCATTCTGGACTAGAGGTGCACTGATTACACTTTTTCTTTCCAGATACAGACTAACGATCCAGTGCCAGTGCTCTTTTATTCACTGTACACCTCACTGTGGTGAACTGACTAGAGCTGCACAAGCCTGTATCTACACTAAATAAGAAAAATAAATACTTTTATAAAACTTAAAAACAAACAAGCCAGGGTTTTTTCAACTTTTTAATGCCTAAGGTATTATTTTGATGGTTTGTCACAGTTCTTCCCTGACTGTGCCTTTATATGAATCAGAATGCATGAAACAGTTGCAGAACCACTGCATTTTAATCACGATCCAAACAAACATGCTATAGCGTGAGCATTTTTTGATGTGAATTAGATTGTATAATTTCAAAATTCAAAGCAAAAACTGAATGCTCTAACATTAGCTCTGTGATGTTGAAACATCTGAATGAAACAAAAACAACAGACGGGCTGAATGAGAATGCAAATTCACTCTCTGACAGCAGGTGGCGCTTATAGAACAGCAGCAATACAGCATTTCCTTGGTTACTGCTGTAAACAAAGCAGCGCTGTGCTTTTAAATACATTAATATGCATTACTCAAAGGTAAGATGAAGACATTCAGTTCCTTTCAGAGAAACATTTATATAAACACCTCACCCCCAATTCAGTATTTAGGATTTTCATCCAATATTTCTCATGGTGAAGTGAGTTTGCTCTGCCTGTTACAGTATTTTCGCTCTAGCGTCTCTGGCTTCTGTTAACGGCCGTTTGCAGTTGGTTTATTTGCGCAGTTAAAGAATTAGGTGTGTTATTAATAGTTCTACGTTTTTCAAACATTCGTCACAAGTGAATGCAGTTTTCAGTGATCTACTGTCAAATAACGACAGTGTCTACGTTGCTTAGGCACCTGCCAGTTTTTTTTTTTTTAATTCAAAGCTGTTTACCGTTTGAACCGATATATCGCCCAGCATTGCTCAATAAGTAGTTACATATTTTATGTAATTTGAAGTGCGATAAAATGTGTCCCAAACCCTAAATAAGACTGTTTGTTAAAACCAAAATATATCAAGTAACCCATTTATTGAAAACCTGGTTAAATTCATAACCAAATGTGACACACAACTTGAATATGCAAAATAAAGAGGAACGAATGATTTTCTGTGAATAACAACTTCACTCTTAGTCTGTTCCTCACAAAGTTATCAAATGACTGTAAATACAGCATAGAAGTCATACGACTGCATTAATAATACTTTCATGGTGTTATTTTTATTTATTTATATATTTTAAAGTAACATGATTAGTCAGTTATCTTGTATCCAGGTGCTGGATTGCCAAAAAAATGATAAAGAGTTACTGACAGAACGTCATTTATGGTGTGCAAATAAACTGGTGCTGTGCTACAGTTCCTGTGTGAGTGTTTGGACAGTATATTATGTATTTAATATCCACATACAGGAAAATTATACGTGGATGTGTCCGTGAAGTCAAAGCAAACAAACCGAGCAGATTTTCTACCACATAATGGAAGGAAGTGAAATGAAACAAGCCCACATGTAATGGTCTTATATAATGAGTGTGTGTGTGTTTGTGTTTATGATTGTGTAGATGAGTTGTACGTTGACCTGTAGAGCCGTAATGAACAGTAGTCTGAGCCACAGAGCCTGTCTCTTTAGATATGCACACATGATATGCAATTAAAAACTCTATTCACATTCCAGTGAGGCTGTCAATCAGAAGCAAATCCTTTTTGACAGTAGCCAGTGAACCGTGCCAGCTAGCCACTGAACAGGAACTCAAACAGTAATGGCTTTTGTTACCAGCAAAACCAAATTTGGATGCAATTAAGTTGACCTTAAATGAGAATATATGGATATTGCGGAGACGAGACAATAATTGGATCTCGCTGTGTTCGTTGTTTCTTTCAGCAAGTGTACATTTTAGTTTATTAACTGACAATTGGTTTAGCACCTGCTGCTGAGATAACAGTAAGAAGCTACTAGAAATATTAAATGTTAAGACCTAACATACATGCACATTAAAAAACGTCAATCTATTGCAAAGATATCTGCCAGGTGTAGCTGGAGAAAACAGTGTCTTTGCGCTGTTGTGCTTGGAGCTTGACCTAGGCACAACATGAGCAAAGATCACAGCCTATGTCAACATTTCACATTTATGACAATCCACCCATGTGTGGCTGGCCGGTGTAATGTTGACATTTGCTGTTGACATAGGAAAAACTCCCAGATATCCATCAGTGGAAGGACATCTCTATTTAAAGGGGGGGATAGCAAGCCATTTTGGGAGTTACACCACAATGCTTTCATAACTTTTCAAACATGAAGGAGTTAAAGCCCTAAATGCTACACTTATCACCTGTCTAGGCATACACACATCCCACATAACTTTTAATAATGCATATACAATTGAAATCAAGTTTACAAAATGTCAATTATTTTACCAAAATAAGAGGGATCGTACAAAGGCATGATATTATTTTTTAGTACTGACCTGAATAAGATATGCCACATAAAATTAGTTTACATATAGTTTACAAGAGAAAATAATAGTTGAATTTATAAAAATGACTCTGTTGAAAAGTTAACATACACTTGATTCTTAATACTGTGTTGTTACCTGAATGATCCACAGCTGTGTGTTTTTTGTTTGTTTGTTTGTTTGTTTGTTTAGTGATAGTTGTTCATGAGTCCCTTGTTTATCCTGAACAGTTAAATGGCCCGCTGTTCTTCAAAAAAAAATCCTTCAGGTCCCACAAATTATTTTATTTTTTGATTGTATGATTTTGAGATCCATCTTTTTTACACCAAGGACAAGTGAGGGACTCATATACAACTATTACAGAAGGTTCAAATGCTCACTGATGCTTCAGAAGGAAAAACAATCCATTATGATACTTATTTCGACTTCTGGGGAACATGTAAGTATCTTCTGTAGCTTATGAAGGGCAGTGCTAAATTAAAACAATATGATATTTAGGCAAAATTAGAAAAATGTACACATCCTCATTCTGTTCAAAAGTTTTCACCCCTGGCTCTTAATGCATTGTTTTTCCTTCTGAAGCATCAGTGAGCGTTTGAATCTTCTGTAGTAGTTGCATATCAGTTCCTCAGTTGTCCTTAGTGTGAAAAGATGGATCTCAAAATCATACAGTCATTGTTGGAAAGGGTTCAAATACACAAAAATGCTAAAAACGAAAGAATGTCTTTTATGTGAAATATCTTATTTAGGTCAGTACTGAATAAAAAATAACATGCATTTTGTATGAGCCCTATTTTGGTAAAATTTGCACTTAACATTTTACAGATTCTGCAAAAACCCTAACCAGAACTTTCAGAAAATTAATATTACTTTTTTTTTTTTTTTCACTATATTAATGTAATATGAATTTTGAATGAGGTTTGTGATTTTTTTTTTCCAACCACGTTAACAAACTTGTGGGTCTAAATGCAGTTTAAAATCTAATTTGTGTGATTTAGCAATAATGCAATGAAAATGAAGTATTTAAAGAAGAAACAAACAAACAAACAAACAAATAAATTAATTCAAGACATTCAATAGGGAAATTACTTTTCATGCTAGGTTAATTTTATGGTAGTTTACCAAACACATCTAGTATGTGTGTCTCTAATGGTTAAAACTTCCAGGCAACAGTAAAAACTGAATATCTAATTAACTCATAACGTTCATACCGACCTAGTGAAGCATTACAAATTGTTTTATACCTTTATAATATACTGACAGCCAAAGTTAATCACAAACTTTTTCCAGAGGTAAATACTAGAAAGTGCACAGTGTCATTTACACAAATACCATTCTAGTAACATGGAAAGTGCCACATGATTTTTATTTATGTTTCAGTTTGAGCCAAGAACAATAAAAAACGTCAGATTTTTGCACACCAAACCACTTACCATTATGACATCACATGAACGACAAAACATCAAATACAAACAGACTGCTGAACGCATTGATTTCCTCTCACATTTAGGAGTGTGGTTTGATCAGTGCTCTAAAGGCCGAGGCTGGAGGGGGGCACGAATGAAATGCCCACTCAGTCTCACCCTGTCATCACATCACTCTTTCTGAAAAGCAGTGACCTGGTAAACAGAGATTACCAGTGCTAGCTCCTCTCTGAGTCAAATCAGCTTCCACTTTCAGCGCTCAGATGATAAGTCCGTTAGCTCCTTTGTTTAAAATGCACATGCGTGTAATGATCATTGCAGCTGGAGTACGTACTTTCTTGGGGGGGGGGGGGCGGGGTTGGTCAGTTTTAGAGTGGGGTTTGAGTACTGCTCTTGACTAACAAACACAAAAGACAGCGTATTATGTCAGGGTCGACATCCCGGGACCCTCTGACATCCAGGACCACCAAAGATCTCAGTAATTTCTACTTAATTGAAAATGCCTGTGGCTAAGACACACACACAGCACACTTTATATTACGGAGCATGGCCCATGACAGCAATACATATTTCAGATATCTAATTTCTCATCCGTTTTTAATGCAATTGCCTTAAGAGCAGGAATGTACTAACATTTTTACAAAGACTTCAAAACCACAGACAAATGATTCAGGAGACTTTTGTCCGTAATTGTAATCAAAACAGCCTGAGTTTAATTTTGCAGGTTTTCCACTGACACATGTTTATAGGTGTCTGTCTTGAGAAAGAAAATGTAAAAACTAAAGCCATATGTTTGCTGGGTATTAAAATGCATGTCAATAAAAATTCACAGGCCTGTTCTGCTCACCAACTCTAAAACCACAAATAATTAAAAAGGAAAGTCAAGTAACACGTTGAACTACTAAACATGATATTTTTAAGTTGCTTGTTATTTCATTTGCAACTTTGAAAAAATGTTTTCTACACCGTAATAGGGATGTAACAATATTATCAATATAATGATATCATGATAGCAAAACTGTCTCAATATTTCCGTGGTCACTTGATGATATGAAACGACAGGTCTTCTGAGCAAAATGTGTAGTTTTTTTTAAATATAATTAAACTTCTTGTTCTAACTTAAAAGGTTTTTAAAGCATTTTGGGCCAATATGCTTTGGCATAATATCTGTCAAATGAACTAAAACCGAAAGCACAATATCAAGTTTATCAAGTCTGTTGTCGCAGTCTTCGTTCAGGTGATCAGCTCGTGTTTTTTTGCACTTCAGAATGGCTCAGTTCACACTGAATGTAGTGAACTAATTTATTGCATGTGCTGTGAGTTTAGCACGTGTTTGGGAACGCAACGGCCACACGTTATGCTTTATTTTCATGCCAAATGATTACAGCATTTCACTAGATTTGTAGTGAGATGTGTTTTTGTAAGCCTGTTTACCACCAAAGCTGTTTTCTGTCAAAATAAAAGCTCTACTTCCACTTCCGTCAAAGCTTAAAAGTGCAATATGAATTGCTGACAGCTACTGGTTTAAATGGGTAACGTTACTGCAGTCCAAATTCAAAACATCTTCCAAGTGTAGAAATGAGTAATTTCCTTACTGTAGTGTAAAGCAAAAATAATATACCTATGAAATATTCATTTTAATTTATTTTGCAGTGCAATTCTTTTACAATATATGGCTATTACTGCCATTGTTGTTGTTGTTGTTATTATTATATTCTAATTAGTTTGGCTTCCTAAAACACCATTGTGAATGTAATTTAGACTGAGACAGTATACTACAAATAAAAAGAGGGTTAAGTCCCCCTTAAGTTTTCTTAGTTAAGAACATGGTCCAAGCTCTTAATTTTAAAGTGCCTTAGATAGAATAATTTAACTTTAAAATGTACAAAATGTTAAATGTTTTCCAATTCTTATTTTTTTTTATATCGCAATAAATCTCGCAATATATACCGTTACATCCGTACACTGTAAACATCATTTAAACCATCCCCAGTTAGCTAGACCGGACTTCTGCTGTCCCAAGGCTTGACAGCGCACAAGATTGCAGACTGTAAACAAGCAAAACCTGTGAAATCTGGGAACGTACAAGCACTCGCCATTCCTTAAAACCACATCAACGACAGACTTACAAGACAATGAGTCATGCGTAGTGTTAACAGCTTGCTTGCATTATCTCATTGGCTGTAATAACTTCGAGCCTGCAAACTCCATTAAAGCAGCGACTTGAGCACCAGCTGAAAGTCATTAGGCATGAAATAAATCATTGACTTTGATATAGGTCGGCTTCGGCAGAGTAGTTTTGTTGGCCATTAATGGTCAGGGGCTGCATCTTTGCAGGTTTTCATAATCCTAAACAGACTGTAATCCAATCCTACCCATGATGCCACACTCTCCCGCTCACTCTCTCTCTCTGAGTACCCCTCAAGACCACTCTTGACTTCCTTAACAGCAGCGCTCGTGTATTAAAGCACACATCCGAGGTGCAGATTCAGATTCAAAGAGTCCTCTACGGGGTCTTCAAATTCAAATTGAATTGCTTTTGCATTTATTTGCTTGCCAAACACTTTCTTAGCAAACCGTCACTGTGTCCTGTGACAAAAATGCCAGAGTAGAACGATAAGCATAGGGCAATAAGCATGGTGCAGAAAGTGTGGAGCATTAGTGTGTTCAAAGTTGCTCTGTTTTTTTTTTCTCTTCGAAATGTGTACCTTTCACTGCACAAAAGGCATCGCGCTAGACAAACACAGACTTTCCTGCATTTACGCATTTTGCTGAACTGCAGAAAATCCACAACAAAGTGCACTGCAACTGAACACTCCTAAACCAGCATATGTCTCCAAGGCTCAGAACTCAAATCCATAGCGTATGAATAAAGATACACTGCTTGTTTTTATATCTTTCTGTCCACATCAAACAGAAAGAGTGCGGACCGCAGTCTTCTGGGATCTGAGCAGGTAGGGAGGAAGGTAATCAGATGGGGGGCTTTGTGCACAGACTGAATCAGTCCCAGTGGCAGCGTGACCCCCGTTTAGCCACATACCATCAATTTCTGTCTATTTGTTCTGTAGATACCACACACCACTGTCACAATCTCACTTGTTTGCTCTGCTGTGTGTCCCCCCACCACTGCCACCCCCCTTCTTTCTCTCTTTCTCACTCCTCCAACTCCAGCTCCCCTCCTCCCTCTCTTTCTGAATTGCTAAGATGAAAAATCTCGAGTGGAGTTGATATAGGCTGACTTGCCTCTGCAGTAAAATTACACTATATAGATTATATCTGAAAGCCCTTCCTCCTTTCCCTCCCTCTTCCTTTCCTCCCTACCCCCGCCAAACCTCTTTTCTCTCCTCTCTGGTTTTATAAACTCAGCAAAGATATTAACAATTTACTGCTGCACATCAAAATTACATCTAACAAATGAATCAGTGAAACAATGCAATGAAATTGTGCTTTCAAGGTTTTTTTTTTTTTAAAACAGGGTCTGTCACTAAAAATTCATTATGATTCATCCATAAAACATTTCACTGTGTATGTGACTGCACTTAGACATGGATATGAGACCTATGGCAGTGAATCAAGAAGCATTGAAAGGAATAATACAACCCCAACCCCCACTATATCACCCCACAGTAACCCTACCCCCTCCTCATTCACACACACACACACACACACACACTCCCTCTCTCTTCCCCATCTCTCTTTATCCTGCGCACATGCAGTGCACACACACAGTAACAGCACCATCATTAGGAGAAATAGAGGAATACAAACCCCACATATCTCTGTTGTTCCTCAGGGACTTGGAGGATATATTAATGCCGTTGGTATAAAGTATAAAACATAAATATTATGTGGACCGCACTGATTAATATACGCACTACACACTATTTGTTGTTTGCGCATGTTGTGTAAAGGACAGTTTGTTGATGTCCGTGAGTTTGGAGCTGTGGTGATGAGCAGGTGTATTTAGCCTAAGTAAACGCGCGCTACTTCTTGGTACCGATCTAAATAGTGTGATTTATTAATTGTTTGCATATTATTTACCATCCGCGCGCGGTTTCTATGACAACCCGTAACAGCGTTTTTAAGTTCGAGACGTAAAAAAGACATGTGAAATGCTGATGTGCGCATTTAAGAGTTGAACACAAACATTTATAGTGATGAAAAAATAAATAGTAGATAAACAAAGTCACCCGGGTTGGGTACATTTTTACTCTGGCGCTCAATCGCTCCTACTTTCTCCGACTCTCTGTGACAGTCGAGTGAAGTACAAACTTTGAACAAGTCCTCAGCGGTCTTCATTGAAGTTGAGGCGAAACTCAAACAAAACACGTTCATGAGGATCCACATCATAAAAGATCATGCATCATAAAATGAAGCTTTACCTTATTGCAATACGGAGAGTCCGAATAGTGTGACTGTCCCAGTCGGGAAGGATCTGTTGCTGATGGTGGTGGAGGTTGTGGATAAAATCTCACGTCCATTTCAGTAAAAACATCAACCGGTTCCTATTGCCTTTCCACTAGAAAGCGTGTTCCCCGCTTACTCAGAAATCGCAACGCAAATAAGAGAAGAAGGTGCAAAGTGAAGACTGAGAGAGGCTCTCTATTAAGCCTCACATCCGTTCCGCGGTTTTCGCAAAAACTTTTATATGAACCTCTACCTCAGTCGTCTTACAATAGAGAGATACCGCGGAAACAAGCACTCAGGTTTGGAGAGAACAAGAGCATCTGGTGAGTCTGTGTTGACTGCTGTGAGTAGAGATGTGTATCTTCTTGGTGCAGCTGTGGCTCAGTGTAACTGCTCTATGGAGAGAAGCGAGCGCTTTGCCAATGTTCACACACAAAAGACTCGCAAGACACGCGGCGGTACCGCTGAGCGGCCACAGGGGGCGCTACGATGTGCGCTCCGGCTTTAGGATTTGCATCACTTTGACTATGATACTGTCTGAACATATGGTGACGGAAGATTCCGTTTAGATGCATGCGCCAGTATCGCTCTTCGATACGAACATATTTTTTGACAGGAGTGTCTTTAGACTGTTTTGAAATGACATGATAAACAAGAGTCTACAGCAGTGGTTCAAACCTGTAGGACTGGGTCCATAAGGTGGCCTCATGCAGTAAACTTACAAATAGGGCCCCAAGTTGAACTCAGTGATTTAAACCAATCTTTTAATATTGTTCATCTTCACATTCAGTTCAACATTACAAGTTAAAATCTGAAACCCTCTAAAAATAAATAAATAATGCATTGCATTTTGTATTTGTTTTTATTGAAGAACATGCAGTTCTTAAAAGTTATGAAATCATCAAATTAACCACAGTTTATTGTTTTAATGTATCAACAATATGAAGAGAGTCCGAAAGTAGTCTAAAAACCTTTGGTTTACAGTCATAGCAATCCTAAATAAAGAAAAATGGAGGTGGAAAAGTGTGTTTAAGATATTAGCCTTTATGAAAGGAATATGTTGAATAACACCATATCGTCATAAACCTCCGCTCCTGGTTTTTCATTTCTCCCTCCCCATTTGCTGCTCCTCCATTCTGCACTGCTCACAACAAGAAAAATATTAGATGGCATATGTTTTGAAAAGTGTATTCTTAAAGATTAGGATACTGATTTCAAATTCAATTCTAATTTGTAAACAGTATAGCCATTTTTCAGAAGTAATCTACCCCAAACTGAACATAAATATGCATCTATATATACAGTGGTGGCCCAAATTATTATAACAGTAGTATTTTCAGCAGCTAAAAAATGGTTTTGCTGTAGTATGTCAGTATCAAATATCAGCTTACATTTCCAAACATTGAGTTTGCCATTGATTGTAATAATCCAGTGGGATTTTTTGTTTGCAAAAGGAGTCTGACAACAGCCAGTGCTCCACACAGAAATCCGATCTCATCATCATCCAGTCTGTCTGGAATAACATGAAGAAACAGAACAAACTGAGACAGACTAAATCCAGAAGAACTGTGGCAACGTCTCCAAGATGCTTCAAGAAACCTATCTGCAGAGCTACAGTACTGGGAAAAGTTTTATGTACTTGTGTAAAAATGTTGTAAAATAGATTTTCTTTATCAATTAACTACTATTAACTAAATTAAATCAACATTTGGTGTGACCATCCTTTGCATTTAAAACAGCTTTTGCCCTAGGTGCTTGCACATAGTTTTGCAGGTAGGTCTTTTGAAGCATCTTGGAGACTTGGCTGGTAAAATACTAGTGTTCTAATCATTTTGGCTACCACTGTACATATATAGTGGGGTAGATTACTTTTGATAGATAGATAGATAGATAGATACAATTAAAAACCAATCCCTTAATAGAACTACTAAGCAAAACATTCCTAGAATTTGTAAATTATTTTATTATTACTTTTCAATTCATTTTTATTTTTTAATAAAAAAAGGGCAACTGCTTTCCAAAAACAGAGAGCAGTACTAGCTTCTGAAATCATTTGTTCCACTGTACCAAAAACAACATTTTAAATGCTAGGCAACCTTAAGAAATGTATAATCAATGAAGATGAACCTAGTCATTTCTTAGCAGCTACAACCAAAGCTGCTTTTACAGAATTAAAATAGAGAGCTGACAGGCTTCACTACTCGCTCCAGACCTCAGCACATAGTCTATTAAGCAGCTCTGTGCACAGACATAAGATAGGCTTGAGCTATTCAGGATTCTAGTTTTGCTCTTAGAATTCAAGATATGCATTCTTTGAGACATTGTGTGCTGGGTCATGTTGCAAAATTGCGCCAGATGAAAAAGACTATTTGAAAGATTCTAAATAAAAAAATAGAGATGATAGATTATATTTTTATCTATCTATCTATCCATCTATCCTTCTATCTGTCTAGCTATACTCTACAAAAAATGATGGGTTTATTTTTTAACCTACATGCTGGGTTCAGCTTGTTGACTCATTTCATTTTATTTTTTTTTTTACCTAGGTGTGAGTAGTTTTTCTGTAACTCAGCTGCTGGGTCATTTTTACTGTCAATACAAATGATGATCCCCCTCACATACCCAGCACTGGGTCAGTGTAACCCAATGTTGGTTAAGCCGGTTAAAACTGGTTACATTTGTCAGTGGTCATTTTGTGCTCTGTCCTGAGATAAAACTGACAGGAAGAAAACTTTCTGAATTAAATTATGGTTTGTATTACATTGTATTCCTTTCAAATTATTACTGTATAAGTAGAAAACCATCTGTAGCCTTACATTTTTCCTTTTTTTGTTTAAATGTACATGCTTGGAATACTAGCCTTCTTCAAACGCTGCATCCACCGACGCTACAATGAAAGTTTCACCTTCTGAATGCGCGACCAGGGATGAAACGGCGCGAATACGCTGTTATATGTAACAAGGCATATAACGTTCAAGGCACAGAAAGGTAGTAAGGACATGTGAATAGGAAATGTGACATCAGTGGTTCAATCGTAATTTTATGAAGCTACGAAAATACTTTTGTGTGCAAAACCCCCCCAAAATAACAACTTTATTTAACAATTATTTTCCTCTGTGTCACCCTAGAGCCATTTTAGAGAGTATCATGACGCATGTTGAATGAAGTTGTTATATTTGTTTCTTTTGCACACAAAAAGTATTCTCTTAGCTTCATAAAATAACGACTGAACCGCTGATGTCACATGGACTATGTCAATGTTCTTGGTACCTTTCTGGATATGGAATGTGGAAGGACCCTTGCTGTCTATGCAGGGTCAGAAAGCTCTCAGGTGAGTAATTAATGACAGAATTTACAGTTTTGGGTTAACTATTCCTTTAAAAGTCTGACAGATAAGATTTTCTTCCCACGGATTCTAATCGGCTCCTGTCACATCCTACAATATTTTCTGAAGATTTTATGATTATAAAAGACTTGACGTTAGATAAAAAACTGTATATGAACAGTTCTTGTCCTATATGAAACAGATTTTAGAGTGCATTTTTATTATTTCAAATAAAAACCTTTGATAGATTAATTGACCCAGCACTATGTCAAAAACAACAACAACAACCCAGCAAATAGGTTAATGCATGAAACCCAACAAGCTGGGTCAAAATAACCCAGCGTGTGTTCTGTCCAATATTTTCCAAATATTGTCTTTTTTTCTCTCTCGCTTTCATTTGTTTGGGAACTAGGTTATCAAAGCTTGAGCGAAACACAAAAACAATGCCATCCATGACAGAGCATAATGTTTTCGGTGGGAAATGAGTAGGCCATGTTTTCCTCAGACAAATGGAAATGAAGGAGGTGCAGGTGGTCCTATTTCTTGTCAATTACTTTGGAGAAACTGGCATTATTCATCATTTCTCACCGATGATTATGATGATGATGGTGAGGCTGATGATGATAGAGATACACGGTGCTGCCGTTGGTATATTGTTTTTGGCGACGAATGTACCAAATCAGAATGTATCATTACAGTGGTCTTTCTGCATCAAAAGTCACAGTAAAAGAAAGTCTGCTCTGGTTCTGTTTGGATACGGCCCGTTGAATGTTGAATGCTAGTGCACACAACAGCTCGCCTTTTTGTGGTCAAAGTCATGTCAGCATTTTTTTTCCAAAGGCTGTTAATCTCTGAACAATGTGTGACTGGCAGCCAAAAAAAAAAAAAAAAAAAACTGGCTTCATGACATTCTTAGCCATAAAATCTAACTTTATTCTTTTATTATTGAAAAGATGAACTATACAATACCCAGACATCTGCTTCCAAGAGACGTTGAGTTTACAACCACAAACTGGCCTGTATGAATCTCATGTGAAGTTCTGTACATACGCAGAACAGGTAACCTGATGAAAATGGCAGACAAATTCAGAGCGGAAGAAAATTTAGAAATCATTAACATTTGAGTTATGCTGACATTTTGTTAAAGAACAATATGGTGCCCACATCGGGTGAATAAATGTACAATGAGGTTTCTATTCCATTAACCTTTGAGTATCAGCTGGCATTTGAAGCATTGTGTTGGCAGACTAACACTCGGCTACCACATCATGAGAGAGCTCATAAATAGACTTATTTCAATTGGCTGACACAGTGTTAATTTATCAAATGTAGAACAAGAGTTGAACAATGCAGGACGACTAGGATATTAGTTGAAGAATATGTTCAATTTTACTCCCGAACGCAGCCGAACTATTGGTGGATGAGACTTTCAGTTGGGAAGGGTGTTTGGTTGGAGGTTGTGTCCATGGGGAAGTTCCATTTTAGTCGATATGTTATTTCAACGGATGTACACAGAACCAAAAATCAATGGGATTTCACAATGTGAAACATCTGATAGCTACAAATATAACCAGCAGTGTTAAACCAACTTCCTCACTGCTGAAGTTCATCGGAGTTCAGCGGTTTAGGTGATTTTTTTAAATCGCACGTTCATTAAAAATCACGTGTGCTGGAGTTTAGGTTTGAACAGTGGTTGAACAAAGATTCAGATCCTTTTTTACAGTAGCAAACGAGTATATTCATAGTTAGTTGTGTGTGTCAGGAGGATTTCTTTTTCTAATTGTATGAGCAACGGTTCCTCTGATTGCCTATTGTTTTGTCTCTTGTGTATTGGAGAGAAAGTGAGCACGTGCTGGTGCTGGATACTTGGAATCATAACTTTACCTCAGAAACAGGCATCTCCTGAATGTCAACTTCCCATCCCCCACCGTATTACCTATTAAGTACATTCAAACAACCCCCTCGCACACACACCCTTCCCCCATAGAAATGTACAACCTTCCCCCATGCACTGTGCAGTTTGATTTGTGTGAATATATGTATATAGTCACAAATCTATATCTAGCACACACTGCACACACACTCACACTCAGTGGATTTGTGTGGTTTTTACCTTAAAGAGTTATTTTTACTTGGTTGAATTCTTAAAATTACTTTCAGTGTAATGTATTCAGGCTGCATGATTCAGTCATAAGTAATATTTTTGGCTCAAATGAAGCCAGTTCCTTTAAATGTTACTGCGTGAAGCACATTTTTTAGGTTGCCTGACAAAACATTTTTACAGTGTACTTGATGTCTTAAACTGTACATATAATATCTTGCATATGCTATGCATATCTATACAGTCTTGAAAAGCAGCAGTGTTTCAACAACTTCTGTTTATGAAATCTTATTTTTAAAATAGTGAGACACAGAGGAAGATATTAAAAATGTATTGGTGCTGCCTGGAAAATGACAGAAAGACCCTAGGAAGATAAAAAAAAATTGTTATATGTTATAAAATAAATGATTTCAAGAGCCTTGTATCTGTGTTTTTTGATAAGCATATGGATAATAAATATACACATTTTATATATCAGGATGCTAGTATAAATCAGTAATACATCATGTGGATGTTTCCTCAGAGGAGGCAAGGGAGGCAGTGCCTCTTCAAAATATTGGATGAGGAAAAATAAAACAATGCTAATATTACAAAATATAACATTAAAAAGTGTATAAATCACTCGTTTTTCTAAAGAAACATTGTCCAACAGTGACACCAACAGGTAAAGTTACAACGGGAGTCTGCATCTCTCTCGCCTCTCCTGAGCCTATTGAGTTTTAAAACTCCATCGCGATGTGACTGGTTATAATCGGCTGTGATTGGTTCATGCGATAAATCCCGCCTCTTGCGTTTGTGCACGTTTGTGAATCAGTCTGAATGAACGATATAACGGCATTAATGGGAAGACTCATTTTAAAAAGTAAGTAAACAACTCACACACTTAGATATACCCAGTTTGTTATTCAAAATGAGACTAAAAAAGGCAAGAAAACATGACCTGTGGGTGTTTTTAGTAAGTAATCAGCTTGGGGAAATTTGAAGTAAATTTTTGTTTATGACCAATATTTACCGAGCTTTGATGACTGATGATCTGAAAAAAAAAAAAAAAAATCAAAAAAGAGTTAAAAGTAAACTATTACAAAGAATAGCTGAACATAACTTCACAAGTAAAAAAGAATGTTTAAATTGTTACTGCTTTGAGTTACAACTTTGGAATAAATGTAAACTGCTTAAAAACACTAACTTGATGAGATTCATACTTGGCTTTAATAAATGGAACATTGATTACATTGTTAATGTAAAAATATAAAATGTTATTTAATGTAATGTAATTGCATTGCTAATCATGACCATTATACCAGGGCATATAGATATAATATTCCTCAGATTAGCAGTCAATCAGTATGCATTTTTTAATGACTTCTTAAAATGTAAAAAGTTATCTTTAGTTATCCCCCCAATAATGAATATTTGATTAGATCCATGCTTTATACACTCCACAGACTTTTGAAGTGAGCATTAAGCATTGCTTATGAATTCTTCCAGTGTCTTTGAGCAGAATTAGCAGGATCAGCATTTTAGCGCTCAATCACTGACAGCCCAAATTTCACCATGAAATCACAGAATGCCCGCATGCTGCCGCAGAGACATTATGTAGGGTCATGTTTTCACACTGACAGCGTCTTAATCCAGTGAAACATTGTATGCATCTCACCTGCAGGCTGTGGGTGAGGTATCATCACTGCATCAGGCTGAATACATCATATCATACATTCAAATTTATTCTCTCCTTCCTTTTTCTTCTGTTTCACCCTCTTCCTATTTTTGATGAGCTCTGTTACATCAAAAAAAATGTATCTAACACCAAATGTAATCATCCCCCACTGCTCAACCACCCACACATAAAAACACACTTTCTCTCTCTCTCTCTCTCTCTCTCTCTCTCTCTCTCTCTCTCTCTCTCTCTCTCTCTCTCTCACACACACACACACACACACACACACACACACACACACACACACACACTTGCATGGTGATCTGTCTGTCTTTCAATAGATGAATGTCAAGTAGTGTACATTGAATACATTTGCACTTTCATTGCTCAGGGGCCATTCTGCATTCAGGGTTTCTTCCATTTTCCTTCTCCATAAATCTCATCATTATTTAATGCATTTGTTGCCAGTACATTTTCTCGTAAATTCAGGGATGCATTTACATCATATTGGTCTAAGCTTGATTTGGTCCATTTCCTGAACGCTTTCGTTAACTTGCTGAATATCCTGTTAGTGCTACACCAATTCTCTCATTCAGAGCTGCTAAATGCATATGAGCCTTGTATTGTGTTTGAGGCCGTGGGAGAAATTCCTGACAAAATGATGTATTATTTTTTTGGTGACTGTTAATTTTTTGTTTCCAACTCAGTACGTCACCTTTGCACGCAGCCCATGTTTTCTACATGCATGTATGTTTGTGTGTTCAGTGTGTCAGATAAAAACTGATTGTGCCAGGAATGACAGCCTGTCCAGTTCTCTGTTGATATCAACCCTTTCTGACTCCCCTGCTTCTGATTTTCACATCCGTCACCAAGACAACCAGATTATTTTGAATCTATCAGATCAAATTCAATTTTGCTTTTGATTTTGGATCGGGAAGTCTCTTGCCTGTCACATAGTGTAGACTGGAGATACTGCCTGGAGACTTAAGAATTTGACAAGGCTGCTATTTTACACTAGGGCGGGAAGTTCATTTCTGGGGTCCTCTTGTTTTTTTTCCAAAACCTGAGGCCTGGAACACAGAGTAATATATACAGAGTTAATGGTTTTCTAAAATAATTCAAAACAGCAGGAAGGAAGCGGAATGTGAAGAGTTTGACTTCAGCTATTTACTACGCCATATGTTTGCAATATTTTTGTGATTACCGCTAGGTTCCACAGCATTCCTGTTGTCGTGTTTGACTTCATATTAATAGATGTTGCTCAGATGTCACTTTAAAGCTCATGAGACTTACTTTGTGCCATGACATTATGTCACTGACAGTTTTTGGTGGTTGACTTATGTGTGCACAGCTGTCTGCACAAGCTGCATTGTGTGTGTAAGTGAGTGGATGTGTGTACATATCTGTCTGTGTGTCTGCTTAAGAACGTTTGTATTGTGTATACAGTATCTCACAACAGTGAGTGCGCCCTTACATTTTAGCAACCATTTTAGTATATCTTCTAAGGGGACAAATACTATAGAAATGAAACTTGTATGTTTTAGAGTCGTCAGTGTGCAGCTTGTATAGCAGTACAGATTTACTGTCCTCTAAAAATAACTCAACATAGAGCCATTACTGTCAAAATAGCTGGCAACAAAAGTGAGTACACCCTAAGTGATAAGAGTAATGGAGTCCAGCGTTAGTTCTGGCAGGTCACGTTAGTCAAGCTCGCATCAGCTGACGATCAGCTGATCCACGTCTACCTATAGGAATGTGGCACCAATCATAATTCCTTTTATAAGGACCATTCAGTCATTATTCAGCAGCTATCGCTTTGATCAGGAGCTAATCACCCACCTCCATCCCCAACTCCCCCTCTCGTCCAGTAAGGACTTGGCATTGGATATTTCTGTTGAGTCAGACCACTGAATTGTTGTTACATAAAATAATCACTTATGACATTAATGATATCTGCTACATTAATCATTAATTTTGGTTCTGTTCTGGATTGTCAGGGAGTGTTTGCCCAGAACAGAACCATACCCCCAACCTAAAATACATGCTAATTGTAAGTTATCTTCATTATGTCGTTTAACCATGCAAAGCCACATGTCCTTTTCATCGTGTTCATGTCTGCTTGACAGGACCATACAAAGTTGTGTATCTTGTATTAGAGCAGTTAAAAGTTGGTGCTTTGAGTGCAATTCTCTCATACTGACCACTGGATGTTCAGCATGGCACCTCATGGCAAAGAACTCTCTGAGGATTTGAGAATTAGAATTGTTGCTCTCCACAAAGATGGCCTAGGCTGTAAAAGGTTCAGTAACACCCTGAAATAGAGTTACACTACAGTGGTCAGGGTCATACAGAGGTTTTCCAAGATGGGTTCCATTCGGAATAAGCCTTGCAAGAGTCGATCAACAAAGTTGTGTACTCGTTCTGTGCGTCAGGTGCAGAACCTGGCTTCAAAAAACAGATGCATAAGTGCTGCCAGCATTGCTTTAGAGGTTGCAGAAGTAGGTCAGCTTGTCAGTGCTCAGACTATACGACTCACACTGCAACAAGTCAGATTGCATGGGCGCCATCCCTGAAGGAAACCTCTTCTAAAGCTGGCTCACAAGAAAGCTAAAGACAACCTGTCCTAAAGCTTGAAATACTAGAACCATGTCCTATGGTCTGATGAGACTAAGAAAAACTTGTTTGGCTTAGACGGTGTCCAGCATGTGTAGTGATGCCCTGGTGAGGAGTACCAAGAAAATTGTGTCTTGCCTACAGTCAAGCATGGTGGTGGTAGCATCATGGTCTGGGGCTGCATGAGTGCTACTGGTACTGGGGAGCTGCAGTTCATTGAGGGAATCATGGATGCTATTGTGTACTGTATATTCTGAACCAAAAAATTATGCCTTCCCTTCAGAAACTGGTCCGAAATGGCAGTTACCAACATGATAATGACCCCAAACCACCGCCAAGATGACAACTGCCTTGCTGAGGAAGCTGAAGGTGAAGGTGATGGTGATGGAGTGGCCAAGTATGTCTCCAGACCTAAACCCTCTTGAACACCTGTGGGGCATCCTCAAGAGGAAGGTGGAGAAGCACCATGTGTCTAACATCCAGCAGCTCTATGATGTCATTAAAGAGGAGTGAAAGTATCCCAGCAACATCCTCTGGTCAAGTCCATGCCCAGGAGGATTAAGGCAGTGCTAGATAACAATGGTGCTAACACAAAATACTGACACTTTGGACACAGTTTTGACAAGTTTACTTAGGGTGTGCTTACATTTGTTGCCAGCTATTTTAACAATAATGGCTGTATGTTGAGTTCTTTTCAGAAGACAGTAAATCTGTACTGCTATACAAGCTGCACATTGACTAATCTAAAATATATCCAAGTTTTATTTCTATAATATTATCCCTTGAGAAGGTATACTAAAATGGTTGCTGAATTGTGAGGAGTGTACTCACTTTTGTGAGATATTGTATTCCTCTCAACTCATCTTTGTTCCATATACCATTTCTGTATCAGAAATGTAATATACAGTTTGATATAACAGCAAATTAAGTTAAGTTTTATAACAATAATAACAATATAAAATGTCATATATTATATTATATTATTACACAGCTACACCACATTCTGAGGTATGTTATTCCCTGATAAGAACCAGTAAAAACTATTAATACAGGCTTATCCAGGCAACTGCTTCTTTGAGGAAGTTTTGCGTTTGGTTGGCTAATAAAATATTAAAACTCTAATTAATATTCTGTGTACAATTATTTAATTATGTCATCCTGGTATCGCGGACCCACTCTCTCGTTTCATACAAACACAGCTGCTGTCATTTTGCAACAATTTCAAATTTCATCTTAAATCAATGCCTTTTATTGCCATAATTTTTCATGTGGTGAAATGCTATCTAAGGAAACACAATGCATCAAGAGCCTTTTTTGATGTATATATGAAAATTAGAGTAAATTGAACTTATTTTGTTACCAGGAAAACATGTAAGTATCTTCTGTAGCTTCTGAAGGGCAATACTAAATGAAAAAAAAAAAAAGATATATAGGCAAACTAAGAAAAATCTAACACATCTTGATTCTGTTCAAAAGTTTACACCCCTGGCTCTTAGTGCATTGTTTTTCCTTCTGAAGCATCAGTGAGTGTTTGAACCTTCTGTAATAGTTGCATATGAGTCCTTCAGTTGTCCTCAGTGCGAAAAGATGGATCTCAAAATCATACAGTCATTGTTGAAAAGGGTTCAAATACACAAAAACGCTGAAAACCCAAAGAATTTGTGGGACCTGAACAATTTTTTCTGAAGAATAGCAGGCAGTTTAACTGTTCAGGACAAACATACATACATACAAACAAACAAACAAACAAACAAACAAAAAAACACAGCTGTGGATCATTCAGGTAACAAGAATTAAGAATCACGTGTATGTATCTTTGTATGATCCCTCTTATTTTGGTAAAATAATTAACATTTTGCAGATTCTGCAAGTAGTTGTAAGTGTAAGTGTTAGTTTTGTGGGAGGTGGCCATGTAATAAGCGGGATAATATACATCCAACCAGTTATTATTGCAAAACAAAAAGCCCTTCAGTCTTATACAACAGCTAATAAGTAAGTCTTAACCCTTTTCACAGACGATGATGATGTTTCCACAATTATCTACATCATACATCTTTCAAAGTATTTTCATTTTTTTAAAATGTGATGTATATTTATAACACTATTATTTGTATTAATATATAATATGTAATATAATTTATCACCTTGGCATTAAATTACAGAAATCTAGGTAATGTTTTTGTGTGACTGTAATAAAAATGCAAATTTGACATCTTTCCCTTCTACCACTATAATCAATCTTTCAATATTTCCTAATTTGTAAAGCCATAGTAATGCTATACTGTGGATTTTAAGGTGTCCTTGTTACAGTGTAATTATTCATTTAAGTACTAAGTATTATTAATTAACTGACTGTACTTACTATATGGTTAGGGTTAGAATTATGGTTTGGTTTAGGGTTACTTGCATGTAATTATGCATAATTAATTGAAGGACACCTGAAAATAAAGTGTTACCTTTTTTTCTTTTGCTATTGAAACAAATGAGAAAGTTTGTAGTTTTCATTCACTAATACTGGAGTCCATCCGTCGATGATGATTTCTGCTCTGAAAACCCTAGAAATGTGAAAAGGATCCATATAATAGGCAGCAGCTATTTGCTATTAGCTATTAAGCAACAAATGCTTTTTAGAATAAGTGAAAATAGCATATTTTCTTAGTGATAGATGCTATTTACACTAAGTGCAAACGCATAATTTTGCAGTAATAACGCACTGAGTGTAAATGATCATTTTTATTTTAATTATTAAATAGATGCTGCCTTATTGGAACAATAAAACTCTAGACAACATTACAAAAGATGCCTGTCAAACAACAACCCAGGTGATGTAGGGAGTAAAGTGCATAGCAGTGACTTTTTGACGTGATAGACCCAAGTTCAAATCCACCTTGTTCTTCCCCCTTTTCACATCACATATCAGACTGAAAAGGCATTTATTTTCAATAAAGTGGAATCGGTTGTTTATCGGTTAGGATTAGAGTTAGGGTTAGGTGTAGGGAGGGCTTTATTGTCCCAGTAAGGTAGTATCTAATTAATAATTTAAATAAAAATTATAATTTACACTTAATACGCTATTGTTGCATACTGTTTTATAATGTACAACAACACTGAGATGCAAATATCTGCCACTTGCAGTAAGTAGTATAAATAGCATCTAACTAATATTATTGCAAAGAAAATACTGCTAGAGTAAATATAATATATTGGCATTTGCATTAGTGTAAATAGCATATAGCCAAGAAAATGCTGCTATTTTCATTTATTGTAAATAGCATCTTTCACGATTTGTACTTAATGCAAATAGCCACTGGTTATTAATTTTCAAAGTAAAATTAAGACATATTTTAATATATGCTATTATATAACCCAGGACATATTACACTAAAAATCATACATTATTATAAACACTGATGCAGCCATTTGTAAGGCTTCCGTTGACATTACCTTCCAGTTATTTTAAGCTGTACAACAGCTTGTTATGCTTCTCGATATTGCAAACAGGTATTTCCTATGATATTATTTCAATGTATTGTCAGAACTGTATACAGGCCATCTCACCATAACAGTTTCACCATTTTGCTCGAATTCTAGTAACAGAAGTCCTACAGCAGCTAATGAATCAGAAGTCTCGCACATTCAGAGAAAATAGCTGCGTAGCTCAAAAAGGTGAAAAGAGATTTGCGATCTTTACATATAGCAACACTGTGAATAGTACAGCAGCTTCACACATTAAAACCGAAACCCAGCAGAGCACCCTATGCTTTCTAACTAGAGCTGAAGTTTGTCATTGGTTCATTAGTTCTTATTAGAGAGAGCGCATTATCAGCCATCGCTCTCTCTGGTAGGTCCTTACTCATACGTATTCATAAAAGCCCTGAATATGTCGACATAACTAAGCTAATTTGGTATTCTTGATGTGATTTATCTTTTTTCTAAAGATATCTCACAATGAAAAGACAATGAAAGTATGCATGAGGTGTGGGTTTTGCTAGTATTGATGTATTATAGCCAGTGTTTGAGTTATACGGTGCGGGGGGAGGGGGAGCGTGGCCTCATCAGCAGTTTGTTCCACTGGGTTTCATTCCATTCTCTACAGACTGATTTGACCCCATTGTCACACACATACACACACAATAAAATGAACACAGCACACACAAACCCACACTTACACCACTAACATCAGACCGCACCTCATATAGTCATGCATGCGCAAACGCACACATACACACACATGCAGTGCAAAATTATTGTACTACACACATGTAGACACACAAATAAATGAACATGGTACACACTACACCACACACACACACACTCAACGCTTGAGCGCTCTAACACAATGACACAATGAGATTGATTCAGCCTCTTAAAGCGGGCACATCATCATTAAATTAAATAATGTCACAGGGACTCATGGAAAATAGATTCTCTCTGGCATCCTCTCTTCATCATTCACAGTCTCAAACCAAATACATTCCAGTCCTCTTGGTGGGCTCCTCCTCATCTTCAACTGGAAAACCTTACCAGTGAAGCACAAAATTCAGTGTAATGTGAAGTCAAATTCGGAAAGGGGTCATTTAATAAAATGCGCCTTTTATTCTTTGATAAACAGATTTTTGTAATATTTCAGTTGTTCCGTCAGAAAAATAAAGCATTTCTAAATGGCACTGAGCTATCTCAAGCTAAATTTAGACATTTGAACATATGCTGGGATGTAATTATGCCTCTGAAAGGTTATAGGGTTGACGGGAGGAGGTCCGACAGTTTTACAGTTTAATTTGACACAAGCCGTATACTTAGCATCATAAAACATCAAGGTGTTCCAGAGAATTTAAGGCTGAATTTTTTTTGCAAATATCTATTTTTCAGTTATCACTTGTTTACTATGTTACCAGTGTTGATATTTTAAGATCACCACCTACTTAAAATGGAGAAAATTACAACCTTTTCTCATTTTTCATTAAAAAACAAACAAAAAAAAAAGTTAAATGTTCTATAATCTATCTTTATAGTCTATAATGTCTTTACTATGTTGTTTATACTGACACACAGTGTTGGAGGTAACACGTTACAAGTTACACAAGTTCCATAATCAGAATTCTTGTTCAAGTAACTAGTAATGCATTGCTTTTTAATTGACAAGAAAATGTCTGAATTACATTTTCAAAAAAGTAATGGCAGTTACTTTGTTTGCCCATTAACTGACTGACTGACAGCTCTGAGGACTGTGTAAACATGATGGTTACTGTAGTTCTTGACTAAATGTCAACATGCATTTACTCATCTCACATGGACAAAAATAACACAGATATAATTTATGTACTTAAAGGGATAGTTCACCTAAAAAAAAAATTTTTTTCTCTTTAATAACTCACCGTCATGCCGTTCCAAACGCATAAGACCTTCGTTCATCTTCGGAACACAAATTAAGATATTTTTGATGAAATCCAAGAGCTTTTTGACCCTGCACAGACATGTTCAAGGCTCAAAAAGTAGTAAGAACATTGTTAAAATAGTCCATGTGACATCTGTGGTTCAACCTTAATTTTATGAAGCTACAAGAATCCTTTTTGTGCGCAAAAAGTACACAAAAATAACAATTTATTTATTTTACTATATTATTTAACAATTTCTTCCATGCCACTCTTTGATGCATGTTCATGACAGTACCACAACGCATACAATCTAAAAATGGTCTTCTACTCTTCAGTTTTGAATTTACATTTTCTTTACCTGAGGCGTATTCATTTTACTTTTGGTGTGAAAGGGCTTTTACATTTGACAAAAATATAACTTTTTATATTAAACACAAACAAGCAACCCCAATGCCACATGAGAAATAGTAACACAAAAGTAACAATGTATAAAAAGTAACTAAGTAACACAATTAGGTACCTTTTTAGGGCTTGACACAATATTGTAATACATTACTTTTAATAGTAACTTTCCCCAGCACAGTTGACACAATAGAAATTGTCATTATTCATTGATTACAATGTTTAACATATATATGAGGGACACAGGTGGCACCGATTTTGTAGAATTACCCAAATTATGATAGATCATTGTGTGCATCTTAAAGGTATAATTCACCCAAAAAGGAAAATTCTGTCATTAACTACTTACCCTCATGTTGTTCCAAATCCGTTAGACTTTCAGATTTTCAAAACACAAATTAAGATATTTTTGATTAAATCTGAGAGCTTGTTAAAATAGTTCTTGTGACATTAAACAAATGATAGATCACTGTGTGCATAAAAGGTTAAATCTGTCATTAATTACTCAGCCTCATGTTGCTCCAAACCTGTTTATCTTCAGAAAACAAATTAAGATATTTTTGATGAAATCTGAGATCTTTCTAATCCTGCATAGCTATCATGTTCAAGGCCCAAAAAGGTAGTAAATAACATGCACAAAAATTCATTTCTTGCAGCTTTATAAAATTACAGTTATAAAACCACTGATGTCACATGGACTGTTTTATCAATCTCCTTACTTTTCTGGGCCTTGAATGTGGTTTGAGTGTGTGAGTTGCGTTGTTGTCTATGCAGGGTCAGAAAGCTCTCCGATTTCATCAAAAATATCTTAATTTACACTCTTAAAGGGTATATAACAGACACATGTTTTAATAGCAAACATTGTACAGCGTCGACCTAGGCCTTGTTTATAAACATTCGTCACTGAAATGACGCTGGGTTTTTTGGGAAGCTGAAGACGGTAAATTTTCCCTCATATCCAAAAACACACTTATTTGGAGACATTCTCAAACAAATCCTATGAAACGCTGCCGACGATTTCCCGATGAAGCGCGTTTATGGGCGTGGTCTCACTCTCCTCTGGTCGACGTGTGTGTGGGCACGCTTTTCCGGGAGAAATGCTCATATAAGGAGTTATACACCATCGTCTACATCATTAGCCAAAACTTGTGCCAACCCGGAAGTAAGATTTTCGGCACAGAAATTCTCTGTCATTCGTCCAATTATTTTTTAAAACTTTGGCCATGTTTAGCATGAGAATGCATCTCTTTAACACTGTAAACAACTCTGAATATGCAAAACACCATTACACCATTATATTAAAAATAAAGGTGCCTCACAATGCCATAGAAGAACCTTTTTTGTTTAAATGGCTCTGTAATGAACCTTTAACTTCTGAAGAACCTTTCTGATTCACAAAAAGCTCTTTGTGGCAAAAGAAGGTTCTTCAGATTATAAAAAGGTAAGAAAGACATGGTTCTTTGAAGAACCTTAGACTGAATGGTTCTTTGTGGAACCAAAAATGGTTCTTCTATAGCATCACTGTGAAGAACCTTTTAAAGCACCTTTATTTGTAAGAGTGTATGTTCTGAAGATGAACGAAGGTCTTACAGGTTTGAAGTAACATGAGGGTAAGTAATTAAGGACAGAACTGTAATTTTTGGGTGAACTTTAATCGTTTTTTAATCATTAAAAAATACTCTAGAAGACCTAGATGGACATCTTAGGCAACCATGTGAGGTCATTTTACAATAAGATATCAAAGGGTAGATGTTTAGAAAGGAGAAGAAAATCTAGTCTAAATTCTTTCCATTGTCTACAGAAAATCATCGAACATAAGGCATTTCAATAAAGTTTATGCGAGTACTTAGATCCAGCAAGCTGTGATAACTGATGATGTGATCATTCACAGGCAAAAATTAAACAAATAAAAATATGTTATTTGTTTATCGATGTTCACACACATCCATCTGGTCTTGAAGCAATTACAGTATGCATTCCAGATTCCACTGTTTTATCAAACCCATGTATAATCTAAATTCTGTGAACTGACAGGTAATAAGTCCAATAACAATCAAAGTAGAGTTAATCCAACTGCAATGCACAGAAACACAATTCAGGAAAGAAGAACAGCAAATAGTAAGCATATGGACACAGAATTATACTCTTGAAGATGCACACGTGCAAGGTTTCACAAAGAAAAAGAAGGTAACTAATTAAACATAACAAGGAACATCTGTAACCAATACCTGAAACCATCAAGCCGTACAGCTCATGGGCTTAATGACCTCTGAAGTCAAACTTGAATTTACCCCAGGGCTGGCTCCAGAAGCCAATCTCTCGCCATAACAAGACCTGCCTCTAGGCCAAAGACAGTCTGGGTGGTCACGATGGATGCCGATAAAAGAGTCTAAGATGTCTGGGCCACATGATCTTTACTACTGTGGTCAGCTTGATGTGACATTTTCTTGTAGATGGATAGAAATCAAGCACCAGTGACAATCCAGCTAATCTCCATACAAAATTCACGACTAAAATTCAAGTCCAACGTCACTTTTATGCATTTCAGGAAGCTAGAGTGCACAGGTCTGCTGGGAAGCAAAGCTGTTGACTGCTACAATGACCTTAACAGGAAGAACTTGTTACTAGATTTGTTTTAAGTTTGAGGCACTTATTAGTTAAAGGAGAAGTTCACTTTCTCCTTTCTCCTCACAGAATAAAAATGTACAGCTAATTTACTCACCCCCTTGTCATCCAATATGTTCATGTCTTTCTTTCTTCAGTCGTAAAGAAATTATGTTTTTTGAGGAAAACATTTCAGGATTACTCTCTATATACAATGCAGTTTAAATGCGGCTTCAAGGGGCTCTGAACAATCCCAGTGGAGGAACAAGGGTCTTATCTAGCAAAACGATCGTTCATTTTCTGACAGTTTATATACTTTTTAACCTTAAATGCTTGTCTTGACTAGCTCTCCATGTACTCTGTGTATTCTGGTTTAAGACAGTTAGGGTATGTTGAAAAACTGCCATCTCATTTTCTCCTCAAACTTCAAAATAGTCCTACATCGTTGTTTTGCCTTTTTTGTAAAGGATGTTTGATCTTCCTTGCATGTTCACTTAGTAAACACGTTGTCTGTACTTTTTCAGCAATGTAGGATGATTTTGAAGTTAGAGGAGAAAATGAGATGGGAGTTTTTCAAACCTTTGAAGCTCCATTTAAACTGCATTTTGGAAGTTAACACTCCATAGAAGTCCACTATATGGAGAGAAATCCTGAACTGAATTTCCTCAAACATTTAATTTCTTTACGACTGAAGAAAGAAAGACATTAACATCTCGGATGACAAGGAGTAAATTATCTGTAAATTTTTGTTCTGGAAGTGAACTTCTCCTTTAAGACCAATTCCATGATGCCAAAAAAAAAGATCAGAAACACAGTCAAGGCCAAAAAGTTGAGAAATATATGTAATGTAGAATGTAAATACACAAAGATGCAATTATGCTTAAAACAGGAAAAGGCTCAGCGATGCAGCGATAACACATAAGACAAACAGCATGAAGACTAAAGTAATACAGCATAACAAGAAACAGGTGTGGCCAGTACCAGAAATAATGACAACATATAAGCAATTTCAATTTAGTTGAGCATGCTATTACTGTGGCACATTTGCATTCCACTCACCAAAAATATGTGTGTAATTATAAAGTAAAAAATCTCATATTTAATTCAACCACATGGAATCATATTTCAACAGACTAGCTACTCTATTCTTAGTGGTTTCTAAGTCTTGGTGCTAAAACATTATCTTTCTGAACTATGATATTTTAGTCATAACACACATAAGGTCTTCATCAAGATCAACTCACATTCCTTAAAGGATTAGTTCACTACCAGAATGAAAAAAATTCTGATAATTTACTCACCCTCATGTCATCCAAGATGTTCATGTCTTTTTTTCTTCAGTCGAAAAGAAATTCCAGTCTAAAAACATTCCAGGATTTTTCACTATATAGTGGACTTGAAGGTCCAAACTGCAGTTTCAGTGTAGCTTCAAAGGGCTCTACACAAGAAATAAGTCTTATCTAGCGAAACAATTGGTCATTTTCTAAAAAATGTCTAAATGTATATACTTTTTAACCACAAACGCTCATCTTGCACTAGCTCTGCATGCATGTCTTTGACTTTACTTCATTACGTAATCACGTTGGAAAGTTTGTATGTGGTTAGTTCTTCGGTTCAAAAAGGTGGGGTATGGCGAAAAAAAAACATCTCATCTCATTTATAATTTAAAAAGTATATAAACTTGTATTTTTCTTAGAAAATGACATATCGTTTTGCTAGATACGACCCTTATTCCTCAGCTGGAATTGTGTAGAGCCCTTTGAAGCTGCATTGAAACTGGAATTTGGACCTTCAACCCGTTAGCTACCTTTGAAGTCCACTATTTGGAGAAAAATCCTGGAATTTTTTCCTCAAAAAACTTTATTTCTTTTCAAAGAAAGAAAGACATGAACATCTAGGATGACATGGGGGTGAGTAAATTATCAGGAAATTTCTGGAAGTGAACTAATCCTTTAAGGGAAGACACTGCAGGTGAATAGGGTAAAAAACTTAACTAATAGTTATCGCCTTACTTACCCTGTTGATTGATTACATTGATAATTGCAATTTTTTTTTTTGTATTACAAAGTTTTCTAAAATGTTAGGTTTAAATATACAAATGAGGCTTTGTTTATTGAAAGATGCACTAATTTGCATACATTTCTAGTTAAAAAAATCTAAACACTGAATGAAGTCACTTTCAAAATTTTTGTTTAATTTTTTTGGCATATTGGAGTCAAATGTTTTTACAGAGGGAATTTTGGGTATGTAATTTTGTCACTCCATAATTCAGAAAATACTTAGAACAGACAATAAGCAGTATATTTTTTTACAATTTTGGGGGGAATAAAATGTAGTATGTAATCAAGCATATTATATATGAACAAATCCCACTGTAAAAACATTCAGGATATAGACAGAAATAAAAATGTAAAGTTTGGTGTGTGTAAGTGCTACTGAAGTGGAGATTTATGGCTCAGATTAGGAGAAAAAAACTCATTTTGAGAAAACGGCCTTCAAAAATATGTATTGTAATTGAACTCTATTGACAAAAATAGATAAAGTGCTATAAAAGAAACACTTAACAGCATCTTTTGGAGTTTTCCTTCCACTAGTCTGAAAACACACTTTATGAAAAACCAAAAAGCCCAAAATCTCAAATTTTACAGGTGACTGAAAGTGTGTCGCCTTTTAAGTAAGGAAGTTAATAGTTTGAGAATTACATTTGGAGTATTACTGTAAATATAACAAACTTTACACTTGATTTATTTTCTTTTCCAGTCAGTTTTTGAATTATGTCTTTTTCGTGCAGGAGACTCTTGATAGTCTCTCAAATCCATTTTAGAAATGCTTTCTTGCATTTTGTCATGAATGTATAAAGAACTCAGTTTTAACACAGCTTCAGCATTCTCTCCATATGATCCATATAGTGCTGAAAAAAACAATTGCCTCATGTCTGTGGAATGCACAAATGTGCTCTATGGCTCCACCGACAATGCAAAGAAAATGCTATGAAAATTACATCAACAAAAGCACTGCATTTCCTAAATTGCATATAAATATGCATATAGAATATAAAACACACACAGGTGTTGATTTGCTCAGAAGAGTCTAATTTTAATCTACTCTTCGGTCGGTACATTTGTGTAAAGAAAGTCTTATGGATTTTATCTGTCTGCCATCAAACTGTTACTCTAGTGCTGTATGTAACTCAGTACTGGAAAATGGAAATTCTGTCATAATTTACATACATTTACATGCCATTGGCTCTCACTTGTCACATGACCAAGCCTAAATGTATCTTTTTGAATTAAACTATAGCACTATTGCTCGATCCATCTTTTTTTAAAGTGGAAGTGGCATATGGGTGAGACTTCCTGTTCATTAGCTGCTATTGGGAAATAAAGAGAAGAATAACAACGTGCAGTAAACGGTAAAACAGTTTGCACTAAAAAACAACGTTCTCATAATTAAGAAAATGCGTGTTACATTAAAATAATATTGTAAGACACACCAATTTGCAATATCAAGCTGTTTTGTACATTTAAAAAAAGCTGGACACAGATGAGACCAGAAGCCACACCCATAAAATTTACAAATGGCTGTTTTTAATTTTTTTAATTTATTTATTTATTTTTGTTACCCATTACCAATCTTTATGTCTCAACTTCAACTTCACCCCACACTGGATCATGTTTCATTACTAACTAAACCATATTTACATACTTTTCCCCTCATTAAAACATTTTACACACAAAAAATATGACGCCATAGCAATTTTTTAAATATGTAAATGCTTCAGTAAAAACCGAAATGGTTAACCGTAAAAGGCCGTTTAAAATTTACAGTGAATAACCGTAAATTGATATTCCCAGAATTCCCTGTGTTACTTTTTTTATTTTATTATTTTTATTTTTTTAGAAATGACTCTTAATAACACTTTTTTTCTTAGCGGTTTTGTACATTAGGGTTGTATTACATCTAATGTTGTTAAATGAATGTTTATTACATTTTTTAAATTTTTTGTTTTATCATGATGGTGTTTAGTGTTTGTGTGAATGACACTTTGCACCTTCTATATATGTTAATATTTTAAAGTTGCTTGTAATGGGCTTTGGTTCATCAGGTGACTTTCTTATCACCACCTGCTTTTGGTGGTTATTAGAGTATTACAAAGGTACAAAACAGATTTCAGTACTTAAATAGGTTGGTACTTTACCGTTATATCAGTCAATGAAATTACGGTATTTACCTGTAAATTTAAGTGAAAAACGTAAATGAAAAACACTGCTACCGTATTTTATGGTAAAATTCCAGCAACCACAGCTGCCAGTTTTTACTGGAAATTTTACAGGTTTTTTTTTTTTTTTACGGTCTCTCATACCAAGCATGAATGCATCTTTTAAAAACAAAGCTTAAATCTTTTTAAAACAAAGCTCTATTTCTCCTGACAATTAATTTTATTACTAATAGTTCTTGATGTCTCATGTGTTATATATTATATTATATACAATCTATCACCCCATTTTGTATATACAGTAATCATGTGTCACTATTAACTGAACATTACATATATTTTAAAATATATATAAAATTACACTCACATAATATAAATTCTGTCATTATTTACATGCACTTATGCCATTGGCTCTCATGTGTCACATGACAAATTGTGACACATCAAGCTTGAATGTATCTTTTTAAATGAAACAAATTCTATACTGCTCTACATTTCTTGAATATCCATTTTATTAGTATTAGTTCTTTATGTCTGTTTTTTGTAGTATGTTTTATGAAACAAAGAGCAATTTTTACTGAATGACAACCTGAGTTTCTCACTGTTCCTCACAAAAAACAAATCTATCATTTGGTTTAAGAAGATTTGGGATGTGCCATATGGACTACTTTATGGTGGCTGTTATGGTTTTTAATTGGTATACCATATGCTCAGTGCTCACACGTGTGTGTGCGTGTTGCATTATGCGCTACTTATGAAATTCATACCTAAACCAAACTGAAGACAGATAGAAGCATTTGGCCTTGCTTCTGCTTCACGCGAGGTAAGTCTTGCTCCTAAAACCAAGAGGATATTTAATAATGTTGGTGTATTACTGAAAGAACCATCTGTTCTTTTATATCTCAGCTCCCACACTTCACCCAACAAATACGTATCTAATTACTGTACGACTTACAAAGTTACAGCGGCACACTTAGAAATAACTAATTCTAGCACGTATTCACTATGTAAACCTATTTCAAGTTGATCAGATTTTCATTATGGAGTGGAATGGAGTTTTATTTGCGAAGAATAACCGGCTGCTGAATTATTGTCAGAGTAATTGGGTGTCACACTTTTAACATCGTTCATGAACAAATAGTGGCAACTCATTCTGTGTCTGTTATTTTCGTTTCTGCCCAAAAGCCCTATCTCGCTGACATTTATGTGTGACCTGGATGCTAATAGACAGCAAAATTGTTTACCCAGGATGCAACTGGAAAATGTGTTTGAGAAAGATGAATCCATTGATGTTTGTTTTATACCCAAAGAGTATGTAAACAGAAAATGTGGCATGTTATTAAGCAGGAGAACTTGGTTATTTCCTTTGCAACAACATCTCATAAACTATTCTGACAGACTAATAAACTATATGAAGCTGCTGTGGAGAAGAAAAAAAGGGAGAAAAAACACAGGCGTTGAATCTTACAGCCATACAAAGGGGAAAACGCAAAAGAAAACATCAATCATGGGGATTATTATTTCAGTTGCCATGGAAACATCCCTCCAAACCCAATATCTCCATGTCTCCACTGCTTATTATCATCTGGTTTGATTGTACATCATTGAAACTATAGTGATTACACTCTTAGGATGAAAAAATGCGTGCTGTCATGGCAACACAGTACAATGTTCTTAATCATTTCACCTCCTCAATCTGAAATGTAATAGGCTGTCAGCCGTAATGGCTTGTGAAGGATGCTTCTGTGAAATGGTTATCTTCTTAACTATCTTGCAAAATTATTCCTCCTGTCCTGGAGACAGCCAAGACACTACAGGGCAGCTTTTATGTCTGCAGTACTGCTCTATATCTCGGACTATTCATTTTATTACTAATAGTTCTTTATGGCTCTTGTGTCGCAAACACACTACTTCATCCCAGTTTGTACATGATCATGTTTTGCTACTAATTAAACCATATTTACATTTTTAAAAAACATTTTACACACACACACACACACACACACACACACACAAAATGTTTACACTGTAAACACCTCATAAATGGTTAACCTGATGTAAAATACAAACTAAGGGAAGACAATAGGAAATGAGTAGCTGTGATGCTTGGCATATCTAATCTGATTAAAATAAGGAAAATATAATACATTTTACTATGGGAGATTACAGCTGTTACTATATGGGCCATTCTACAGAATTGGTGCAAACTGCTGTCCCACAACCAAAAAACACATTTAAAAAGCATTTAGGAATTCAAATCTAAGATGTTTACTAAGATCTTTCTATTATCTATTGAAACCCACAATAATATTTAAAATATCAGTAAGGTTAATATATATAAAATCATAATTTATTGGGTACTTCCAGAGGTGGCTGTCCTGAACAATAACCCCTAAATTTCAATTTGAAATGAAAACAATATTTAAAAAAAAAAAAAAGCAATTTTATTTCATTGCTGTTTTTAAAAAGTGAATTTAAAAAAAGATGATTTATTTTATATTTTGTTTGTAAATCATGAAAAAAAAAAAGTGCCCCGCATTTTCATGTCACTACCAAAACAATGTTTTAGTTTGTTGGCTGAGACTGATTTTAACTACATCCCTACATTTATGATTAGGAAATATTCCTGACAGGTTCCATCATTTTGAGGTAAATGTGTTCAAAAGTCTGAAAATCTGTGTGTAACCTTAAGGAAATATCACTACCAAACACATTTTTTTTCTGCAATTAAACATTTTTGAGTGTTATTCTATAAAATTTAGTTTTTATATGTGTACAACTGGGGCCAGTTGCATAAACTTAGCCTCTATGTTAAGACAGTGCCTTAAGTACTAGTTTGACCAACCATCAGTTAATCAAAGGGTAATTTGTCTTATTTTTTGGATTCAACTTGGACCAATTTACATTTTTCTGCAACTAAAAAAAGACCAGTCTTAAAGAAAAAATTATCTGAATAACTTTTTAAGACTAGTCTAAACCTTTTATGCAACCGGCCCCTGTTCAGAACTGTGCTAGCTAACCTGATTAGCATCTTTGAGGTAGGTTCAAAAGTATCTAAAATTGTCACTACCAAAAAAGTCATAACCAAAACATGTTATCATTGTTTCGGTAGTGACAAAAGAGAGACATAATCCTTTATTTGAGGTACAAATAAACTAAATTTTAGTACAGATTTTTTTTTTTGTATTTTAGTATGTTTTAGTATGTAAGCTAAAATTCTGTAATGTGATGCGGTCACTACCAAAAAAATTACTGTCACTAACGAAAATGTGCAGTCATGACCAAAACATGGGATGTTTTGTCAAATATAAAGTATACTAAATTATCAACTAAGATGTTATGATAGTGTTTGGTTCAATGTATGTTCAAACTAGTGAATCCTTAAGTTTGAAATCAGTATGATCAACTTTATGCCTTTTACAAACAATGATGGGATGTAAAATGCACCGAATCTCATAAATATTGTTTTTAACTGCAAGTGTTATTGATTTACCTCTAAAAACTTTTAAATAAAATAGCAAAAAATATATTTACAAGATAGATGTAAACAAAATTGTAATAGGTCAATATAACTGTTCTTATTAAATTATATATTACTGTTTCGGTGGTGACAAATTTCGGGAGAAGAAAAATATTCCAAATCTTTCTGAAAATACAGTATGAGAATTAATTGCACAATTACTGAAATGTGTACTTGGATAGTATACAATTTGCATACATACAAAATTTGTGGAAAAAGACACATATAATAGTTTAATGGGTTTTAGCACTGGAACACTGTATTGACTAAGCAACAACCAGAACTCTTTTCATTAAAAGAAAAAAAAAACATATAAAGTGGGCAGAAACCTAGCTTTAACAAATGTCAACACATGCAAGGAGCTGTACTCATACAGTCGCTGGTAACAGAACAACTGGACATTAATAGCCAATATGATGAATTGCAGTAGAGGTGTGCTGAGAACTATTTTCTCATCAATAGGGCAGCCACATGCTCTCACTTTTATTGACCATCTAAACAAACACACAGGTTCATGTGATGCACTTAGTTTTTATTGCGAGAGGTCGATATTTATTTATATTTCTCATAACAAAAAGAGGCAATTCTACTTGTATAAATTGTCTAGCTTCAGGCTTCTGTATCACTGCAGTTGTATTGCATAAATTAGATACACAAGAAGAGAAGAGAAGAGAAGAGAAGAGAAGAGAAGAGAAGAGAAGAGAAGAGAAGAGAAGAGAAGAGAAGACTGACATTCATTTTCGTCTATTCATTATGACAGACATAAATTGCCTGTGGCAAGAATGTCCTCATAAGTCAGGGGTTCTGTCTTTAAAAACATGAAATAAACTGAGAGCACTCCCACAGTACAGAGCGTTAGAAGTAAGTCATTACTAAGCCACAGAAACACTCAAATTACCATATCACCATTTCTTGGAGAAGTGTAAAAACAGAAATGCAAGACATTTACAAATTTTAATAAGTTCAGGAACTATATTTTACATCATTAACAGATCTAGTGAGAAATGTTTCCCTCAGGATACGCAACAACTTTTGTGTTTACTTTGTGGCATGCATTTAAAATGAGTTCACAACATCATCTTTCTCCAAACCAGTTTCTACTATAACATCACAGTTTAATAAACTGGCGGTGGTGTAGCAGTGGGGATTTTTAAGTGATTTTTTTTCCTGCAGGTTATATCATTATGCCAGTAGGTGGCAACAAGTGACAAGTGTTTTATGAGTCATTGAATCATTTATTCAACTGATTTGTTCAACCACGCAAACTGATTCAGGATCTAAACACAATGGTTCACTGTGATCTATCCACCTTATTTTTACTGTAAGAGTGGGCACAAACAGCCATTTGTAAATTTATTGTGCCTTGCTTCCGGTCTCATACGCTTTTAAGCTGTATAAAACTGCACGTTTTGCTGCTTGATATTGCAAACTGGTGTGTCCTATATCTTAATTATAAACACAGTGGTTTGTAATGCAAACAGTTTTACAATTTACTGTACTTTCTTATTCTTCTTGTTATTTTCCTACGAGGCCTTATGAACCGGAGATCTAACATATTACCAGAGAACAGCTTACTTCTGTATTGAAAAATAAGGTGGATAGAACTGTTCGGTCAAGGTTAGTTTTGCAAACAATGTTTCATTTGTGACTTTGTGTACCGATTTAGACTGAACTAGCTATTAGGGACTTTAAAAGGATAGTTCACCCAAAAATGACTATTATGTCAGTGGTTCAACCATAATTTTATGAAACTATGAGAATACTTTTTGTGCGCAAATAAACCAAAAAAAGATTTACATTAATCAGATATTGTTTTAAAGGAGCACTCCACTTTTTTTGAAAATAGGCTCATTTTCCAACTCCCCTAGAGTTAAACAGATGAGTTTTGCTGTTTTCTAATTCATTCAGCTGGTCTCCGGATCTGGCGTTAGCACTTTTAGCATAGCTTAGCATAGATCATTGAATCTATGCACTTCATTCAAAAATGACCAAAGAGTTTAGATATTTTGCCTATTTAAAACTTGACTCTTCTGTAGTTACATCATGTACTAAGTGAAAATGAAAAGTTGCGATTTTCCTAGGCTGATATGGATAGGAACTACTGTCATTCTGGCGTAATAATCAAGGAACTTTGCTGCAGTACCATGGGTGCATCAGGCACAACGATATTACGCAGCTCCTGAATATAGTCCCCAGCTATTTTACTATTAGCTTAGTGGCAGTCACGTTGGAAGTTACCTAGCTTGGGACTATTTTCAGGTGCTGTGTAATATCATTACGCCTGCTGCACCCATGGTACAGCAGCTATGTTCCTTGATTATTACGCCAGAATGAGAGTATATCAGCCATATCAGCCTAGAAAATCACAACTTTTCATTTTCTCTTGGCCTTAGTACACAGTGTAACTACAGAAGAGTCAAGTTCTACATAGGAAAAATATAGAAAGTCTTTAGTCATTTTTGAGAGAGATGCTAACGGTCTAATCAGATTCAGTGATTTATGCTGAGCTATGCTAAAAGTGCTAACGTCAGACCCGGAGATTGAGATTTGAAAACTGTAAACGTCATCTATTTAACTATTGAAAATGAGCCTATTTTCAAAAAAAGTGGAGTGTTCCTTTAAATGTTTGCTGAAATAAATATTGGAAAAGATCTATTCGCGGCTTTTGAGAATTGATATAGAACTGACGTCATTTCAAACAACGATTAATCGAAAAATCTATTTTTTTTTGCCCACTACTGAACTTATGATCATCAACAAAGATTGCAATAAATTAGGAGAAGTGTGGTGGAAAATGATCACACCAGAATCAGAAAGTCCCAGGGACTGGATTATGATTTAGGTATTCACCATATTTTTTTATCAAGGGAAAAAACAGAACTATATACTATATAACATTCAACTGCTGTAATTAGGCCTATCAGCATTACTCAGTTGGTGGCCTCCTACATGTTATTATTTTTATGTGTCTTAATTATTAAATATATGTTTTCAACACATAAATATACCAGAAATTTCAATCAGGTTCAGCATTTTCAATCTGCCAGTAATATAGCCTTAAAAACACAGGCTGTATTAAAATGAAAAGACAGGGGGAAACAAAATGGTGACTTCGTATGAATATAATATGTTTAAAGAGGAAAAAGAACATCAGCAGTATAATCAATAGCACATGAATGAAGCTTCCCCATAATCCAAATGGCAATCATCCACATTCCCTCTTCAAAACTCGACCACAAAATTGGATTTGAGAAATTCACGAATGGTCGCTTCATTACTTCAACGGGATTTATTTTGGCACTGTATTTTGCTTTTTAATTGATTTCTGTCCTGATGGTGTGCTGTTTATAACCATGAAATGGCTTTTTTTTTCTCTATTTAAATTCAACATCAAGGAGTTATTTTCAACTTTCTGAGCTCTTGAAAAAGCTACAGGACATGTTTATAATGTCTGTGGGCCCTGGGATCCTGCATGTTTTGCAGTTACGAATGTTAAAGGGACTTGGCCTTGATAACATCAGCCATATTTCTTTAGGCTACTTCATTCTGTTCTAAATTTAGACAGAAATAGGGAACTACCACAACATTTACTTTACAATCTACATCTAAAAAGGTCCGGATTGGCCATTAACCATCTACAGTTTTGTATTTTAATGTGCCCTTATTGATTGGGGTTTAACATGCATGAATAATGTTTATGAAACAGTAGATATTCTAGTGCACCAGTGTTGTTCTGGATCATCCTCGATGTTAAAAGATGAAAAGGAGAAGCTAGGATGAACTGTGAAACTCATCCTCCTCTCAATCTATTCCATCTGTCAGTAGCAATGAATTGTAGTTTGAATTTTCGGCTTGGCAGCAGTCATGTCATTACAGAGAGCTCTGAATTGTCGAACGCCCTGGGCGAAATTTCATGGCTGTTAAAACTAGTCTGCGTATTAACCCTCATTTACTGAAGTCACCACTTTCAACTTACACATCTCACTACAGTAAATCTTCAAAGAATTAAGAGTGATATTCGAACGCTGAGATTTCAGACTGATTGCTGCTTGGATTCAGAGCGAAGGAGAACAATAAAAAAGAGAAGGCACCGAGCGGATCCGTGCATCTAGTCGACCTGTTGTCGACAGGCTAATTTCGGTTTCTCATTCTTTCTTTCTTTTTTTCTCTCGTTCCTTCCTCTCAGACAACACATTTAGATAAAAAATTGAGATAGATGTTTCCTGTGCGGGGTGTCGGCGCGCTTGAACCCCAGACAGGGATGTTATTTGAACGATCCACCTTCATCAGTGCATATATATTGTTTGCTGAGTCTTGGGTTAAGATGGGCTCCTCAGTTTGTTGTGTCGTGTTTTTTGGAGAGGAACGGCTGTAATGCAGTCCTTGTCCCTGAAATAGGATACACTGGCTGTACGTGTCAGAGATTTCACATTCACGAATCGGTTTGTTCTTTGATCAATGACGCTAACCTCCCTGTGCAGCCTCCAGGTGTGTTCAAATGAGGTGCATTCCACCCCGGTTCTCTGAATAAAAAAGCAATCCTCCCTGTCACTCTTTTTCATTAGAGTGCATTGTGGCACTAAAAGAGAATATTCTGAGTCTGCTGGAAGATGTAAGGAATAAAGATGACTACATTGCAAAGAGTTGATGTTTTATTAATACAGCCCCTCTCAATATGATAAAAATTCAGCTTTTTTTTTTCTTGCGAAAAGGAAGGGCCATGTGAAGTTAGAATTTGCATTGATAAATAATTAATTGCATTTAGAGGTAATGGGGATGCATGCTCACTTCTGCTTTGCCTCTTCCTGTACCGTGACTCCTCATTCGAAGGGTTAAACCGCCAGCACATTGAACCTGCACATGCTACTGCCAGTCATCCTGCAGATTAGCTCTTTAAGCTCATACGAACACAGCTTAACATTAATGTTGTGAAAGCAGTTTTTAGCAACATCTGTTGGCGATGCCAATAATAAAGGATGCAACTGCAGTGTCTGTAAAGCTGTTTATAGATGGTGATGTTTTGAAACAAATGTCATGTTATTTAAATGTTATTATTCCATAAATACCAGCATTTTCTTACATACACTTCTGTGTTGTTACCTGAATGATCCACAGCTGTGTTTTTTGTTTTGTTTTGTTTGGAGATGCCCACAAATTCTTTGTTTTTTCAGCATTTTTTTTTTTTTGTATTTGAACCCTTTTCAACAATGACTGTTCGGATCCATCTTTTCACACTGAGGACAACTGAGGGACTCATACGCAACTATTACAGAAGGTTTAAACACTCGCTGATGTTTCAGAAGTAAAAACAATGCATTAGGAGCTGGGGGTGAAAACTTTTGGAATTTGAAGATGAGGGTAAATTTAACTTATTTTGTCTTCTGGGAAACATGTAAGTATCTTCTGTAGCTTTTGAAGGGCAGTACTAAATGAAAAAAAATATGATCTTTAGGCAAAATAAGATAAATGTACACATCTTCATTCTGTTCAAAAGTTTACACCCCTGGCTCTTAATGCATTGTGTTTCCTTCTGAAGCATCAGTGAGCGTTTGAACCTTCTGTAATAGTTGCATATTAGTCCTTCAGTTGTCCTCAGTGTGAAAAGATGGATCTCAAAATCATACAGTCATTTTTGGAAAGGGTTCAAATACACAAAATGCTGAAAAACCAAATAATTTGTGGGACCTGAAGGATTTTTCTGAAGAACAGCAGGCAGTTTAACTGTTCAGGACAAACAAGGGACTCATGAACAACTATCACTAAACAAAAAACAACTCAGTATTAAAAATCAAGTGTATGCAAACTATTATTTTTTCTTGTTGAGAAATATATGTAAAAGTATTCTATTTGAAATATCTTATTCAGGTCAGTACTAGATAGAAAATAACATGGATTTTGAATAATCCCTCTTATTTTGGTAAAATAATTCACATTTTGCAGATTCTGTGAGGTGTATGTAAACTTTTGACTTCAACTGTATCTTTTCATAAGTCCTTGCTGCATCTCAAATTGGTTGTTTGTCATGTGTTTTACTGCATTATACTGTCTAAAGGTTTGAGTAAATAGGAAATATAATGTATTATAACTGTGGTTATGATTAATTATGAGATTATAAAATGCATAATAAAGTGTGTTACCAGGCATAATCAATGCATTAAAAATACTTTTATAATCCATTGTCAGAGCTTGGTAGATTAGTTACAAATTGTAGTCCATTACTGATTCCAAATTAAATGACAAAAATTGTAGTTTTTTAGTTAATTTAATCTAACTACTTGTCACATTTATTTAAATAGAATAATCTTGTACCATATTGATAGAAAATACAAAGAGTACGCTAAAATATTCCACTCATTGTTAATAACAATGAAGTACATTAAACATTACATTACATCAGGGTTTTCCAAACTGGGGTTCCTGAGTTTGATGAAAAGCTAATAATTAATTAAATCATAAAAAATGAAAAGAAAACTTTTTTTTTTAAATAACATTAATAAACACTAACTGAAAAAACTGAATATTGTATTTGTTTATCTGCATGTCATATGACCATTAACCAACATCATAGAACCATGAACATGCAAATATGATTATTAAATTATTCAAATATTTATTTTAAAATCTCAGGGGTACTTAAAGTAAATATAGTATGTGAAAGAGGTTTAGATGACAGAAAAGTATGAATGTATGCGGTAACACTTTACAATAAGGTTCATTAGTTAACATGAACTAATAATGAACTGTACTTACACAGCGTTTATCAATCTTTGTTAATGTTAATTTTAACATTTACTAATACATTATTCAAATCTTGTTAACATTAGTTAATGCACTGTGAACTAACATTAATAAACAATGATCAACTGTATTAACAACGTTGATGAACATTAGCAAATACAAGAACAAATGTATTGCTCATGGTTAGTTCATGTTAGTTAATACATTAACTAATATTTAACTAATGAACCTTATTGTAAAGTGTTACTGAAACATTTAACAGATGAAAAAGAGGAACAGATTACAAGTATTTTAAAATGTAATCTAATCTTATTACAGTTACTTACTTTTTTTGGAATCTGATTTATAATCCAGATTACATCAGTTACTACCCTGCTCTCTGTGCATTATATATGAAGGCTTCAAGTAAAGTGTTACCCTATATCCCCTGTATGGATGGGTATAAATCATACATAATGAATGAATGAATGAATAAATAAATTTCCCTGAACCTAAAATGTTTTTATTTATTAATTTTTTTAACAGCATTTTTTTTTTTCAAGAGTCATAACCCAGTTTGTCTTTTTGCAAATAGTCAGTGCACTAGAGTACTAGCACAGGAGGAGAGGAAATATACTGTCCAAACGCATCCTAAATGATCATTGTGATATATCTGAGGTCTGTATTTATGTTGAAAGGCCTTCACAGTTTTTCAAGTACCTTGTACCTTTCCAATCAGAGAGTTGTAATCCTAATTCTTTCTCTTTTTATAACAGACAGAAAGAGAAACTGTGTGGTTTAACATTCCTCCAGGATTTCTAATAGCACAGTACGCTGCCAAAACCAAAATTGGTGCTTTACTTACATGCCATTGGGTTCAGCTCAAATGATGTCCAAAGGCTGTCCTATATACCTCACTGTATCCTGCAATTACCAAAGATTAATATATGACTTCATTTTCCTCCTTTCTTTCTCAGTAATTCTGGGACCGGCGCCAGCAGCACAGTTTCCTTTTGAGTCAAAGACATCATTCAGTCTCTGTTTACACTTGTTTTATAAGGGAAAAAACCTTCTCAAAGCAACCATCTCTCGCTGCATTTTTCCCTGCTCTCTAACATAATTAATAGAAAATTGCCTCTATCTATCATTTAAATGTAATCACATTTGTGAGGGAATTTTTATGAAGATAAATACAGAAATAATTCACAGTTGATCCCAAGGTCAGCCAGAATGACTTGGAGGAAACTTTGCAGGCAGGTGAAATTGTCCTTAATTTGCTGTTGTGCTTTGAGAGCTTGGTCTCATGGTCATTTTCAGTAGCCACACGTGTGATATTATTACAGTAGACAGAAACATTATGGCCATGGAGACTTGTAATTGTATACGGCAGGGTGTGTTTGTAACACAAGCTTACTTTGCATTAGCCGGAATCAAAGCAGACAGCTAAAGGTGACTCATTTGCAACCAGTGAGACACAGACTGTCACTGACTAGTGGATCCGCCACATTTTTACACAATAATTGGATGAATGTGAAAAGATCACAGATTTTTACAATGCTAATGATGTCTCTGTATATATGATTACAGAACACATCGGCAATCAGCTGTTTGCTTATGCAAAAGTGCCAGACAAAGTGATGCTAGCATCAACAATAAACTAATTTAATGTCAAACACTGTAAACTTTGAACAAAAATTACCATGTTAACCAGTTTTCATAATAAATTGCTAAATTAAACTAAAAAAAAAAAAAAAAACTAGTTAGTAATATATTAATAAGAGTATACAGAATAAAAAATAAGGATATATATCAGTGGTTTCCAGTGTTGTTCTGAAATGACTACCTGGTCTCATTGTTTATATTAGTATGTAATGTTTAGAAGCACAAAACGTATATTTTTGTACATTTTTATTGATGCTGAAACATACAATTTGTATCTATTTTAATGTTTAAAATGTAAAAATGGCAATGTATTTTAGCTAAAAAAAAAAATAAATAAATTATATCATTAAGATATTTGTATCAATGCATTTTTACCATTTTATTAATAAGCCATTTCGATTTTTAGACCCCTTAACCTACCCCCAAACCAATACCATGCCATAATCTTTGACGAAGCAGGCGAAAGCCAATGAGCATTCGATTATCCTGCTGTAAAACCTTTCTTGAAGTGGCAACTTCTACATTTGTAATGAGTGCGTCAGCATGGGTTTTGGTGCTTGTGGTCGCTGCTCAGGATGGATATGAAGATTGCTGAATAAAGGCTTGAGTTTGGAACTGTTCCTTACAAATTCTGAAGATTTGGATAACAGCACAGGAATAAAATGGATTCCTTTCGTAATTATGTTGCGTTTTTGGTCTATTTTATGTAGGAGAAATCACCTTTTGTGCATGGCAAACAAAGTAAACATTACATGATAAGTAATGACTAAACAATTGCAGAAATGTTATTCTTTTTAATGGTTTAAAGTGTAGTCTTGTTTAACATTATGTATTTTTCCACATGAGTTAGCAGCAGAAATCACACAGAACGAAATGTTATCATTTAAAAAAAAAAAAAAAAAAAACAATTTAATAATGCAATTGAAAACATAATGCCATTGATATGACAACTGAATACAATAATAATAAAATTAATGCTATAATTCATAAAGGAGTCAGTAAAGTTGTTCAAACATAAATAATTTACATTTTAAGTGTCATCAATACATTAGTATTGTATGTTAATATGCTGAAAATATGCAGTATTGTCATTTAGATGCTGTAAATACATCAGTATTGTACATTTTAGTGCCTGTAAAAATGTATGTTTTATAGGACCATATTTTATGTAAAAAAAAAAAAAACATTTTAAAAATCAAATGTAAATTCAAGTCCCAGTCATATTTTCTTGGTTAAAAAACATTACCTACATTATCAGAAAATGACAGTGAAAAACTATCCTATTTTACAATATTCAATAGTCTTTAAAGCTATGTAATACTAGTCACAGACACAAAGATTTACTTTAAATTTCACCAAGCTGATTACTTACTAAAAACTCCCACAGATCATGTTTTCATGCCATTTTAAGTATTATTTTGATGTAATAAAGTGTTATATCTAAGTGTGTGAGCTGTTTACTTTTTTTAATTAATCTTCCCATTAAAGGATTAGTTCACTTTCAAAACAAAAATGTACAAATAATGTACTCACCCCCTTGTCATCCAAGATGTTCATGTCTTACTTTTTTTCAGTAGAAAGAAATTATGTTTTTTGAGGAAAACCTTTTAGGATTTCTCTCTATATAATGGACTTCTATTGTGCCCCAAAGTTTGAACTTCCACAATGCAGTTTAAATCCATCTTCAAAGGGCTCTAAACAATCCCAGCCGAAGAAGAAGGGTCTTATCTAGCAAAACGATTGACAATTTGTATACTTTTAACCTACTTTTAACCCGTCTTGTCTCGTCTCTGCAATGCGCATGTGTAGTCTGTGTGATCCAGGTCAGTAAAAAACTTTAAACTTGGGGGCACCATAGAAGTCTATTATATGGAGAGAAATCCTGAAATGTTTTCCTCAAAAAACATCATTTCTTTAGGACTGAAGTAAGAAAGACATGAACATCTTGGATGACAAGGGGTGAGTACATTATCTGTAAATTTTTGTTCTGAAAGTGAACTAATCGTTAAAGGCCATTATATTCTTCATTTAGACTGATTTGAGAATGACAAACACGCACGAACACAAGAGGCGGGACTTATCGTATGAACCAATCACAGCCGAACATAACCAGTAATATCCAATCATATCGCGATGGAGGCATTGCCTCCTCTCACCTGACTTTCCCCCCATTCATTCTCAAATACCCCTCACCAAACTCACCGGACACTTTAGGGAGTCTGTTAAAACTTAATGTGCTCAGGGGAGGCGAGAGAAACTTTTTGATGTTGTATTTTGTAATATTGGCATTGTTTATTTATGAAGTGCAATATTTTGAAGTGACACTGTCTTGCTTTCACACAATATGGGCCTTTATACATGAAAATGTAAAGCTGCCTATATATTTTCAGAAAGTGGGTCTAACGCACTGTAGAGATATGGTTACCATGGTAATTTCTTTGTAATGGCAGCATCCCCATTTGTACTTCAAAATGAGTTGTGTGGAATAAGAAATCAAATCCGTTGGATTTGCGGGTTTCATTGTGTGTGTTTTTTATCAGTAGTTCATTAACATCAGCAAAAACACTCAAAGGCTCATTCTAATCAAACTTCTAAGGACAAAAGTTGGAATAGTGTGTCATTGCTTCTTTGGGGGTAAAATTAGATCTAGGATAAGAATAAAAGGCTCTGTATTGACTCATTTCATAATGTGCGCTCTACATAGAATAGGCAGAGTGTATAGTTAAGCAGTTTCTGAAAGAGGCACAGAGACTGAAAGGTCATGTGCACATGTCACTGATTCATTTCAAAACGCCTTTTTATTTGCCAGCTCTTATGAGGTCCTTTATTAAATGATCATATAGGAAATTATCTGCAAATTAAAAAACAGATCTGGTGCATTTCTTAATGATAAATATATAATATCCACTGTTCTTGAGTTCCTTGTACACAGAATCAAATGCATATTTTTTTTATAGCACATGGTTAGTGTACTCAGACTATGACTCAGTCTTCTGTTTGTTGTTCAGTGAAACATTAATGGGTTCCGACTGTAATTCCAACTAAAAGATAGTTTTATCATTACAATAAAAAAAAAATTCAGAGCCAGCATTCGGACAGCTGTTATTGTGTGGTGACAAAGGTCTTATTTTTATTTTACTCTCATATATATTCTCTCTAACTCTGTCTCTCTCTACCACTCTCAAAAAACGACTGCATACTGATGTATGCGTACATGCATATATCATCTCAGCGTTTGAATAGGCTTAGTCAGAAATGGAAATGAGTGAGTCAGCATTGTGCAAGAAGCTGTTTTCTGCCAAAGCTTTTTGAATATCAGTGAAGAGCGATATAAAGAACATTAGCATGTTGATGGAACTTTGCATCTTGTCTGAACAGACTGGATCTGTTGAAAACAGAGAAGGACAAACTGAAACGCGGCTAGGGTCATTGCAGTTTTATAGAGTTCTGTAACTTTTTAAAAATGAATATATTTGTGTTATGATGTGGGGAAGTATCTCTATAAAAAGACTGAAGCTGTCAGACTTCCAGAAGTACGCTCTGGTCAAGCTCCAGGGCCGACATTTTATTAATTATAACTTGATTATTTACACAAAGCCAAGATGGCAAGAAAATGAGCAGGATGTCTTTCAGTCTGGAAGTTAACAGGAAATACAGAGCTAAAGTTAGCTATCGTTCACTGGGGTATTGAGAGTTAACTTACATGAGGGTTTTTATATATTTTTGTAACATCGTTTTTGGACATTTTGGGCATATTTTTTTCTAGAAATACAAAGTGAGAGGGAATGATTTACAGTGAGACAAACAAACTACAACAAAAAGTCACAGGACCCATAACAGTTGATGTAATTTCCCATAGAATGTCTTTAATATTTCAATGATTCTAATATACTGATTTGGTGGTAAAACAAAACAAAACAAAAAAAACTATTGTCAATGTTAAAAACAGCGCTACTTAAAAGGACAGTTCACCAAATAATGTAAATTCTGTAATTAATCACTCACCCTCATGTTGTTCCAAACCCGTAAGACATTAGTTCATCTTCAGAACACAAATGAAAGTATTTTTGATAAAATCCGAGAGCTTTCTTATGACTGCGTTTTAGTGCCATGTTAAAAAAATCAATATTTTGAAAATAAAGTTGAAATTATGAGAATAAAGTTAAAATATTTCAAGAATAATGTTGAAATGTTTCAAGAATGAAGTCGAAATTACGATAATTAAATAGTAGCAGTTAAAGTTATGATATTTTGAGAGTAGCCTGCACATGCAAATGGGCCAGAATGGGAGCACCAGGAGAAATTGCCAGGCCATCGGAATTTATTAGAATATACATATGTGGGATAGTTAGCAGAAATTATACCATGTGTTATACTCACAGGGACAGTATGCTTGGAAATAATATTTCACATCTTCGATTGCATTTATTAGGTTTATTTGTTGTGTGCCAGCCACCCAGTAATAGCAATAAGCTTTGTGCTTTTGGTACTTTTAATATAAAACAAAGTCTCAGCTTTCAGCCGACAGATTTTGAAAGCTGAGACATTGGAATATCTCCCGGTGCTCCCAATCCAGGCCATTTGCATGCACAAAAGGCTAGAATATATTCTCAAAATATTAAAACTTTAATCTTGTAATTCTCGTAATCTCGTAACCTTAGATTTTTATTTTTGAACGTGCCACTAAAACGACATTGTACTTTCTGACCCTGCATAGCCAGCAACGCAACTGACACATGCAAGGCCCAGAAAGGTAGTGAGGACTTAAAATAACCATGTGACATCAGTGGTTCAACCGTAAATTTATGAACATCAAATAACTTGTGTTCCGAAAATGCACAAAGGTCTTACTGGTTTGGAACAACATAAGGGTGAGCAATTAATGACAAAATGTTTCATTTTTGGGTAAAATAACCCTTTAATATATTTGTTGAAACCTTTTTTTTTTTTCAGAATTCTTTGACGAGTATAATATACAAAACAGAGCATAAATCTTTTGTAGCATTATAAATGTCTTTACTGTCACTTTTGATGAATTTCATGCATCCTTGCTGATTAAAATTAACTTCTTATAAAAAAAATCTTACCATGAATTTTGAATGGTAGTGTGTATTTGTAAATATTAGGACATGTATGAAAGGGAAACATGTGGATGTGCAGCCAATATGTGATTTTTGTTAAAAGAATTTGTTCAAAGATACCAAAACATGTATTTATTATATGTCAGCATTTTTACTACTGGCAGAGAGAGAGACAGTAATAAAGGGCCAAAATTGCCTCAAGGAAGTTTGCACATGTTTGCACGTAACAGAAACCTGAGCATATGTACAAAAGTAAACAGTGTAGTTAGATCAGGACGCCTGGTTTCTGTCTGTCAGTAAGGTACTCAGCTCTTGCTGTATTGTAAAGTGCAGGTGTTGCTGGGCATCTTGAGTGCAGAATAGTTCCATTAACATGTTTTAGCAATTGCATGATGCATTTATGGCGTAAAAAGAACTTGTGTAACAATTTTGTAATTTACTAGAAACCATAAATGTCTAAGACCAAATTATTAGCATAACATTATTAGTGAAAATGTCTTTGCTGTTTGAAAATATATTTAGTTTGTCTTTCTTGATAGCAGTTCCTGAGCTGCATGAACTCCAAAAGTTTGTGTCAAAGGCGATTTGATAAGAGCATCTTGTGCTTCAATGGACTCAAAAAACATTTGACCTTTTGAGTTCACTTCAGTTGACGTAAGGGTCACAGATTTGCTTAAATTTGCTTACTGACCTAGAAATAAGAATCTTTTCATTTGACGTCATTTGTTTCACATTTTTACTTTCCTAACTTTCTGTTTATTTCTAGGTTTAAATAGAGGGGGAAATCCTACATTTTGGCTTCAGAGTTTTGGGCCTCACTGTATATAATTTCTGTAAATCCACAGTGATAGAGTTATATCTTATCACTCGACAGCAAGGAAGTGATGTGATCATGGCAAATAACCTATATTGTGTTGCCACTGTAGTTTGTAGCACATTCATCCGTCCTTTAGCACACATCCGTCCTCGTAAAGCTCCAGGAAATAAAAGCTAGAGCCTTTGCATCTCACCTTATTAGAAGTACTGTGTACGCTGCATCTGTACTGGAATCTGCTTAAAAAAATGAAGTTGGGAGAGCGCTGAGCTGACGGCACTGCGAATCTGTAAACACCAATGTAAATCAATTACAAGGGGAAAAACACAGTCCCATGTATAATTTGATCTGATTATGCTGTTGACAGCAGCGGCGTAATGATTACTTCCACACAACAGAGGCAAGGCATGTTGCTGGCTCCGAGATGTGAATGTATTGTATTATCAGGCTAGAAAATCTTTGATTTGATTTGTCAAGTTGTTAGGGCAGCACTAGAAATTCGATTTGATATTAATTAAAGGGAAATGGAGAAGGGGGAAAAATGAATGTGGTAATAGCCTGTGACGACTTCAGAAAAAGAGTTCAGGTGCGTGTGCTTTTTATGTTGGAGATCAATATTAGTGTGCTCGTTTTGATGAGAAGAAACAGTGTGATTTGATCAGTGTAGACCTCAATCTCTTCAGCTCTTTATTGCTTCTGGAGTGATTGCACTCCCACTCCACCTGGGCTCACTCTGCCCATGCATCTGATATCCTCTGTTCGGAATGTTATAGAGCAAACAATGTAAGATGAGTTTTTGGATTTCAATTTTTATCTTTTTTTTTTGCAGTGTGTGTCTGTGATGGAAGGGGTAGGGGGTGGAGTTGCTATGCGCGGCGGCTGTATAATAGAAAATGAGTAAAGATCAGACCTTCTAAATTTTGATGAAGGAATGATTTGCTGGGATGCTTTGTGCTGTGTTCAGACCAGGTGTCGTGAAATAGCATATTTCACTTATCAACAGCGAGTCTATTATATAAAACATTTTTAATCTTTTGTCAATTTAATCTTGTGTTGCAGCTCAGCCTAAAAAAGGATAAACAATGCAGTATGTAACTTCTCTCTCTCTCTCTCTCTCAAAAAACAAACAAAAAAACTATTTTATTCTTCATGGAGTGGATCGCCTCATGGGGGCGACATACTGTTTATATATTGCTTTTCAAAATACATATTGTTTAAAAGCAGCTTTATAGAAAATGCTTGTTTCATTGTTGCAGTTTAGAATTATTTAGTAAGAGATGAAGTAATGTCTGTCAAGCAGTAATATACAGCTATAATATGTGACCCTGGACCACAAAACTAGTCATATTTTTTTAAATTGAGATTTGTACATAATCTGAAAGCTGAATAAATAAGCTTTCCATTGATGTATGGTTGTTAAAGGACAATCTTTGGCTGAGATACAACTATTTCAAAATCTGGAATCTGGGGGTGTCCTGTTAGGATGTCCTGGTTGGGATTTCTAAATTGCCTAAAATGTGCGGGTTTTGGCTGAGCTCCCTACTATTCTCATACATTATAGGCCTATATTTGCATTGCTTTGACCATTCTCTGTAGATCCCACCTTTTTGCATGCCACAACTGGTCGATTATGTTGAATGTCTGCACGCTATTGGTCAAACTCCTTTTTCTTTAGCAAGTATGAAAACAAAGCTAAAACCCGAACATGAACATATGTTCGGCTTGCCTTATAATTATTACAGTATAAGTTGGGTCACTTCAACATTATTCTGACAGTGTCACATGATCGGAATGTATAGAATGCATTAAATTAAAGTGAACAAACAGAGGAAGGTAAGCTTAATCTTTACATTTTTTCACTTTAAGTCATTGAGTCAATCAACAACATTGTTGCTTGAGAGGGCAAAGTGATTAATATGGAAGCCCATGTTAAAAAAGATATTTGTGAATTTTTATCTCACAACTTGCAATTGTAAGTTATAAAGTCAGAATTGTGAGATATAAACTCGCATATTTTTCTTAGAATTGTGAGTTTATATCTCGCAATTGTGACTTTTTTTTCTCAGAATTGTGAGATATAAACTAACTTGCAAGTTTATATTATGTAATTCTGAGGAAAAAGTAAAAATTGTGGGTTTACATCTTACAATTCTGAGGGGAAATGTAAGAATGACGAGTTTATATAACTCAATTCAGAGAAAAAAAGTCTGTAAGATAAAAAGAATTGTAAGATAAAAAGTCGCAATACCCTTTTTTAATTTTTTATTCAGTGGTGAAAATTGGCTTATTTCGATAAAAAAAAATGTCTGGTGTTTCTTTTACATTCCTGAGAAACTGGGAAGATTGTTAACAGGGATGTAAACTATACTTTTAGTGTAAAATCACCATTTTGAATTTAAAATAGGTCATTTTGTGTGATTCATGTCCATTTGATGAGTTGCTAATTCACACATTGGTTTAAAAAGTGCTACAAAAAATGTTTTTAAATGTTATAATAGTGATTAATAATGTCTAAATATAAATACAAAAGCAGAACATGTAAAAATAACTATATTAGTGAGTAAAAATGTCAAATGAGTGATCCTATGCTGCCATCTACTGGTTATAGTGGAAATATCATGTTTATTTTTAAAGCGTTTTCCATACAGGTGGCAGAATCTTGCATTTAAGCTTGCCACATTTCATAGGGATTATCTCTATGAATTTAAAAACCTTTTACATATATTGTTATAATTTTACATAATATATATATATATATATATATATATATATAAACACATAAGAAGAAGAATATAAAAATAATTTTAAGGAAAAAAAAACAATAAATAAAAACATACAGCAGGCGCCAACACTGATCTTGCATACTCCTTAATATATGCAGCTGCTCTCCTGAGTATAAGGAGAATATTTAAGAGTTTTATATCTGGAGTCTTCGCAAGTGATGGAGTTGTCTGAAATGTTCACAAAGGCTAGATCTAAGCTGTTGCTGGCGAAATCTGTAGTTACAAGCCAAATTCTGTTTTCTTTATCTTTAATAACAGTCACTTCTGCAACAAATCGATCATAGCTTACACTGAATAGCGTATTTTTACAATAGTGATGATAGCTGAAGACGTTAACTGCTTATGCTTTAACGTCATGATATACCCACACCACTAGGCATCAGAATAAGTTCAAGATACAACATATTGGACAGTGGAACATCAACAAAAAATGCCAAGCTTCCATTTAAGCACACTTTCGAAGAAAAATATGGAATTCAGAATACTAGCATACAACTATTTCTGACATATGGCAAAAATAGTAAGAGTAGTATGCTAGTATGTTATTACAAATTTAGCCATGGTCTTGAGGCTTCCAAACCCAGACGTGCCTATATCTGAACCATCCTTTCAACGGATAGACACTAATTATGTGTTGTGGTCTTTCAACTTCTTTCAAATTTTCAGACTAAGAAGAAACATTGTTGAGCACACAGTAGTTTGACCAAACAATATAAACATTCCCTGAATGGATTTGTTTTCATGAACTTTATGACCTAGATTCTGCCAAATCTCATTTCTATCTTAAATATTTATCTTCACACAGTGAAACCAGCTTTTTGTATTCACTGAAAACTACATTCTTGCATATCACTCAGTTTTCAAAAAGCTTTATGTTATTGTTACTGAGACAGCATTGACATTTATAGACTGAACGAGTGGAGAACAAGCAAACAGTATAATTTTTGATAAACGAGGAACGTCATACGTAACCGTTTTTAATGATCATTATTTACTAGCGAACAGAGCGCCAAGACTAAATCCAAACTATGATGAATTGCTGATCAATACATTGATGACAAGCCACTAGAGCCTCGGAGTGTAATGGGAGATTGTGTCTGAACTGAATATGTTCAATCAAGCTGTTGTCTCGCAGTAAATGTTACTATACAATGCATGTTATTTGACTTGGCACAGCAAGCCCAGTGTGGCATGTGGTTTGCAAAACACAAGGAGGGTTTTATAAGGGGCAGCTGTGATTACATTCCTCTCTTCCATTCCTTCTCATTATGAATGTGAAACAGAATACAGCCCAAGCATAACTTACAGCACTTACAGGAGGTGTGAAACTCCACTAAGGTACAAACCACACCAAATAAAATATACATAATGCTGGTGGAGTTTCATAGTCTGCCTCTCCCGTGTCCAAAGGACTTGTGCTGACTTCTTAAAATGAAAGGAGAGTCTGTTACTGTGAAGCCATGTAAATAAACATGAACATTTCACAACTTTGAATTTTTAAGAGGCAGAGAGCTCAGCGAAGGACATGACAACCTAGATAGGCCGACATGTGCCCACCTTCTATAAGACAAAATCATAAATGGCTTTGTTGTATGGAAGCCCATGAGAAACAAATTCTGAAATGAAAAGCTGAAAATTCTAACAGGAAAAGTTGGGAATTGTAAGTAATTAGGAAAGTAATTCTAATAATAATACTAAATATCTAAGACTTTTTAGATTCCAATTTTGCCTGTTCATGTAATAATTTTGTGTTTTGATAATGTTTTTCCCCTAATCTGGTGGAAATAAGCTTATCTTTCTTGAGATCAAAATCATCATAAAAACACGTGACACAACCAATTGCAAATATGTCCTGTTGGTCATTAATAATAACTTTTTCGTTTTTTAAATAGGCCTATCTGTCCAGTGTTTCATTCACAGTGTGACAAATTTTTGAATGAATGACTTCTATCAACCAGTTCTTTATGGTTAAATAAAACATACAGCATAACCACTAATATCGAATTCTTGACCAAATTACTCTTTTAGAGAGAGAAAAAAAAAAAGAGGGTGACCAGCGAAGTCCTGCAGGGAAAGTCTTATGAACCTGTTCTATTTAATGAATCACAAGCACATGAATCAATATTTATTACAGAACCCAAGTCATTAATTTCTTCATGCCCAACTACATGAAGCAAATGAAACTGTGTTATGTTATATTTAAGACTAGTGATACCTAAATCAGTCTACCTAGTAACTAATTGCTTATAATGTGTAGTTAAAAATACACATGATGAGTTTTGTCAGTGGTATAAAGGAACAAAAGAAATATGCTATCACATACAGTTTGTATTGTTGCTGCTTTATATTTATTAGTGAAATGATCTGGGATTTCTGTTATATTCCTTAAAATTAAAAGAATTATTAATGGAACAGATAAAGACCAGAATCATTAAGATAAGCTGGAATCAGAACCAGAATCATTAAATAGGGATATTTATTAAAGAGATAGTTCCCCCAAAAATGATGAATTACTTACCCTCATGTTGTTTCAAACCTAAAAGACACAAGAACACAAATTAAGATATTTTTGATGGAATCCGAGAGTTTTCTGTTTCATAGACAACAACGCAACTGAGATGTTTAAGGCCCAAAAAGGTGGTAAGAACATCATTAAAATAATCCATGTGACATCAGTGGTTCAACTGTAATATTATGAAGCTACAAGAATACTTTTTGTGTGTGAAGAAAACAAAAATAATGGCTATATTTAAGTCGTGCATGACAGATCTATAGGTTTTTTGGGTTTGGAACGACATGATGGGGAGTAATTCATGACAGAATTTTCATTTTTGGGTGAGCTAGTGCGGTTACTGTGGATAGATGGATTGTTTTGGGCTCAGATCATCAGCGTCTTCCACTGCAGCATTTGTGTTTGGTACTCTGTTTTTTGTGTCTTGAGTCTTGGTGGTCTGACAGTGGACTCCTGATCAGAGGTTGTTATGAGCTAATCAGTGGGTTCAGTGATGCTTGGTCGGTTCCGGAAGCTCAGCTTCAGGAGAAAGAACACGTAGTTCAGGGACAGTGGAGAATCTTATACCACTCTAATAGTCCTTTGATTCTCCTGTCACAGCCCACTTGAGGGGCAACAGACCTAGTTTGCTCTGATGATCTCTTTCTGCTGGGTCATTGCCTCTGTTAGAGTACGGTTTGCAGTGACCCCCTTTTAGCAGGGTCCTGTCAAGACCCCATCATTTTGTAGCTCTATATGTTCAGACATTCTGGCTTGAACTTCATTTTAAAATTTAATGTAATGCACGCCTAGAAACATGCATTATTCCTGAGTGATGTTTAATCAATGCACTTCTAAAGCAGTTGAGAAATCAATATTGATTATCCTCTAGTTGTACTTAAATGACCACTCATTGGGTTTAATTATGCCTGACTCTCTCTCAAATGCTTTTCTTTAATGAGGTATGTTAACAAAGCGAAGAGTCCGTTGTGACTGCTATCTTGTATCATTTATTCGGAAAGAACTCTATGGGAATGTTAGTTAACATGAAGCCTGCGAACAAAACCTGAGCCTAAGTAAGTTTAGAGTGTGATGAAATTCCAAACTTAGGAGGCTCCATGGAGCAAATTCCATCGTTTCGAGTCTCTCCCTTTCACATTTCATCATCAACACTTGTGTCACATTCACCAATTGAATGGGACATTGTCCTCCCCTCAGAGCCCAGTCTCAATAACTGCCCATTTTCTGGGTCCCTGCCCTCACACAATCACGTATCAACTCCAATCTGTCCACATAATGCTCTGCTGCCTGCCTGGAATGGCTGCTAAAACCTAGTGCCACTCCATTTGCATCCACTGCTTCTGGCCAGGGTGTGATTCCCTGCGATAATAAACACCCCCTGTCGTGAAGGTGCACTTTTGATGGATTTTGTCAGCAGAAGACACTTGTATATGCAGCATTTCAAAGCAAGGAGCTTGCATGCTATGGTCTAATGCTTGTTTTTAAAGCTGTGTTTCCATACTGAGATGCAGTAACTATACAGCATAATCTTTAAAGAGATTCATTTTTATAAATGATGCCAAATAATACAATTCTATGAGACAAACACTGAGGAACTTTAATGTAAGCTTGACATCTAAATAATGTTTCTAACTGCACCAGCTTTGTTTATACTCATGAAGTGTGCTGCCTGTATCTGAGTCTTGTTTGCAACTCAGCATAACATTAATATTCCTCTTAATGGCAGCTTTGTTTTCCACAGGCCTGACACTCTAGACAAGATTGTTAACATGACAAAGAGCCTTTTAAAGTAACTTTAGATTTAAAGATTGATAGTAGATTAGTGGGGATGTCAAGAAGAAAGAAATCTGATCTGCTATTTGCTTAAAAGTGTCGAAGTTCTAGTCCTTGAATTAGATTTTTCTTGGTACTCCTCACCAGGGCATCACCACACATGCTGGACACCATCTGAGCCAAAGAAGCGTATCTTAGTCTCATCAGACCACAGGACATGGTTCTATTATTTGATGCTGTTGGACAGATTGTCTTCAGCAAACTGTTTGTGGGATTGCTTGTGAGCTAGTACTGAGCACTGACAAGCTGACCTTCTACTTCTGCAACTTTTAAAGCAATGCTGGCAGCAGTCATGCATCTTTTTGAAGACAGGTTCAGCACCTGACGCACAGAATGAGTACTCAACTTTGTTGATTGACCCTTACAAAGCCTGTTCTGAATGGAACCCATCTTGGAAAACGTCTGTATGACCCTGACCACTGTAGTGTAACTCAATTTCAGGGTGTTACTGAACCTCGAATAGCCTTGGCTATCTTTGTGGATATAGCCAAGGCTCAAATCCTCAGAGAGTTCTTTGCCATGAGGTGCCATTTTGAACATCCAGTGGTCAGTATGAGAGAATTGTACTTAAAGCACCTAATTTTAACTGCTCTAATACAAGATACACAACTTTGTATTGTGCTGTCAAGCAGACAAAAACATAAACATGATGAATAGGACAATGTGGCTTTGCATGGTTAAACAACATACTGATGTTATCACTTAGGATGTACTCACTTTTGTTGCCAGCTATTTTGACAATAATGGCTGTATGTTGAGTTATTTTCAGAGGACAGTGGATCTATACTGCTATACAAGCTGCACATTGACTAATCTAAAACATATATAAAATGTAATTTCAATTGTATTGTCCCTAGAGTAGATATCTCACTTTTGTGAGATACTGTAGGTTGCATCCAAAATACATAGTAGTACAATAAAAGTATGTCCAAATTCACAGTACTCATAAAAAAGTGCCTGGATTGCTTACTACTTTCATGGACACTTCTATCCCATGAGGCCACAGTAGAGGATTTGTGAATAGCAGTAAAGTGACACTGATTAAGTCACATGATAATGACAACATGGCAAATATAGCACGTCCAGATTACATTCATACTACACACATTCATACTATATAGTATTTTTTTAAGTAGTAGGGGAATGTGGGGCACAACCTAAGACTTTTTCACTTTCACAGTTTGTGTAAATCCACGTCGGGTTCAGACTATAATTTTTTATCCACATTAATTTCACATGTGTCTAGTACAAATATGTCCCTTTGCTCATAATTACAGTGTATACATTTTTCGTTATTTACCTCAAAAGAATGCTATAGTGAAATGTGACAACATGCCCCATAGATGGGGTACATTGTAACATGTGAGGGGCGCATTGTAACATGACCATATGACAGCTTAAAATGTTATCTGATCTAATGAAAAAAATAATAATTATTAACTCTTTCAAATAAAAAAAAATGGCAATTTTAATAATGAAAAATAATCATGCTTGGGACGGCCCTGATTGCAACACACAGCTATACAGTAGTTCAGAACAATGTGCGCAAAGATGAAGAAATACATTTAGACATTCAGAAAAACACAGAGAGACACTCCCCTCCCTCCACACACAGCTCTCACGGAATATGAGACACATAAATGAGCCAAAACATTTCTTGAAATGTTTCTTGTGGTTTCTCATTAAAACTCATAAACGTAAATGATGTAATTTACATTGCTAATGTCATAGAATAGCATAGTAGTTTAATAATAGCGGGGTATATTGTAACACAGTCTTACAACATTCCCCATCTGCAAAACTGGAATTTAAAACTGGTTAGTGTCTTCTGCTAGTCAGCAAAGCATTAAAACTGATTAATTAAAACTGGTCTTAACTGGTCAATTACAGATTGGATATTAAAATAATAGCAGATTTGTCTCATTTTAAATTAATACTAAAAAGACAAAACATTTACCTTAGCCAGAAATTTAGTTTTACTCTGGTAAGATAAATATTCAGCCACACTTTTTTCTCTAGATAGTACTGATATGGCAACTAGTAAATACTGTAAATTTGGTTATGCTAGTATGTGTGGAAATATTAAACCATGTGTGTTGTAACTAACCCCATGTTAGTTTGTGCCCTGTGCTCCTTAAGAGTACGTGATTTTGGACACAGTCATTGTCTGAGCATTCACAACCAATTCATTGAAAACGAAAAAAAAAAAAAAAAAAGTCATTATGAGAGTTGGTTCAAAATATTGATTAATTCAGGAAAGAAACAAGTGACTTTACGAGTGAACCATACAATCATTCATTTAACTGTTGTGTTCAATAACACATCAGATTCATTTGTGAACAAAACAAGTAACAGCTTTTATGAGTGAGTCACTGATTTATTCAGAAACAAAGCAATTGACTGCTTCCATAAGTGAATCATTGAATCATTCACTCAAACTATACATTCAATAACAATGATTTATTCAGAAACAAAACAATTGACTGCTTCCAAAGGGAATCACTGATTCATTCACTCAAACAATACATTCAATAACACTGATTCATTCAAAAACAAAACAATCTGCTTCCATAAGTGAATCACTGAATCATTCACTCAAACAATACATTCAGTAACACTGATTCATTCAGAAACAAAACTACTGACTGCTTCCATAAGTGAATCATTGAATCATTCACTCAAACGATACATTCAATTACACTGATTCATTCAGAAACAAAACTATTGACTGCTTCCATGAGTGAATCATTGAATCATTCACTCAAACTATACATTCAATAACACTGATTCATTCAGAAACAAAACAATTGACTGCTTCCATGAGTGAATCATTGAATCATTCACTCAAACTATACATTCAATAACACTGATTCATTCAGAAACAAAACAACTGACTGCTTCCATGAGTGAGTCATTGAATCATTCACTCAAACGATACATTCAAAAAAACTGATTAATTCAGGAACAAAGCAAGTGACTACTTTTGTGAGTGATTCATTGAAACATTCATTCAAATGATACATTTAATAACACTGATTCATTCAATAATGAAATAAGTGACTGATTTTGTGAGTGAGTCGTTGAATCATTTACTCAAGCAATACATTCAATAACACTGATTCATGCAGGAACAAAACACCCCCACTGCACTGTGTGTTGTTCAAACCAGTGTAATAAAAGACAATGGAACTGATTATATTGTGTCTGAAATGTAAGATGATCAATATTAATGTATTACTTATTGAACGATTGTGTAAAGCTGTACTACTGAACATCAGCACTCTTCCTTGTGTGATGCTGCTTAAAAATAGAAGCGTAATGAATCTCTGCGGAGATTCTCTTTCATATCTCAACTGTCCAAAACTCTCACTGATGTTCTTAACAGCCTAATTTGCAAACATATCTGATGGAGTCCGCAACTGTTACATTACATCAAAAAAAAAAAAATGTTGTTTGAAAACATAACACCACTTTGTTTTTGTTTTACCCCTGCTAGATTTTGACAATTGTGTAAACTGCCCACACAATCTAATTGCAGAGCAAACAGCAAAAAATGATTTGAATATTCTCAAACTGAATGTTGTTCTCTTTTGGAGCCTGTGGGCAGAATTACAAGGCCATGTTCTTGTGCACCCCCAGCCCTGTGTTGTCAAGCACACTCAATTCCATTTGGCACTGAGTGATCAATATCTCCCTCTCTCTCCCCTCCCCCCTCTCCTCTTCCATACTGCACATTTATATCTCCCTCATTGGCATAAAGATATGGACGTTATAGCAACCCACAGCTCATTGGTTAGAAATGGTAGTTATTTTTAGAGCAGCTTAATGGAACAATAGTCATTCCTCTCCCTTTCTCTCTCTCTCTCTCTCTCTCTCTCTCTCTCCGCACACATTCTCTCTTTTGGGCACAAAGGTCATGGTGAAATGGATTAGATTTTGTTGTTTGATTTATATCTGTTGTTATTATGTCCCTTTCAGAATCCTATTCCAGTAAAATGTTGATCTGCACCGCATATGAATTTTCTTCACAAACAGAATACTCTACAGTAACTATAGTGGTGTACATCTGATTTCTTTCTGTAGCCCACTTTCTCATTAGAACGCCTTATCATTAAATTCTTTTTTCCATAATACTTCTCCATCTGAGTGTCTGTGGAGGTGTAGTAGCCTGGGGCTTTGGGGACCCTTGGGATTTACTACTCCATCCCAGGAATTTCTCTCTCTCTCTTTTGCTCGCTCCCTTTTTTTTAACTATGGTGCTTTTCTATTCACATGCAAGGGGGAAAAAAAGAAACTAGTGATTTGATATCTGTGCTGAGGGAATGTAAAGGGACCCTCTGTCTCCATCGTGGCATACAGTATATTTTTGTTGCTAAAATGAGTAGTAATGCGGACGGGAAATGCACCAGCTTTACAAGGGCGTTGAGTTGTCCCTCAACCCATGAAGCAACCATCTGTTTGGGCTTTAAGCTCTTTTGTATTAAAGCTGTAATAGCAAAAGGTCATTCCGGGAATGACATCAATAAACTTGTGAATTAATGCAAAACAAAAGAGGGAAGCGATACCTCTGTACTCCAGGGTACATCTGGGTCCACCTAATCTTCTGCTATGGAAACAAATCAATTAGAGCCACCGCAATTACGTCTGATGTGAACAATGAAGAACTGAATTTTACACAGACATGTTTTAATGGACATTCATGTAGCGTGTTGTATCTTAAAAATCTTAAATGCAAGAAATAAGTCCTATACTTTTCTGGTTCAAATCTAAAAGCTAAAACTTAATCAACCATGTCTGAAATGCAAGCCCTAGTGCTTTTGGCAACAAAAACAACAAATAAACTATCCATGTGAATATTGGGAGGAGAATAATAGAAATGTCAAATGGAATAATCCTTTGTCACTGATATTTCCCCCCTGACCGTGAAAGGTCATGGCAGATCACTCAATTAGATGGCCCGTGGCCTGAAACCTTTCTATCAAGCGTTCGTGCAGAAATACTCGCATACTCAGAGCTCCCCCTGCTGCTTCTTTAAAACAACTACAAGTGCGCTATTATCCCCCTGGTGCCAAGAATTATGTCAAACTAGACTAGAGGGTATAAATCTGTATTTATTTGAGAGAGACTCTTGTTTTAAGACTGTTTAGACTGGTACATCACACTATGAATGACCACTTGAGTGTTTTTTCTGCAACATTTAAAGAAAACAACACAATTAGTAACTTTGTGTTTTTCAGCTCATTTTCATATCTGCTTTGCATCCACGCTGATACAATTTTTCCAGGTTACACACTTCAGTCATTTCTGCTCCCGCATGGAAGCACAATGTTTGATCAAAACAGGTTTGGGCAGATTTGGGACAGTGACATTCAGGGAGAATGGCACTGTCTGATCCCTGCTCTGTGTTCACAATTGGTCTGTTTACTTACAGGTATATGCTACATAAAAGAGATCTGGACTATTCATATGCATGGTAACTGTACAGAAGCTATTTGAGAATCTGTATGTTTATTTAAAGCACGTCTTTGTGAAGAGAGTGAGGATTGAATAAGCATAGAGTTGGTCTAAGGGAACAATGTGGAAAGTCACTAGGGATGTATAACATATCAGTACCATACAGGGTTACCATATTAGTTTATTAAAACTGAAACATACAGTGTTGGCCATAATTATCAGAACTCTAGTAGCTAGTTTTCAACAGCTAAAAAATGGTTTTAAGTCAGTTATTTCTATCGTTTGCTATAGTGTGTCAGTAAGAAATATCAGTTTACATTTCCAAATATTCACTTTGCCATTAATTGTAATAATCCAGTGAGATTTTTGTTTGCACAAGGAGTCTGAAAACAGCCAGTGCTCCACACAGATATCTCGTCTCATCATTATCCAGTCTGTCTGCAATGACATGAAGAAACAAAAAAAAAAAAAAACTGAGACATGCTAAATCCAGAAGAACTGTTGCAATGTCTCAAAAACAATGTCATAAATAGCTTTTCTTTATCAGTAAACTTTTAATAACTAAATTAAAACAACATTGGTGTGAACCAAAGCGTTTAAAGCAGCTTTACACAAAACTCTTACTGGATTATTACAATTAGTGGCAAAATGAATGTTTGGAAATGTAAACTGATATTTCCTATTGACACACTACAGCACTGGTTCTCAAAGTGTGGTACGCGTACCACTAGTGGGCTCCCTCTGGTGGTACGCAGAGAAATTACTAATTAAATGTAAATTACAGGGTTACCCCAAAATGAACATTTTGTTATTAATTACTTACACCCATGTCGTTCCAAACCCGTTAAAAGCTTTGTTTGTATTCGGAACACAAAGTAAGATATTTTTGATGCATTTTGTAGCGTATCCATTAAACGCAAACAGTGTAGGATGATACGCTGTTTACATTTGATTTGACTTTAAACAGCGTGATGCAGCTGACAGAGAACAGGGTAAGCTGTTTGCGTTCATCGCTCCAAAATGGTGTTACGATACATTCCGCTACAGCATCAAAACTGCCCTCAGTGCCGCTGGCAACGCTACAACGCCACTGCTTGGGGCGTGTCAAATTTAAGACAGAGCGCCCCTCTGAAAACAATGTTTACACCCTGTTTGCATTTCATCTTCTTCTGTTAACGGCGGTTCGCAAACTAAACACTTTACTGGTGCCGTATCATTTAATGAACGCATGCAAAGTGCGTTTACTTTTGCATGACTTTTTCAATGATATGTGATTGCAGCTCAGTAATCCACCAGTTCCACAAACACTCGGAAACATACGTCAAAATCTTGCCTTGCCTACTTTTCACAGTGATTGGTTGTTGCTCGGCATTTTTCGCTCGAGATTTGCATAAAGTTGCAGAATGCCCAAACTTTTTGACGCTCCCAACAGCTCTCAACGCTTTCTCCGTGCCGCTTTCAATCCCATAATGCACCGCGAGAGTGTTTAAGCTCAGCTTCCATAGGAATGAATTGAAAACGCTCGCTCCGCTGCGCTCGCTACGTGCCAGTGGAAACGCACCATTAGGGTGACATGGTGGAGACGAATTGTGAAATGAAATCGTTATTTTTGTTTTCTTTGTGTGCAAAAAGTATTCTCGTAGCTTTGTAAAATTATGGTTGAAACTCTGATGTCACATTGATTATTTTACCAATCTCCTTGTTACGTTTCAAGACGTTGATTTCTGGACGTTGATCATGTTAATTACATTGCTGTCAGAATACCGTAATTTGTGTTCCAAAGACGAGTAAAGCTTTTAGGAGTTTGGGATGAAATGGAGGTATGATTAATGACAAAATTTTCATTTTGGGATGGAGTAACCCTAAGTAATTAAGTTTGCAAGGTTTCTAAATGATTACTGTATTTTATTTATTTATTTATTTATTTATTTTGATCAAGTAGGCCTACTGTACATTTTACTTTACATTTAAGTACAGTACAGTTTTTTTTTTTTTTTGGAGCACAGAACTTTTTTTTTTTTTTACTTTTAGGTACAGTAGACTATACTGTTTTCATCAGTAATTTTTTTATATACCTGTATGTAAGCACAGTGCAGTGTTAATGTTCAAACTCTATTATTTACAATGTTTAAAGTGGCCGACAATAATAAATATTCTATTTTTTCAACTGTGCATAGCTATAGCTAAATAATTAGGCCTACTACGCTACTGTATTTTAATGTTGGTCATTATGGTGGTATTTGAGAACCACTGCACTACAGCAAAAGATAGAAATAACTGACTTAAAACCATTTTAGCTGGTTAAAATACTAGTGTGGTAATAATTTTTTACTTGAAATTTCAAAATATTAATAAAAGATGTAAAATAATGTATTGTTCTATCACGTGCTTCATATTTGGAACCCCTACAATTGCTATATAGAACCCCAATTAAATTTCTTCTTTTTTTTCTAGGAGTGTACATGATCATTTCCCATATTTGTACAGTTATATGCCATTATCTCTCACTTAAATTTAATCTTTAAAAGTACAAATAATTTAATAACTGTTATGTGTATCTTTAACAAGTGCTAATATGCTCAGTTTTTGGCTCTTATTAATTCAATAAAGCAAAACAAAACAAACATTGTTCAAGATTAATTATTTGTTTTTACTTGCTCATTTTCCCGTTTTTACATTTTGACTACCTTTGTCATCATCTCTCATTATCCTTAAAAATACAAATAATGTCATGTAAATTGTAATCTTTAGCAAATCTTGAAAATAATTATCAAATTTGTACTGTACATTTCTAATGTTGTGATACCTAAATTTACTTACAAAATATAAAATGATTGATTTTAATTGATTAATTGATTGATTAAATTTTTTTTAACTGTTCATCCAGTTACCCGGATGTGCGGCCATACTGATGATACTCGGATGTAAACAACAGAATTGATTGCACGGTTAATATACTACTGAATTTGTTGTTCTGCTAATTTATGCTGTCTAAACCATGAAAAAACTGTGTGAAGCTGCTAAATCATATAGAGACGGATTTAGTAAGCAGGAAATGGCGTAATATTTTGACAAACTAAAGTTAATAGGTGGATAAAGATATGTACAAGCAGTGTTAATTAAGATATTAGTCTAATATTTCTCCTACCTGACCAGAAATTATAAGACCAAACATGAATGTTGCCAAGATTCTTGCCCTGGAAACCCTGGTTCAGTTTGGCCAACCACAAATGCCTTTTGTTCCTCAGACAGTTTTTTGCACTTCTCTCTGTGATTTGTTATAACTTTTGGCGGTCTATTATAGTACTCCAAATGTTTTTCCCGGTCTGACTGGTTAGTACAGTCCAAAACATGACAATAACTGACCATTTTCCACAGCCATAATCAGCCAAATTTTTCAGGTTTTGTTTGGTTCAGTGGCATTGTTTATGCTCAGTGCCACCAATATGGCCAACTGATGACACGTCGTGAAATCACTCAGTAGCAGAGAATGGACCGTCCTCATCATGATAGAAAAACAAACAAGTGTTAGGGTGCGTGTATGTACCTAACCATATTTTGGTGACAAATTTGTACCCCAAAGTGAGCAAAGCTTGACAAAATCTCCAAAAACCAAATGTATAACTATCTGTATATAAAAACAATAGCACTCTATACGTGTGTGTGTGTGTATGAATGCACGCTTGTTGCTCATGTTTGTTGTTCCATTTTAGAGTGATAGGATTTGTGACTGATTGTTATAATCTGCCTGTTTCAGGCCCAAGGGAGAGCTATTAACATATTAACATCTGTATCTTGTTTATTTGTCATGCTATAATTTCCCTCTAATCAAGACTTAATAACGACAAGAGGATTGAGGAATTAGCTGTCTGATGGGCATTGTGCGAATCTTCTTGCTGATTACTGGAGTGAAACACTTCATTTGGCGTGACACACTAGGTTGACTACCTCAATTAACCATTCACCATGATGTCAGAGCATGACGATTTGCTCATCGAGTGTGTTTGAAGATGAAAGCCCCTCTCGTGCACTTCACCCACAGCTTTAAATGAGGAGCCAACATAAATGTTCACATCCTCATTAAAGTTGTGATGATTCTGCTCTCTGATGTGACACTACTCAGCTTTCCATAAGCGATAGAGCGATTTAAAAAATAATAATAAATCTTTATACTGACCCCAGTGCTATATTTGCGTCGTGAACCTCGCAATGCCTTTAAATTGCGCTCATTTAATGGACAATTGGTGATACTTGTTGCTGTAATTTCTTTCACAGACAGATGGGGGGGCTGTAGGGCCTTTCAATTGACACATTTTAAAATACAGCCGTCTTCGGTGGCTGGATGTAATTTTATATCAGCCATCTAAAAGTCATAAAGTGATATGTCAACTACATCACTTTATACAACCACTAATATTGACAAAAATACAGCCAGTTTGGTCCAAAGTCCAATTTTATGTCTTTCATTTGTGGACCAACAGCAGAGACACCAGCCTACATTGCAGCAACATGCAAGGAAATAAGAGTACAACTACTTATGTGAACCTAACAAAAATTGTACAATGATAGTAAAACCAGTGCACTGCAATATATACCATGATATTGAAAGATTATGTTATTCATCATGAGCCATGGTAACATTACTTTGGCTGTTACCATGGTATTTTTTTTTTCTACTGGTTTGTCTGGTCACAATTACATGCCTCTTCAATGCAAACAAACAAGATTGTGACTTTTTAGTCATACACAGGTGTGGATGCTCTGTATTCAGAAGGCAAACAACTTCAGTGCTTCAGTATACTGTTTTAGAGGCTTTGAAGCTGCTGGGTGGAGCTGCATATGCTAGTTGCTAAGGGGATGTTAATATTTCCTTGCGGACCAGTGGAATAGGTCATGCGATAACAATATAAAATCAGTAAGTTTGCTTAATGTCAACGCCCTAAATGACAGCATGCTAACGTCATAATAGCAGATACACAATATATTTTTGCTGCATCATTGCGTGTAGACTGAGGAATGATGTTGTTCACTTGAAGCAAACATGCAGGAAAGTTTCCTTATATGAAACCAAAGTGTCAGGGACAGGTGATTCAAATATATAATTTGATGAAACATCAGTAATGTTATTGGTGAAGCCAAAATATAATAATAATAATAATAATAATACTTAAATGAAAACTAGAAATAGGCAATTACTGCAATAAGTTCAGGATGAAGTAGTAAAATCACTAAATCTAAAACTGAAATAAAATCATTAAAACACACTAAAAATGTAATTAAAACTATAGGAGGAGCGTGGCTAGGCCTTGTCCACACAAATGCTGCATGCACACCAAACGCAAAGCGAATATTCCCATCGCGTTATTGCTCTAGATTACTTGCGGAATGTTTTCCATGTCACTAGCGTTAATAAAATCATCACATAACGTTTCTGCTTTCTGATACAACCGGACGTGTCAATAAGTTCTTCGCTGACTAGCTTGTGCAACAACTTGCCATGCAAATTTTCTGCTTGAGTTGAAATTTTTCAACTTGCGTGGAAGACGCAAAGTCGCATCTATAATTAAATTAGCTTTTGGTGTGCACATACCATAATACGTTTTCATTTGAAAACGCATCTTTTTCTCTGTTTTAGCCATCTGTCCACACTGATACATGCTTTTGTCAAGGTAAACTGAGCTGCTCCCTAGCCCAGTGTTGACGCGTCTGTCTGTCGTCACCAAACCCAGGGGAACTCCCCGGCTAAACAAATCTTAGTCTAATTAGTTGCATCTATAATTAAATTTGCTTTTGGTGTGCACATACCATAATATGTTTTCATTTGAAAACACATCTTTTTCTCTCTGTTTTAGCCATTTGTCCACACTGATACGTGCTTTTGTCAAGGTAAACTGAGCTGCTCCCTAGCCCAGTGTTGATGCGTCTGTCTGTCGTCACCAAACCCAGGGGAACTCCCCAGCTGAACAAATCTGGGTTGCACCCTGGCTTCAGAGCTTTCATGCGATGCACAAACTTCCCGAGGTCCACACTCTCCATGCTCTCCATGGGACTCGAGATCTCAGCCATAACTGCAGACGACACACCGCTGAAGCAGATGCCATGAGTCCCAGCAGCCTCCTAAATTCTTTCAAGTGGACAGACCTGCCCAGTCTGAAATAGCACAGGGTAGATAAAACGCATCTCCACCAAGTTGAAACACACTTGGGACGAGAATGATCTTCTGCATGTTCACACATAGCCCTAGGGACTCCAAGCAGCATGTCCAAAATGCTGATTAGTGTGTCCAGAGATTAAGCTAAAATCAACCATTTGTCCAGATAGTTTAAAAAATGCGCATCCCGCTCACTCTGAGGGGGGAAAGTGATGCATCCATGCACTTTGAAAAAGTGTGTGGGGCCAAAACAATGCCCTCAAAAGCAAACCTCAGAAAGCATCTGTGATGCGGAGTGAAGTAAGCGTCTTTAAATCCACGGATGCAAACCAATCCCCGGGGTGGATATACACCAGGATCTGTTTTATCGTTTTCATCCTGAACATATGCTTGCAAAGCGCTCAGTTGATGGCCCTCAGGTCCAGAATTGGACAGAGTCTTGAGCACCACAAAATAGCGGCAATAATCCCGCTCTCCAGCTCATTCTATCGTTCCTTTTCCGAGCAGGCTGCATGCCTCTGGTCTCAGGATCAGGGCATATCGGGGCGGCGCTAGAGACTGTGCCACGCCATTGAAATGAGGTGGTCTGTGTCTGAACTGAAGAGAATATCCGTGCTCTATCACACCAAGCACCCAGCGTGAGGATAGCCTTCCATGCACTCAGGAACTGACATAGCAACTTTAGTGGCTTGGACGTTGGATGTGCCGGAGAGTGCAGATCACCTATAGCTGCTGTGAGCAGCAGCTCTGCATTGCTCTGAGGTGGGGCGAGCAGAAACATATCGATTAAGTGAGGAGAAAATGAAAAGTTTAGCCATAGGTGTCTTTGCTGGACTTGAACTACCATGAATCCCATGGCTCGGTTAATCACCTGGACGGCGTGCTTCGTTGCCATCAGCGTGAAGTCCGTCGCCATTGCAGATCATCCACTGTGTCCGGCGTGATGGACCCACCCTCCAGGGACAGCAGGAGCTTGGCCTGGAAGACTTGAAGCACCGGCATGGCGTGCAAGGCGGACACTCTCTCCCCAGCCGAGTAGTAAGCCTTGCTGGCCAGATGGCTGGTCATCCTGCACGGCTTGAAGGGCATACTGATATCCGAGCTCAGGGTTTTAGCTGAAGTGGGGCACAGGTGCGCAATTATAGTCTCCTCGATGGGGGGCATGCGCACATACCCACGTGATAAAATATAGCTTGCGTAGCTGAGCGTACCAGTTGGGGAGCGGACTATGTCTTTACAAGCAGATTGTTGACATCGGAAAAGAACGGCATCAACATTCTCGAGTCTACTTGGTAGCGGCTGGACCTGAAGTGCCAGGAATCAAGCTTGCTCTTAGCAGGCTCCTCTGGAGGATTCCAAAAGAGCTTTTGCTCACTGGCGGCAGTGGGCCTCACCCTCTAAGAGGCCACGAGCCACATTCTGGTGAGTCCTCAGCACGCACATCAGCAGATCTGCACAGTGCACGCATTCAGACTCCTCCAGAGCCGTCCCAGCATGGGCCAGGCCCAGGCAGGCGATCCAGTGGTTGTGGCTATCTGGCTGGTCGATTGGTCCTGCACAGATACGGCAATAGAACATCATCTTTTAACAGCAATCAGTCGTGAAGAAGATTTTGAGGTAATTGGTGCGGACTCTGAGACAATACAGACGGAACAGACATGATATGTTTTCATGTAATTCTTCTGGCAGGATAATTTTATTTAGGAAAATATTTCACCATTTACTGACGCGTCAAGGTCGCACTTAGTCCCAGGCACAATACTAATATAATATAGATATCTATTGTTACAATATGTCACATGACTAAACATGCATCATCGAAAGCCTCCATTTTCACAGTCCACACTACAACGCGGAAACGGCGTTTTTAAAAAGCTCTGTTTTTTCTCAGTGTGGACAGAAGGCCAAAATGGAGAGAAAAAGATGCATGTTCAAACAAAAACGTATTAGTGTGGACAAGGCCTGAATTCTGTACTCTTACAAATTCTATCATCATAAACAACAAATTGCAGATGTATAATGTTAGATGTAAGTAAAAAATGTATTTCACAGTGTAGACAGCTTCATTGATTATAGAAGGTTTGCAGTCACATCATGATTTGGTCAGTTACGTGAATGTGTGGCCATATTGGTGATACTTGGATGTACAGAACAGCATGGATTATGCGGTTAATTTACCATAAATACGTTGTTCTGCTAATTTACTCCATCGAAACCACAGAAAAAACATGTGGAAGGTGCAAAATCATGTAGAAAAAGGCGCAATATTTTGACAAACTAAAGTTAGTGGTAAACATACATATGAGCAGTATTATTAAAGATACTAGCCTAATATTTCACCTACCTGACTGGAAATTCTTGCGATTCTTGCCCTGGAAATCCTGGTTCAGTTTGGCCAACCGCAAACACCTTTTGTTCCTCAGACAGTTCTCCTTGATTTGTTATAACTTTTGGCAGTATATAGTACTCCAAATGTTTTTCCCAGTCTGACCAATTAGTACGACCCAAAACATGATAATAATTTACCATTTCCAGCACCAATAATCAGCAAAATATTCAAGTAACGTTCAATTCAGTGATAATGTAGGGCCTAAATGTTCTTTGCTCACTTTCTGTGTATCATTTATTCTGTTTGAATAACCGTGGAAATAAAATTATTTTCATTAGTAAATATGTTTTTTTTATTATTATTAATAAATTGCGATCACGTTTAATACAAATTCAGTAGGGTATTAAAAATATTTTATGACACCCACATGTCTGGTTGTTGCGGAAGCAGACGGACAACCAAGGTAAGTGATGAGTAATAGGTATTTATTTCAACAGCAGAGCAAATAGAAGAACAATGACGTGCAGAGATAGGTGAGTATGGATAATTCAGAGAGAATGTTTGCTTGAGGATTGTCCGGGGTGATGACGTATCCGTATTCCTTTGCAGGATCGACAGGAGGAGAAGAGCTGACCAAATGCACACACCAGATGCAGACTTGAGCGGACGAACTGACGGCACACACACCGCTGACTGGAGACGTGGGAAACTGAGCAGACTGGAATCAAACGGAGATCAGGTAAGTAACAACAGGTAAGTATACAAAGGGAATAATGGTGAGTCCGCTTCGTAGAAACGAGCCCGGACAATGACTGGTGAGAGGTGTGTGTTTTTATGGTGTGCAGAGTAATTAGGTGCAGCTGTGCATGATTAGTATTCAGGTGATTGGGATCGCTGTGTGAGAGTGGTGGAAGAGCCTGGCCAATCCGTGACATTACCCCCCTCCCCAGGGCCCACTCCTGAGGGCCTAAACCTCCGACGCCGTGGTGGTCTACCTCGTCCACGAGGTGCCGGGAATTCTGGGTGATTGGAGTGGAATTCTTCCATGAGTGTCGGATCTAATATGTCGGATCTGGAGACCCACGATCTCTCCTCTGGTCCATATCCCTCCCAGTCCACGAGGTACTCCAGCTGACCACCACGGCGTCGGGACCGCAAGATCTCCTTGACGGCGTAGATGGAGCCTTCCTCCAGCATCAGTGGTGGAGGGGGTTCCTCTTCGTGGCCAGGCTCTGTGGAGGGAATCAGAGGGTCGTGAAAGGGTTTCAGGAGTGATACGTGAAATGTGGGATGGATTCTGTACTGAGATGGTAGCTGAAGTTTATAGGTGACAGGGTTGACTTGTTCAAGGATGGTGAAGGGGCCAACAAATGTGGGACTAAGTTTTCTGGAGGGCAGTCGCAAGCGGATGTCTCTGGTGGAGAGCCAAACCTTTTGTCCAGGAGCGTAGACGGGACCTGCGATCCTCCTCCGGTCTGACATATCTTTAGCTTTGCGAACTGCCCTCTGGAGATGGTGATGAGCCTCGTCCCAGACCCTCTCGCTCTCCCGAAACCAATGATCCACTGCAGGCACATCCGAGGGTTCCCCATCCCAAGGGAAGAGTGGAGGTTGGAATCCTAAGACGCACTGGAATGGCGTAAGTCTGGTGGTGGGTTGCCGCAGTGAATTCTGGGCGTATTCCGCCCAGCCCAGAAACTGGTTCCAGGAGTTTTGGTGGCCGTGACAGAAGGTCCTGAGGAACCGTCCCACTTCCTGGATCTTCCTCTCCGTCTGGCCGTTGGTCTGCGGATGATAGCCAGAGGAGAGGCTAACGGTCACACCTAGGAGTTTGAAGAAGGCTTTCCATAGTCTGGAGATAAATTGGGGCCCTCTATCCGAGACTATATCTTCAGGTAGGCCAAAACATCGGAAGACATGGTTGAAGAGATTCTCAGCTGTTTCCAGGGCCGTAGGCAGACCTTTCAAGGGAATCAGACGACAGAATTTAGAGAATCTATCTATGATTACAAGAATGCAGGTATTACCATCCGAAGGGGGAAGATCCGTCATGAAGTCTACTCCTAGGTGTGACCAGGGACGGTTCGGGATAGGCAAGGGATGGAGTTTACCCGCAGGTAGATGACGTGGACTCTTTGATATAGCACACTCTCTACAGCCTTGTACATACCTTCTCACATCCCTTGCCATGTCCGGCCACCAAAAGCGTTGGGATAGCAGCGAGAGAGTATTGTTGGCCCCGGGATGCCCAGTGCCCAGGGAGGTGTGCGTGGAGTGGATGAGATCTACCCGTTGATTTGTTGGAATAAACTGCCGATTAGGTGGACAGCCCGGCGGAGGTCTGGGTTCAGGAGTGGCGACGGCTGGAGGGGCAGACCATTCAATGGGACAGACAGTAATGTGATCTGGTAGAATCTTGGCTGGTGTTTCAATGGTTTCTTGATGATCGTGAAGTCTGGATAGTGCGTCTGCTCGGATATTCTTGGATCCTGGCCGGTAAGATATGGAGAAGTGAAATCTGGAAAAGAATAGGGACCAGCGGGCCTGTCGAGGGCAGAGTCGTTTAGCATCTCTGAGATATTGTAAATTTTTATGGTCTGTGATTACCTGGAAAGGATGTGTTGCACCCTCCAACCAATGTCGCCACTCCTCCAGGGCGAGCTTGATGGCCAAAAGTTCTCGATTCCCGATGTCATAATTCCTCTCCGCCGGGCTGAGCTTCCGGGAGAAATAGGCGCATGGATGGAGTAACTTGGGAGTGCCGTGGTATTGGGAGAGTACCGCGCCCACTCCCGTGGTCGAGGCATCCACTTCGACCACGAAAGGGATGTCTGGATCAGGGTGAGTCAGGAGTGGGGCTTGAGTGAATGCCTCTTTCAGGGCCTGGAAGGCTGCGACGGCTTCGGGAGACCAGGAAAGATCTTTGGGCTTGTTCTTGAGAAGGTTGGTGAGTGGAGCTGTGATGCTGCTGTAATCCTGAATGAAACGTCTGTAGAAATTTGCAAATCCGAGAAATCTTTGAAGCTCTTTGATAGTTGTGGGTTCTGGCCAGGAGACAACGGAAGTGACCTTCCCCTCGTCCATACGAACCCCATGATGATCAATGATGTAACCCAGGAACTGAACGGATGGAAGATGGAATGAGCATTTCTCAGCTTTGAGAAAGAGCTTATGTTTCCGGAGGGTTTGCAGGACCTCCGCAACGTGGTGGCGATGTTCGGCTTCACTCCGGGAGTAAATCAATATGTCATCAATGTAAACAATGACGAAGTGGTGGAGGAACTCCCGGAGTACTTCATGGATGAAGTTCTGAAATACGGAGGGGGCGTTGACCAGACCATAGGGCATCACCCGATATTCATAATGACCAGTAGGGGTCACAAAAGCAGTTTTCCATTCATCCCCCTCACGTATTCTCACCAGATTGTATGCGCTGCGGAGGTCCAGCTTCGTGAAGATGGTGGCGGATCGAAGTTGTTCCAGGGCCGCAGGGACGAGAGGAAGGGGATAACGGAATTTCACTGTTCCTTGGTTGAGAGTCCGATAATCAATGCACGGCCGCAGCCCTCCATCCTTCTTTGCCACGAAGAAGAAGCTGGATGCTGCGGGTGAAGTGGAAGGACGGATATACCCCTGACTCAGAGCCTCCTGAATGTACTCCTCCATGGCCTTAGTCTCCGGAAGCGACAACGGGTAGATTTTCCCTCTGGGCAATGGAGCATCCGGTAACAGGTCTATGGCACAGTCCCATGGCCGATGTGGAGGTAGCTGGGAAGCTCTCTTGGGGCAAAAGACGTCCTTGAAAGAAGTGTAGATGTCAGGTATCTGGACAGATCGTTTCTCGACGGGGCTTTCAACTGACGTGACGCAGACAGGTAGGGGCTTTCGAATCTGCAACGGAAGATCGGGAAAACAGTCTGATGTGCATCCATCACCCCATTTCTTGATCTCTCCTGTGCCCCAAGAGAGGATGGGATCATGCTTCACCAGCCACGGGCGTCCTAAAATAATGTCCATATTGGCCCCCTCCAGAACCAGAAATTGAATCTCCTCTTTATGGAATAACCCGATCTGTAGCATAATGGATTCACATTTACGATGAATACGTGCCTGTGACTTGATGTTAAAGGTTATGGGTTGAATGTGGTAGATGTTCGACGAGGCTTCGGTGCGGAGATGGAGCTGGCGACAGAGGGCATGCGAGATGAAATTCCCTGCTGACCCGGAGTCGATAAGGGCGGTAGCTGAAACAGAGAGTGAGTGGGTAGTTAACTGAACATTGGTAGTGAGAGGAGGCATCTTCTCAATGTCCGAATTGAATACACTCACCGAGGAGGTCACTGGACGAAGCGGACAGTTCAGCCTGACATGTCCGCTTGCACCACAGTACATACAAAGACCCCGGGTCAGCCTCCTCTGTCGCTCATCAGCCGTGAGCCTGCCAGACTCGATGATCATGGGTTCTGGAGGGGTGACTGGCTCAGACGGGCGGAGGAGTGCTTGAGTGAATAGATCAGGATCCGACTGATAAGCCTTCATCCTATCCGAACAGCGAAGAGATTGCTGTATAAACTTTTCCAAACCAATGTTGTCGTCCAGGGTTGCCAACTGCAGACGGAGTTTGGGTTCCAAACCGAGCCGGTAGGTGGTAAGGAGGGATCGCTCATTCCATCCACTGGCAGCAGCTAACGTGCGGAAACGAAGAGCATAGTCCTGTGTGGACATCGTTCCTTGCTTGAGATGATATAGTTGCTCTCCAGCGGATACCCCTCCATCCGAACAACCAAACACCTCCTTAAAGTGATTTACAAATGTCTGCAGAGAGTGAGTTACCGGCCCGGCTTGCTGCCAGATGGTCTCAGCCCACCGGAGGGCCGATCCAGTAAGGAGCGATATGATGAAGGCAATCTTCGACTGATCTGTAGGATACAAAGCAGGTTGCATGGTGAATATGAGAGAACATTGTAACAGGAATCCGTTGCACTCCTCCGCCCCGCCAGAGTAGGGCGCCGGTCGAGCCATGGGACTGGAAGGAATGTTGGCCGAAGAAGTGCTCGGTGCTGGTGGTGCATCGGGAAGTGGTGCAGATGGTAGATTTGGTGAGGTAGATTGTAGCAAAACTTTCCGCAATGAATCCACCAGCTCCTGGAACGGATCGGGATTGCTCATGCTGGTACTGTAAGGGTCCGGGCTTCTGTTGCGGAAGCAGACGGACAACCAAGGTAAGTGATGAGTAATAGGTATTTATTTCAACAGCAGAGCAAATAGAAGAACAATGACGTGCAGAGATAGGTGAGTATGGATAATTCAGAGAGAATGTTTGCTTGAGGATTGTCCGGGGTGATGACGTATCCGTATTCCTTTGCAGGATCGACAGGAGGAGAAGAGCTGACCAAATGCACACACCAGATGCAGACTTGAGCGGACGAACTGACGGCACACACACCGCTGACTGGAGACGTGGGAAACTGAGCAGACTGGAATCAAACGGAGATCAGGTAAGTAACAACAGGTAAGTATACAAAGGGAATAATGGTGAGTCCGCTTCGTAGAAACGAGCCCGGACAATGACTGGTGAGAGGTGTGTGTTTTTATGGTGTGCAGAGTAATTAGGTGCAGCTGTGCATGATTAGTATTCAGGTGATTGGGATCGCTGTGTGAGAGTGGTGGAAGAGCCTGGCCAATCCGTGACACTGGTAGCCTACTTTGCTGTACTTTTTTTTTTTTTAAGGACGTTTTTAAAGTAGTTGCTTAAAAAGACAGGTTTGGAATGTGTTACTGACATAAGACCCTCCACCATAAAAATATACAATGCATTAGAAATGTACTTTATATGAAAAAGAACAAATAAGTAGGCCAATAAATACATAAAGTACAGCCCCCCAAATATCCAGTGAGAAATTACAGTGAAAATCTTTTTGAAATGACTTTCTATTGTAAATGTCAGGTTGTATGTGTTTATATCTCACATGACAATCATGACAATACAATGACAAGGGGGTTTTCAACGTATGCATAAGCAGTTCTTTTCACCTGAACGTGGTTTCCCTTGAGAACAGAAGAGTCTGTGGCTTTTCAGGTTTCAAAAGTAATGTGACATACAGACACACATATCTGTTTTTGAATCATGTTTCCTTTTTGTGGGACTATACAAAGAGATGTACAACATTGCTAATAAGCAAGATAATGAAAAACCAATAGACTAGTTATCTATTAAACTGCAGTATGCCACTTGCTAAACCCTGAATCAGATGTGAGTGATACAGCTATCTATACACAGACTTTCAAAATACATTTAAAACAAACATTTAACACAGAAAAATACACCTGCAGTCCTTCATATTCTATTAATTCATCATAGAGCAAGTAAAAATAATACACACATGAAACTTTGCAGTTTTAATCAGTTCATTCAACAGCATGAATTTATTTCAGTGCTAGTATTTAAAAGCATTCAACGTACAGACATTTATACCTTCTGATTTGACTAAACTGATGCTGATCATATCAAACATCAAGTAATCAAACAGTGAATGTAATAGGTCATTATGTGTCAGTCATGTGTATTATACTGTGTAGTATGATATTCCTATAAAGCCACATTTATAGGACTATACACATGCTACATACTGTTAAACTTCTTAATTGTAGTATTCTAAACAATATTCATCAAGCGTTAATATGCTCCTTCACTTTTCCTTATACAAGCTTATCACCAGGCATTTCTTCATGCTCACCGGCTTCCTCTTGTTTATATGGAATCCAGTATAATTGTGTTTTTAAATGAACAGTAAAAGCAGCTTTTGCACACATCAGAGCCATACTCAGAATGGTTAGCTACAAAACAATGCCCAAGCAACTCTACAGGAAGTGATGAACTTTCACTTTAGCCAGGACATTGTAGAGCCTTCATCTCTAGATCTTCATTGTTATAATCTCTGAAAGATAAAAAAAAAGAAGTTTCAATCCACCTGCTACATGCATAGAAATATATATAATGTTACAATCTAACATTAAAAAGTCTATAAATCACTTGTTTTGCTAAAGAACAGCGATACCAGCAGGTAGAGTTACCATGGGGGTCCGAGTCTCTCTCGCCTCACCTGAGCCCATTGAGTTTTAACAGACAACGTAAAGCGTCCAGTGAGTTTGTTGGGGGGTAATTGAGAATGAATAGGGGAAAGTCATGTGAGAGGAGGCAATGCCTCCATCGCAATATGATTGGATATGACTGGTTATGTTCGGCTGTGATTTGTTCATGCGATAAACCCCGCCTCCTGTGTTTGTGCACATTTAGCATTCGCAAATCTGTCTGATTGAACAATATAATGGTGTTAATAGGAGACTAATTTTAAAAAGTAAGTAAACAACCAATTTTTAGTGGCCGAGATTTGATGAAAAAAAAAAATTGGATGCACTGAACAAGACATTTGAACAGAAACTGTTACTTTAACAGATGTGATAATGTTAAATGTACATGATATGATCCAGGTATTAATGTAAAAACTGTCTAAAGTTATGATGTCAAAAGCAGTAGGCTGCCTTATAACCTCCCACACAGGAACAAAAAATCCACGCACAGGAAGACTGCACCAATAAACAAAAATTGTGCAGTATGTGCGTGTAATGAACGAATGAACCAATACATTCATAAATGCATCTGTAGATTTGTTTGACTACAGTTTTTATCATCTGAAACTACTGTGAAAGACCCTATTCATAAGCACAGAATTTATACTAAAGACATGAAATGTAAATAAGCGTAATGTTGTAATGTGCTAAAATGAAACATATATATATATATATATATTTTGTTCTTAGGGATATACTGTTACGTTCAGACTGGGACTATTTTTTATTCATTGTACAGGATTTTAAAAATGGGAATAGAATAAGCATCTGTGGACCCCCAGTTCTCATGCTGACCACACATTGCTGATTTGTGAGGCAGTCATGTGACCATTAGCTATCTATTACACCTGAACAATATCTCACTGTGCCTCCATCAGCTTGTCATGCATGTGCTCTCTGTTACTGAGCACAGAGGAAGTAGTGTGTTCATCCTATGTGTGTGTGGGTGTGCATGTGTGTGTGGGTGTGTATGTGTGTGTGGGAGAGAAAGAGAAGTGGGGGAGAGAATTGAAGACGGAGGTAAGACGAATGGAAAATGTGCGTGTATGTGTGATAGTATAAATATGTATGTGAGCCAAAAAAGCATGCAGCTGAAGAAGCACCAGTCTTGGCATTACTAAATCACCTAGCAATACAGAGCAGACCTTTTCAATGCAACTGGCAAAGAGACTTATACTTGCCAAATCTGTTGACTGGCATCAGTTTAACTGATTAGTACTGATTCAGCTAATTTACATCCGGACCTTAGTCTGATTTATTGACAGTTGGTTTGAAGATGACTACAACATACTTGACCTAGATAAGTAGTTTTTGTTATGTAAAATGTAGGAAGTGGGAAATGATGATTACAGCATGTTTGTTGGGTTTTTTAAAATTATTATTGTGTTTACAGCTCATGGCTTGTATCAATCTGTTATATTAATCAAATCTGAGGTGAATAACATTATTTCATCATCATCTCAAACAAACGTAAGGAGAAGAGTAACTCTGCTAAAAACAATTATTTACATGATAACATGATACATGCCTTAGAAAAAACATTGCTTGTGTGCATCTTGAGACAAAACAAAGGCACTGACATATTTTAAGATCAGTCAGTGCAAGTTTCTAACAGCCCCACATTACATTTTAGTCTGGGACTCTGGGGCTTAAACCTTGTCTGTGAAACCAGGGGTTAAAGGAATAGTTCACCCAAAACAATTAAATTTGATGAAAATGTACAAACCCTCAGGCCATTTATATCAGAACAGATTAAAAGAAATGTAACATTACACTACCAGTCAAGTTTTTGAGAGAACATTTTTTAAAGAAGTCTCTTATGTTCACCAAATCTGCATTTATTTAATCCAAAGTACAGCAAAAACAGTAAAATTTTGAAATATTTTTACCATTTAAAAACATTTTCTAAAAACACAGATTTCTATTTCAGATAAATGCTGTTCTGTCATGACAACTCTCGGAGGGACTGGCATGGTAATGTACATGACAATGTTAATGTATTTGATTTTGGCGCAATAGATCTTGCAGTAGCAAGTACCGAGACTTGCTACTGCCAGTACATCCACAACATGTTGCTGTAAGCATGTAACAAACACTGCTGCTGCACATATAACATATATAATTAACCCCCATATAGCATATATGAATCACCTCGTAGCAGATCTGTACAGGTGGAGCTGGGGAAGGTGGAGGGTTTCTGAAGTGTGCTGCAACTGCTACATCTAGCACTAGTCATGTATTTTAATGTTAAGCAGTGAGCTCATTGGCTACTGTTACAGGAGAGAACCAATAGGCTGTGCTGTGTGATTATGATGTCATGTTGTCAGATTGAGTTAGACCCATCGGACTGCATTCTAGACTTTCATGCCAGAACTCTGTATTTTTTCTGAACTTTCTATTCATCAAAGAGAATTCTGCTGTTTTCAACATAATAATTATAATAATAATAAATGTTTTGTTGAGCAGCAAATCAGAATATTAGAATGATTTCTGATAGGTCATGTGACACTGAAGACTGGATTAATGATGCTAAAAATTCAGCATTGAAATCACAGAAATACATTATATTTTAAAATATATTTTTAGAGTAAACAGTAAACATATTTCAAAATGTTTGTGTTTTTGCTGTATTTTGGATCAAATAAATGCAGGCTTGGTGAGCAGAATGGACTTCTTTAAAAAAAAAAAAAACATTACAAATCATACTGTTCAAAAACTTTTGACTAGTAGTGTACATCATTTGCTCACTAATGGATCCTCTGCAGTGAATGGGTGCCATCAGAATGAGAGTCCAAACAGCTGATAAATACATCAAATTAATTCACAAGTCATCCACAAGACTTCAGTCTATCAATAAATGTCTTGTGAAGCAAAAGCTGCATGTTTGTAAGAAACTAATTCCATCATTAGGATGTTTTAACTTCAAACAGTTGCTTTGGCTAAAATACAAGTCCTCCAGTCATCTCATCTGAATCAGGAGAGAAATATGCAAACATCAAGCATGGTTTATAAGCCAAAATGGTTCCAAACAAATACGTTAGTGGATTTTGGTGTGAGAGGACAACAGGGGATAGGCTTTTGTTTCACTGGAGGAAGAATTATTATGGATTACGGGCTTGTTTCACTTCACAAGATGTTAATTGATTGACTAGATTATTGTGAGGCTTTTATCAGCTATTCAGGCCTGAGGGCGAGTACATTTTCACTTCATGTTGTGGTGAGCTATTCCTTTAATCTTTCTGTTTTTAACAGAAGTGTAGTATATAAACAGAATAGTGCCAAAGTAATACCTTAGCTTACTCTGGTTACATCATCAGTACATCATTTTAGTAGCACTGCATCATCATGGCCTAAATTAGCCTGCTCAAAGTCTCATTTCAAAATGAGTAATATGCAGGCAGACTCAGGTGTCCCCTTGAGAGCTCTAGAAATAGACAGATCTATACACAATGCTGCAGCTAGTCCTAGATCAGGAAGTGGGTTACTCTATTACTCTACTCTAACCCTTGCAGCACTCTATTGTGTAGTGAGGCTAATACTGCTAAGAGAACTTGGCCTATTTCCATTAAGACGCTGCACACTCAGAATAATCCTCATATGGAGATGAATCTTCAGTTTTGTTTAATTCTGGAAGTACTAACAATTTTGCATTCTGAAAATCCAGGTGGGCTCTGAGACAATGAGGCATTTGATTAGCTAATGTGAGGTGCCTAATCTAACTCCTCCTTTGCAAAGAGCAGCCAAAGCCATACATAAGCCATCGCATTATGGTCAAATAAGGGAGCTTTGCTTGAATAAACAAAGAACAGAATGCAATCTCCTGAAAAATTTACCCATGGCAGATTAAAATGGATCCTGCTGTGGGGGTTTTATTGGAAGGCTGCCCTGACCACCCTGTCGCTTAGGGGCTGGGTGGGTCTGAAGTTGTCCCCCAGCATCCCGTCATTGCCTTCTAGAAGCTCTGCTCCTTTAATATGGGACCTGAGACGACGAAACTCTTCAATCTGGGGCAGAGAAAAGTGTTGAATGTTAGTTGAAAGAAGGCCAGCATTTACCTGTGCACTCCTCTGACCTTGTGTTTCTAAACAGCAGTGGTAGGTTAGATGTGAGCTATTTCCACAGTGGGCACTGCTGGGTAAATTCAGAAAATTACTGACTATAAATATTTTATACATGACCCTGTATTTTGCATTATATTTATAATATTTTTGTGCATATGACAAATTTGAAATGCAATCACTTTGGAGCAAATCTAAATATAACTCAAATAAATAAACGTTTAATTTATAATAAATGATATAACTACTATATCCAACATTATTCAGATACATACAGTACACTTACATATAGAGGTACTGTACCTGATTGTTATACCATATATAAATGTAAACTACATTATCACCCAACAAAAATGACAAATATATTAAATATTTTACAGAATATACAGTTGTGGTCAAAAGTTTACATGCACTGTGCAGAATCTGCAAAATGGTAATTATTTGACCAAAATAACGGGGACCATGCAAAATGCACGTTACTTATTTTTTTTATTCAATACTGACCTGAATAAAATATTAATAAAATATGTTTACATAGTTCACAAGAGAAAATAATAGTTAAATTTATAAAAATGACCCTGTTCAGAAGTTTACATATGCTTGATTCTTAATACTGTGTTGTTACCTAAATGATTCACAACTCTTTGTTTTTTTAGCATTTTTGTGTATTTGAACTATTTCCAACAGTGACTGATTTTGAGATCCATCTTTTCACAAAGAGGGATATGCAACTATTACAGTAGGTTCAAATGCTCACTGATGCTTCAGAAACCAACACAATGCATTAAGAGATGAATTAACTTTTGAATCTGAAGATCAGGGTAAATTTTACTTAGTTTGTCTTCTGGGAAACATGTAAGTATCTTTTGTAGCTTCTGAAGGACAGTACTAAATGAAAAAAATATGATATTTAGACAAAATAAGAACAATTGTAATGTACACATTCTGTCCAAAAGTTTTCACCCCCAGTTCTTAATGCAACGTGGTTTTTTCTACTGGAGCATGAGTATTTGAAATGTCTGTAATAGTTGCATATGAGTCCCTCAGTTGTCCTCAGTGTGAAAAGATGGATCTCAAAATCTGTTTTTAAAAATAGGATTTTTTGAAGAACAGCAGGCAGATTAACTGTTCAGGACAAACAAAGAACTCATGAACAACTATTACGAAACAAAAGACAGCTGTAGATCATTTTGTCTTGTGGACTATATGTAAATAACTTTTATGTGAAATATTCTATTCAGGTCAGTGTTAAATGAAAAATAACATGCATTTTGTATGATCCCTCTCATTTCAATCATCCAGCTCTAAACTGATAAATGCAAATATAAGGCATAAAGTTATAAAGATATTTCAAACATTAACATCATGACTTTCTGTAAAGCAAAATAAATAAATCTGACTACTTAAACAGAGCAGAACACTGGTGAGTAACTCCATTCCTTTACTTACTCATGGGTGAGTGTTGAATTTGGACTCTGGGTGTGAGATTTTTTGGAAACATGATAAAGCAAGAGTATTTTCTTATCTTTTCTAGTTTTTCCACTTACTTCTGCTATTATATCTCCATTGAAACGTCTTATTATAATAGTCTGAAGTATTTGTTTGAAGTCATAACATAAGCAGGGTCACATACCCTGTTAAAGTAAACAATGGGGATACCATATCATTGTTGCATTTTGACTTCATCCAAGTAGGACACAATTTCTATCAAAAATGTTATTATAGTCATCAAACACAGACAAGACACTGGCCTGCTTTTATGTTTGACCTCATAATCAATATATGACTGGCCTTTACTTGAAAGTACCCCTGCTCTTCCAGTCATTCAGATCAAAGATAATGCAGTTGCAGACAAACAGCATATATTGTTCTTCAACTTATGATGTATATCACTGTGGTAAACCCCAGCCTTTGCAAGTCACATCAAGACATTTTTTTGATTTCCCCTTTCATGTGTTTATATAAATGAGTGTCCTAAGCGATGACAAGACATTATGCACTTGCAAGGTATTTGAAAGACACACTTTTAAAGAGTAAGAATACATTGAATTTAATTGATGAATATCAAATAAATGCTGATCTGTTCTTTCTAAAATGAAACATTAAATATTTATCAAATAAATGCAGTCTGGTGAGCTTAAGAGACTTTAAAAACCACACACATTTAAAAAATCCCTTAAAATCCCTAAAAAATATACTAGAATATAAGTCTCAGGAGTCCCCAGAATGTGTCTGTGAAGTTTCAGCTCAAAATACCTCACAGATCATTTAATATATACTTTTGAAAATGCCTATTTTGAGTGGAAGCAGAAACACACTGTTTTCGTGCATGTGTCTTTAAATGCAAATGAGCTGCTGCTCCCCACCCCCTTTTCCAGAATAGGGCTTTAGGTCTTTACAGCTCATATCTCAGGTACTCCTCTAAAAAAAACGTCTGTTTGGTTTTGATTATCATGTCTATCATGCTAAAATCATGTGTTTTACACCATATTAGTTTCAAATTTTGATATATGGTTTTCTGAGCGCACACATCTGAAGCGCACACACACAGAAAGCGGCTGTCACACCACGTGAGTACTAAACTAAGTTCTCTTTTGTGTCTAATTGCGCTTAAACTGTCAAATACACACAAGTTTATGTTAAAAACACACAAGTTGCAGACGGTTATGTCTGCAAAATCTGAGCGGCTTGTTTTTTCACAAGCTCGCAGAGAAAGGCTTACCAAAATAAATTAATGGGTTGTACTTTTTCATGTTTTCTGGGTTGGTAGATGCACCGGGGACCCAATAATAGCACTTAAACATGAAAAAAGTCAGATATTCTTAAGGTATTTATCTACATAACATTAAAATAAAGTTTTAATAAAGGGCAAAGATATCAATTTTACTAGGCTGTGCACTTTTGGCCACTACTATGTATTACTATACTATATTACATACACACATGAGTAATAATAATAATAAATAACAATACTTGTAGAGGTGTTACCTGCATCTGAGAGATGGTAAGGGGGTAACGGTAAAGAATCCAGGTGACGTTCTCACTACAGGGTGGTGTGGTTAAAGAGCCCTCATACACCCAGTAATCTCTTAAGAGAGGATCTGATGAGGGAAAAAAACAATGGAGACAGTCAGATGGTAACTGGTAACCTTTAACTAGGATATATCAAGATGTTGTTACCAAAAATCAAATATCAAAACATGCAAATAAATGCAAATATCAGTATAAGAGATTATGAAATAGTTTACCAGGCAGTAATGTGTTGGGGTTAAAACATGGAATTATTTTTGTCTTTCCCTGTACACACAAAAAACACATTTTAGGTCACAAGCATGCGAGTCTTATTTTTGGATATAGTCTCTAGTGAGCCAGCTCTTCTGCTCACCTTATACTGCAGATCCTGCAGGACGTCTGTGATGGCCTTCAGCCCAAGATGTTCCTTCCCAATCTGCATAGAACAAATTAGAGCACCAATAGCCTCTTTCACACAGTAATACCAGTGAATTGCCATAAAATTACCATAACGACTTTTCCGGCAAATACAAAACTGCACTGTTCACACAGGCAACGGCATTCCATCTTTTTACCGGTTAAGCACCATTCACACATCAGTTTAAAAACACCGGTAAATTCTGTGACATCATTAACCAGAAATTACCTCTAAATGGCTGCACCTCCTAGTGGTGTGTTTGTAAGCATGGAGGGCAACAGTGTTTTTGTTGATGTTTTCATTTCTGTGTCAAACATAAATTGTACTTGTACATGCTCATACAGGTAAACTAGTATTGCGTTCACACAGAGCACATTACCGGTAATTTACTGGTAATGTTACAACTTCTCATTGACAAAACTAATTTTCCAGTATTTTTTGAAAGGTTCATGTTCACACAATATCTCTTAATGATAATTTACTGCCCATTTACCAGTAAAGACTGCATGTGCAAAAGGGGCTAATGCCAGCTGAGCATGACGTACTACAAGAAGACCAGATACATAAAAAATCAGCCTTTCTCTTTAAAGGTCTTCTGTATTTACACCACTAATGGCATGTTTATTTACAGAGCACAACTAGTTGTGTATCTGTTATGGCCTCTAGTATGTGGGGAACTCAAATGTAATACCTGCACAAATAGGGCGATAATGAGAATGCCTTTTTTCTTGCCCATGGCCTCCTCCACGCCGTTGAATAACGTAGAGTTCCAGTGGATTAGATGAAGCTGTGAGAGATATTTATTACTAATTGAGTAATCTGCAATAAACTGAACTCTAAAATTAACATACACAAGGCATGCCAAGGCGATAATACTTTTATGCCAGTTCCGTGTTGTGTTAAAAGACTGGTTTGACTCGCAGTTGTGCCAACAGCTTAAGAAAACACGATATGGTAACAGGATGACAAACATGGTAACACATTGAGAACGGGTCCTTATCTTTCTGCTTGTGTACAGAAGACCAAGAGTAGGAGAGCAGGTGCCATGAACAGGTGATTTGAATAGATCACTTGACGATAAATCCCTCTTTGGAACCTGTGGTATTGTTGTTTTTGACATGAACTGAGGTCCCACTATATGCTTTTGTTGCTAAAAGTGAAGTCAAATTGCAGCTGACGTGCTAATGTTATTTGCATTGCTTATACAATGTGAATACTATGACCTGTTAATATAGGCCTTAAAATAAATACAAGCTTTTTATTTATGTGGTGTGAAGCAGGCTTGTTTTAGTCTGTCCCTCAAATATCGGAACGGATGATGGTGAGAGGACCAACAAAAGCAAATGCTTGATAAGAACAGAACTGTGACACTGACCTCCATAGGAAAAGCCTTGAAGTTGACAGTGTGCTCAGATCCCCTCTGGTTCTCTTTTCCCCAGTGGAAGCGCACCTCGCTCAGTTCATATTCGTGGTCACTAGGGAGCGGACCCCCGGTCACAACTGAGACAGCATTACAAAGGTCACAAAAGAGAGAACTGGATGAAATGTCATAAAACAAGCTCATTTTACATATATGTTTCTCACAGATGGCAGATTTATGTCATTTAACCTCTCTGTGCCCTAGAATAGCGACACATCTTTTGACGCCAATTTTGTTACAGAGATAGCTGGGGCTAAAATTTAAATTCTGTCATTGTTTAATCACCCTTATGTTCTAAATAGTGGGCAACCATTAAATCGATAAATCCGATGCAGATATATTACCTGATATTTGTCATTGTTTTAAATAGAAGAACTTTAGTATTTGTGAAAACTACTATAAGATTATCAAGACATTGCTAACATATGTCTGATATTTTCTTCATGAAAATCAAAATTACGTGGCTTCATAAAAACAACAAAAAGCATCATAAAACTAGTCCATATAACCAGTGTTTTTGGTATAATTAAGATAACATTATTAATATTTTGAATTAGGTCTAATTCAAAATGATTAATTTTGTTGTGTTTCTGTCTTTTTCATTAGTATTTTTGCTTTTAAATGTCTATATTGTTTTTATACATTTTTATTTCAGTTTGTCATTTTAGTACATTAAATTAAAACTAAATGGAAATGAGGAATTCTGCCTTTTAAACTAGCTGAAATAAAATAAGTTTAACTTTTCTTGGTAACACTTTACAATAAGGTATTAACTAACATGAACGAACAATGAACAATACATTTATTCAATGTTAGTTAATAAAAATAGTCGTTCATTGTTTGTTCATGTTAGTTCACAGGGCATTTACTAATGTTAACAAACACAACTTGTGATTTTAATAATGCATTAGTAAATGCTAAAATGAACATGAACAAAGTTCATTCTTAGTTCATGTTAACTAAAGTAGTTAACTAATGAACCTTATTGTAAAGTCTTACCTTAAAATCACAAGTTGTGTTGCTCATTATCAAATATGAATAATATTGTAGTAAATGTATTGTTCATTGTTCGTATTTTACCTTATTGTAAAGTGTTACCACATTTTTTTTTTGTTTTAATTAACTAAAATAATCCTGCACCTGACTTGTGCGCTATTATAATAAGTCATTATTACAAGTTGTAATCAAAAGATATTGTGTGATAAATCTTATATAAGATTTAAGATGTTTTACACTTAAAAAAAACGCTGAAAACCGCTCTCTACTGGAAAGGATGCAAAAAGCCAGCACTACGACTGCAACTCAATGGCTGGGTTGTTTTGTCAGAGGGAGGAGGAGGGGTGTATAGTTGACCCAGCCACTAACCCAACGAACCCACTGGAAAAACAACCCAAAAATATGACCAAACGGGCTCAAAACAGCATGGGTTGGGTAGAAAAATTAACCTAATATTTTTTAGTGTAGCAATCACCCACTGATAACATTTACTCCTTTTTGAATGCTAGAATGCAATTTTTGAATCTACACACTGGCTAAAAGTCATATGGAGTTCTTTTATGGTGTTTTCATGGTACTTTTCTATTTCTATTGGAACATGAAAGATATATATATATATATATATATATATATAGATGTTCAAATGAATGACATGTTGGCTAAAGAGGAGAAAATAATGACACAGTTTTCATTTTAGTGAACTATTCCTTCATGTTCAAATATAGAGAGAACTTTCAGCATTTTATACCTGATTTGGACTTGAGCATGATCCTTACAGTGTGCCCATCGTTAATGACTTCGCAGTCCCTGCAAACCACATAGTTGGGGTTAAGCCCCACCTCCAGGAGCCGCGGGTCATAGCGGGCCTCCCTAGAGTTAAGGTTTATGGGGGACTGGTACTCTCCATTTGCCTCAGGAAACAGAAGACCCCATTCAACACCTGGATTCAATCACAAAAGACAAAAAAGTTGATTCAATCAACCCCTAAATTGGTGATAACATTTTATTCTAACGCAGTTATCAAAATGCTTTTGAGTGGATAACACTGTCCTTGTTCATGACCCACTAGCCTGCTGTCCAACCTTGAAACTTTTGCACTGTGATACTTTGTGTCAATTCACATTAAAGATTTGGCCTTGCCATAGATAATAAACAGTGGTTTGTTTTTTTGTCCCAATGTTGAAACTAAATAAAGGCTGCCAGAGCTCCAGTGCCTCAAAGTCATTACAGAGGGGTCCATCAGGAATAGCACACACGGGGATACAGGATGTGCTAATTTTTTTCCTCTGCTGAGTTTCATCTCACCCTGTGTATATGTAATACTCACTTCTCCATTTGTTGTATCTAAAATATCACCAGTAAAGAATATGTTGTATTATAGATGAACACAAAAAGAACAAACTTGGTCTGAAAATGACTTTTTCTATTTTTCACAGTATAAACATGCATTATGCAAATTTGTTTAACATTTTTATTTATGCACTTGTTTAATAAAAACACTTCACAAGTTAAAAATATAGAGTGCTAGGTCAAAAAAAGTTCTGAAGTGGTTATTCAGTGACCACACATAGCATTGTGTGTGGTCACAGATCATATCTGTTTAAGTTTGTCTGTGTATTTAAAGAATCTGCAGTATATAAATGTTTTTCCGGCAAAGTACAGGTTGCTTTTTTGAGTAATTCCTGGTCATGGGTGTGACAATAAAGTTTCATGTTTCACAAAGAGGAGAATTAGCCAGTGATTCTCTCATTGAATCCTTACCTTCTTCATAGCCCCAGTCCAGCTCATCTTTGCCAGGGTAGTTATCGGTCTCCTCAATAACATTATCTGCCATGACAACTGAATTTTCTCTCTACAGCTTACGTTCTGTCCTGAGCAGATGCCAAAAACTAGTTCTTTCCAACCCTGTTTTCAGGGTAAAGTCTTCCTCGTCGTTTGTTCACTTCCCACCAATAAAACATGAAGAAAGTGGTCTATAACAATACAAGTGGAAGTGATTGGACTCAGTAGCTTCAAAGACACAATGTCCACACTGAGACTGCAGCCAACAAAAACGGTCGTCATTCCATTGGAAATGATGAGTGTTCTTCTCCTGTTCTCTTATAGGAAAGTTGTCCTCTCTGTACCCAACACAAGTAAGTTCACAAACTCGCTCTCTTAGCTACTACAGCCCACAAGGTTCCCCCACAAGCCATCTGATTGGCTGCATGCAGTGACTCTTAAGCCTCTGATGTAGCACCATAGAAACAGCTCAGCAGTCTGGCCTGGTTTATAGTCAGGCCACGGGACGCACAGTGCACGCTGGCAGGAATGCAGGAGTGATGTTGCTCTTGGAGAGTTCCTCCCACAATGGAGGAAATAGGTGTGGTTAAAAAAACACCCACCAGGGGGAGGGTGAAGAAGGGGAGACTGAAGAGACGGAAGGTCTGTTATTGTTTGCTTTGCACGTTACTAATGGTGTTTTCAAGGTAAGGATGAGAGGGGCCCATACGGTGCTTTCCCCTGGCTGGTGCTTATTATTCTAGCATGTTCTTGCCCATGTTACTTTTCACTGGTGAAACAAATGAAAGCTCTACCAACTTTAATCAGAAGTTGTTTGTCAGCACAGTCAAATCTTATCTCACTTCAGCAATACTAAATGCTATTTTATCTGCTGGACAACAGTAGCGTATGCTAGCAAGAACAGTTTGTACTTCCACTAAATGGAAGTATGAAAGTCATTGATTGACCCAGATAAAAAATTGTAACAACAGGAGGAGGTGAACACAATGGCGTATTGCCTTGAGTTCTATACTAAGAAACTACTTTGACCCTAATTTTCTAAAATTAAAAGCAGCACATTACACAAAAGTGCAATCACTACCTAATTAATTATAAGTAGGTCGTTTTACTTCCCAAAGCTCAGGGACTAGAACAGGGTTGTCATGTGATCTCAGCATCCTCTATGTTAAATCTATATTTTATCAGATGTATTGGGAAATCTGCATCAGCAGGCATCAAAACAAGCATTTTTAACAGGAAGGTATGGTGGTATAGTGTTCAAAAGGAATTCGTCTGAATATTCTGAATAATTATTTCACTGAACAATATAGTTCTTGTTTGAGCGCAGGTTCATTAGATTACAGCACTGTCCTCTGGTGGACATTACAAGTTATGACAGTATATGCTCAGAGACTAGGAATACAAGCGGTTTGGTACAAAAAACTATAATTAATAGAATAATGTGTTAATTTCTGACTCACCTTCGAACTTATTGATGAAGCTAAAAAAAACGCAAATAAAGTAAATGGTAATAGTAGTAAATAATGTCTACCCAGCAGGCACACAAAGTTATAAGACGTTGATATTTGGTTAAATTTCGGGTGCGACGTCGGGTGAACACATTTGAATGTAAATTCAACGTCTAATGTAAACATTAAATGGATGTCCAATACCAACGTGAACTGACGTTTATATTTTGTTGTGTAACCAAAGTCCAACGTTAAATCAGCGTCAACTTTAAGTCAAATACAGACGTCAATCCAATTTTCATTCTCAACCAAAATGCAACTTCTGTCTGATGTTATATTGATGCCCGGTGCCTGCTGGGAAACTTTAGCTGAATTCACAAAGGAATAGGTCCACTGAATTGAGGTTCATTGCTTTCAGCTCGAATGAGTCCTCTATCCATAATATTGCTTTCTCCAGTGAAAAGGTCATCTTGTCTGACTCAGGAGAGAATTTGTCACTGATTGAACACTGTTTACAAGACAAAAAAAAAAAACATTATAAAACAGTTCTAAACAAATATGTCAGTGGATTTTGATGTGAGAGGGCAACATAGGATGGACATTTGGAAGAAGCATAATCATGGATTATGTAGGATATTCATATTTGGGATAAAAGCAATGGTTTAAAGCCGGGTTCTCAGGCTTAAGCCTAGTCCCAGGCTAAAATGCATGTCTGAGCTGTTTTAACTGAAAGAAATTTGCAATGACACGTTGTAAATTCTTAAAAAATGAATTATATCATTAATTACAGGTCCTTCTCAAAAAATTAGCATATTGTGATAAAGTTCATTATTTTCTGTAATGTACTGATAAACATTAGACTTTCATATATTTTAGATTCATTACACACAACTCGAAGTAGTTCAAGCCTTTTTTTTGTTTTAATATTGATGATTTTGGCATACAGCTCATGAAAACCCAAAATTCCTATCTCAAAAAATTAGCATATTTCATCCGACCAATAAAAGAAAAGTGTTTTTAATACAAAAAAAGTCAACCTTCAAATAATTATGTTCAGTTATGCACTCAATACTTGGTCGGGAATCCTTTTGCAGAAATGACTGCTTCAATGCGGCGTGGCATGGAGGCAATCAGCCTGTGGCACTGCTGAGGTGTTATGGAGGCCCAGGATGCTTCGATAGCGGCCTTAAGCTCATCCAGAGTGTTGGGTCTTGCGTCTCTCAACTTTCTCTTCACAATATCCCACAGATTCTCTATGGGGTTCAGGTCAGGAGAGTTGACAGGCCAATTGAGCACAGTAATACCATGGTAAGTAAACCATTTACCAGTGGTTTTGGCACTGTGAGCAGGTGCCAGGTCGTGCTGAAAAATGAAATCTTCATCTTCATAAAGCTTTTCAGCAGATGGAAGCATGAAGTGCTCCAAAATCTCCTGATAGCTAGCTGCATTGACCCTGCCCTTGATAAAACACAGTGGACCGACACCAGCAGCTGACATGGCACCCCAGACCATCACTGACTGTGGGTACTTGACACTGGACTTCAGGCATTTTGGCATTTCCCTCTCCCCAGTCTTCCTCCAGACTCTGGCACCTTGATTTCCGAATGACATGCAAAATTTGCTTTCATCCGAAAAAAGTACTTTGGACCACTGAGCAACAGTCCAGTGCTGCTTCTCTGTAGCCCAGGTCAGGCGCTTCTGCCGCTGTTTCTGGTTCAAAAGTGGCTTGACCTGGGGAATGCGGCACCTGTAGCCCATTTCCTGCACACGCCTGTACACGGTGGCTCTGGATGTTTCTACTCCAGACTCAGTCCACTGCTTCCGCAGGTCCCCCTCTCGTTGTGCAGCGTTTTCTGCCACACTTTTTCCTTCCCACAGACTTCCCACTGAGGTGCCTTGATACAGCACTCTGGGAACAGCCTATTCGTTCAGAAATTTCTTTCTGTGTCTTACCCTCTTGCTTGAGGGTGTCAATGATGGCCTTCTGGACAGCAGTCAGGTCGGCAGTCTTACCCATGATTGCGGTTTTGAGTAATGAACCAGGCTGGGAGTTTTTAAAAGCTCAGGAATCTTTTGCAGGTATTTAGAGTTAATTAGTTGATTCAGATGATTAGGTTAATAGCTCGTTTAGAGAACCTTTTCATGATATGCTAATTTTTTGAGATAGGAATTTTGGGTTTTCATGAGCTGTATGCCAAAATCATCAATATTAAAACAAAAAAAAGGCTTGAACTACTTCAGTTGTGTGTAATGAATCTAAAATATATGAAAGTCTAATGTTTATCAGTACATTACAGAAAATAATGAACTTTATCACAATATGCTAATTTTTTGAGAAGGACCTGTACTTCCTCTCATGTCATTCCAAACCCGTAAGACCATCGTTCGCATCAACAAAATAATCAATGTGACATCAGTGGTTCAACCTTATTTTATGAAGCTATGAGAATACTTTTTGTTGCACAAAAAAGCTAAAACTTTCTGGAACTTGAACATAGTAATACCCTTGCTTTCTATGGAGGGCCAGATAGCTCTCGGATTTCTTCAAAAAATATCTTAATTTGTGTTCTGAAGACGAACAATGGTCTTACTGGTTTGGAACGACATGAGGGTGAGTAATTAATAAAAGAAATGTACATTTTGGGTGAAAGGGATATTAATGATGGATTTGTTCCTTGTAAACACAGTGCTTTTTACTTCATAAGATGTCAGTTGATAGTCTGTCGTCATGTGGGTTTCTTGTGAATTATTGTGATGTTTTTATCAGCTGTTTGGACTCTCATTCTGACGGCACCTATTCACTGCAGAGTGATGTAAATCCAAATTTCTCAAAATCTTTTCTGATGAAGAAAAGATGGCCTGAGAGAGTGATTAAAATGTATACAAATTCACATTTTTGGTGAACTGTTCACTTAAAACATAATGTGAAGTGAGTCAAAGACATGGTACATAAGTCTATACAAAAATTTGCAAAGTAAGTCCATTGATAGTTCATCAATATAATTGTAGACATTGCCTGCCCCTTCATGCATGAAAAGATTTAGAGTCCAGAACAATCCAGCTCTACACCACCATCACTGTGGCACTAAGCAAAGCACTTAACCCCAAACAGCACCATTGGCTTTGGAGTATGGTTTACCATGCACTTTGACTCCTGTGTCTGACTGAGCAAGACCAACAATGTTTTTTCAGTTTGATGGACAGGCTTTGCTGGCATAAAAATGTATTAGTGCATCACTGGATAACCACATTCCATTCACAAACAAGACATCCACTGCATCTTCAGCGCTCAGATGTTGGGACTACTATGGTCATTATTATATCCAACAAAAGAACACCTCAATTGCTTAGGAGCCATTTTTGTCTACTTCCCTGCTCTTGCATGGAAACAATGGCGATCATCAGACTGTTACAGCCCACTCAGGGCAGGTCTGAGGTAAGATACCTGTGTCAATCAATCTATTGTGGGAGCGGCCTCTGTCGGTGTTAAGTCATACCGACAAGAAGCTAAGAATGGCTTGAAATTATTTTTACAGATTAAATAATAACCACTGGGTGGATTTTTATCATTATAGGGCAGATGTGTACACACACTGCCAACACACATTTATGTTCAAACAACATGCAAAAGTGAACTTTGCATCCAATGAACCCTTTAAATCACAGAAATCTTCTGAAAACATTTGGGTCTGTTTTCTCTTTTCTTTTCTTCTACATTTTATACAGCCCAAGACTGTTCTCGTGGGTGGACTTTCACTCCACCAGGCTTCAAGAGTAGGCTATACCATAAAGGACCCTCCTCATCACAGTGCCTGGAATAACATTCCCAGTTGTACAGCAGAACAGGTTTCTACATGAGGACAGTGTCTAAATATAAACAATAATACAAACCTAAAAATGTAACTTCTACATGACAAAGAACAAGTAAGAAGGCTGGGGACATCTCCCCAGAATAATCACTGTTATAAAAATGTGCAAAACTTCTACCTGTAGTGAAACAACAGCTTGTTATTGTGGCAGTACCCTTACAGTTTTTCTCATTTGCTAAAACACTGAACCCCATTCTCTGAACTAAATTCTCAATAGCCTAAACCAATTTGTCAAATAAATCACTCTTTCTGCAAAACCTTGCAAAACAAGTTCAGGGAGTTTAGACACTGTTTGCAGATCTCATGCACTCTTTTTGCAAAACTCTAAACACATTCTCACTCACTAAAGACATAATTTGCTTTGTGATGCAAAATCCTAAACACAAGAAAGCAAAAGGTAAGCACTTGCAACACGGCTGTCACAGAAGGTCATTACCGAATGGGGTGGATATTTACAGAGTACTGTATCAAGGCACATTAAATGCAAAGTTGAAGAAATGGTGTAGGCAAAGGTGCACAAGCAACAGGGATGACCACAAGCTTTAGAATACTGTCAAGTAAAGCTGATTCAAACACTTGGGAGAGCTTCACAAGGAGTAGAATGAAGCCAGAGTCAGTGCATCAAGAGTCACCACACTCAGACATCTTCAGGAAAAGGACTACCAAGCCACTTCTGAAACAGAAACTACGTCAGAAGCATCTTACCTGGGCTAAGGAGAAAAAGAACTGGACAATGAACAGTGGTCCACAGTCCTCTTTTCAGATAAAAGTTAATTTTGCATTTCATGTTGAAATCATCCCAGAATCTGGAGAAAGACTGGAGAGGCACAGAATCCAAGCTGCTTGAAGTCCACTGTGAAGTTTCTGAAGTCAGTAATGATTTGGGGTGCCGTGAAGTCTGCTGGTGTTGGTCCATTGTGTCTTATCAAGTGCAAAGTCAATTGCAGCCATCTACCAGAGATTTTGGAGCACTTTATGCTTCAATCTGCTGACAAGCTTTATGGAGATGCTGATTTCCTTTTTCAGCAGGACTTTGAGACCTGCCCACAGTGCCAAAAAACACTTCCAAGTGGTTGCTGACCATGATATTACTGTGCTTTATTGCCAGCCAACATGCCTGACCTGAAGCCCATTGAGAATCTATAGGATATTTTCAAGAGAAAGATGAGAAACAGTCGATCCAACAATATACAGACAATCTGAAGGCTCAATCAGCAGTGCCATAGGCTGATCACTTCCATGCTACACTTCACTGATGCTGTAATTTGTGCTAGGACCAAGTCATCTGCAGTAATATGTGCTGCAGACCAAGTATTGAGTGCATAAATTAACATACTTTATAAAACTTGAAATGTTTTACTTTACATGTAATGAATGTAGAGTATATGAAAGTTTCAGTTTTTGAAATGTTACAAACAAAAAAATTAACTTTTTCACGATATTCTAATTTTCTGAGATGCACCTGTATATATATATATATATATATATATATATATATATATATATATATACACGTGTGTGTGTGTGTGTGTATTATATATATAGAGAGAGAGAGAGAGGGAGAGAGAGATACACACACATATATACATATAAAGAGAGATAGATAGGTATACATATATGAAGAGTTCAGATGCAAAAGCCTCTAAATCCATCTGACGTCTTTCTTAAAAAAATGCATTTTTATCAGGCTCCGACGTATCGAGAGCATTCATCTCATTTTTGCATTTATCTAATTTTTGACTGAGATGGCTTTCAGCTGGTTTTGCATATACATTTCCTTTTTTGGGATATTCACCACACTTACACTCTTAAGAAAAATGGGTCTATATAGTACCAGAAAAGGGTTCTTTGGCTTGTAACAATAGCAGAACCCTTTTTGGTGCTAAATAGAACCTTTTTTTTATAGGGTTCCATAAAGAACCATGCTTTGAAAATGCTATATAGAACTTTATAAATATAAACTTTATTATAAATAACCTTTTCAATGCTAGTTTATTTTCATTAATATTAGTATATTTATGTAATTATTAATATTATTTGAATATACTATGTATTAATTAACTGTTTTATTGCTTTTTACTCTTCTGTCTGGTATTTCAGTATCTTGTAGTGTATATACAACAACAACAACGTGTCAGTTAGGTACTTTTTATTTTTTAATGACATGAATTGGTAGCAAAAAAATGACAGCACTATAACAACAAGAAAACATTAATAGATGCCTTTCACATAGAACATAAAGAACTTAAAGAAGTAAAAATAGAATCAAAATAGTGAAATGAAGACCAGGTTCCAGTGAAATACTGTATTTTCATAATCCTCTATGATGCCTGTAAGTTCATCATTATGTGTTTTGATGTGACTGAGTGGCAGTTTCTCTCTGCAGATGTCGAGGTTGTAGGATGTGACAGCATCTGAAATACACAATTGAGTTTAGATTTACAGTGTGTCTCCTTCCATTTGTTTTTGTAAAAACAATAAAAGAACCATAAATTAAACATTATTGTTACTTATTAAGTGGTGCAGAGGTATCCTTAAAAAGCATCCTTAACTGAACAGGGCTGGTCACTTACATGTTCTCTTACACTGAAAAGAGAAAAAGACATGATTGGAAAACAGGAACGATTTAAAAAGTAAAAAATTATAAACATTATAAGAAACAAATATTTAACTGAACTTCAGAAGATCAGAAATGAGACAACTTTTTTTCCTGTTAGTAAAACATAAATAAGTAATGGGAAAAAAAAACAACAAAAAACAATATGGATACAATATGGATCTGTTACTTACGTAGTGAAGAGGACTGTCAGAGCTGCTCACACTTAGGCTACATGTGATTTAAAAAGAAGAGAAAAGAACATATTTGTTTGGAAACCAATACAATTTTAAATTTAATTTTGTATTTAAAAGTAAGAATGAAATCATTTACCTGTTGAGAGTGTGTTGACAGTCTGTAGTTGGATCTCTCAGCTCCAGAAACTCACTAATAAGGTGCTTTGACAGTTACAGATTTGAAAATCAAAAGGGCGGGAATAAAGAACCCTAAATTTAACTCTAAGAACCATTTCAGCATTAAAAGGGTTCTTCAGGATGCTATGGTTCTAAATAGAACTGTTACTACATGTAAAGAACCTTCAAAGAAGCATCTTTTTTTAGAGTGTAGGTGTGACTTCTTTTGAGTGTTTTCTATGTTTTTTGAGTGAGTGTATGTTTATGTATCTTTTCTATAGCAAAATAATTACTATATACAGTAAACATTCTTTTTGTTTTGTAACAACATGCACTGGCCACTGTGTTCTCCGTGTTTTGATGTAGTGTCTGATGAATGATCTGTAGTGTGTATAGTATTAACTAATATGTGTATGATTTGAATGGTTTTAAAGTGATTGTTTGATTTTGCCAGAAGAGTCAGGGATTCAGTGAATTTAGTTTTGGATTTGTGTATAAGGTTTTGAGAAAATGGTTTAAAAAATGTGTTTTAGCAACTCAGAAAAATTGTAAAAGGACAACTTTGTACCTTATCTACCCCTAACAGGTGCATGTTAGAGTAATGATATGTAACCTTAAAGGGACATTTCACCCAATAATAAAAATTCTGTCATTATTTACTCACTCTAAAACAGTAAATTCCATTGACTTCCACAGTATTTTTTTCATAGTATGTAAGTCAATGTTACCATCAACGGTTTAGTTACCCACATTCTTTAAAATATTTTCCTTTGTGTACAGCAGAAGAAAGAAATGCATACAGGTTTGGAACACCCTCATGGTGAGTAAATGGGGGACAGAATTTTCATTTTTGGGTGAAAGGGAAATTAATGATGCATTTGTTCCTTATAAACACAGTGCTTTTTACTTCATAAGACACTGACTGATGGTCTGTCATCGTGTGGATTACTTATGAATTATTGTGATGTTTTTATCAGTTTTATCAGGGCTCTCATTCTGATGGCACCTATTCACTGCAGAGAATCTATAGGTCATTCCTTTAAAGTCATGTTTTTTTTTCAACTGCCTACACACATTTTCAAAACTGCCTCTTTTTTTCAGAACTTTACACACAAATCCAAGAATTGCACACACAAAATGCAAAATGCCTTACATTTCTTGCAAAATTAAGCATTGGATTCAAACACATCTCAAAGGCAAACATTTGTCTTACATTGAAAACACCTTTGCCATAATATAATATTTTTGGATGTATCAAATACACACAGTTATTCAAAACCTAAAGCTCTTCTTTCATCCACTCCTATGTATATTTCTGTTCAAGACTGAAAGTAATTGACAGAGAGATGTTGAAAAATTCACGGTAAACATGAAAGCAAGATTGAAACCAAAATGCTTTACTGTAAGCATTTGTGGTTGTGAATACAGTATTACACAGTACAAAAAAAAGAAATACATCAACCATGTGTAGTTGTGCAGATATGTATTTTTAGGCCTATTCTAAAGCCACAATTTAGAAGTAAAGCAATGCGTGTTTGCACATGAGGATCTTTGTGTGTTACATAGAGAACTGTGTGTTGTGTTTTGCAAAAAAATGTTTTATGAATATGCAAAAGGCAGAGAATTAGTGTATGGTTTTACAGATTTGGTGTGTGATTCTGATGTTTGAGTATCAGCTTTCAGAAATTGTGTGACAAGTAAAGATTTGGTGTGTAAGCAATTGAAAAAAGTAAAACAAACAGAAAAAGATATTTTCCTCTGAGAGTAACATATTACTGAAAAAATGTACGGCGTGGACTTCTATGCACTGGTTATTGATTGGATTTTGTATGTCACCTGAGAGTTTTTCTGTTGTTTTCACTGGAAGTTCTGTTGCCTCAGCCTTTCTGTGTGGAGTTTGCAAGTTCTGTCTGTGCCAGTGTGGATTTCCTTCACAATCAAAGACATGAATCAAATGCAAAGATCTATAACATGCAATTATAAAATAAAAGCATTGGGGGCAAATAGGTCACTTTAAAGGTACTTTTTTCCCAGAGTGATGAATGTCATTAAATGTTTTTGATTAATATTGTTTTTAAAATCTTTACCTTAGCTGTTTCAAAGTTGTTATGGATGCTCATTCTGTAACGGACACACTTTCAAGTGATCACTAAAAAGTGTCTAGAGAACAATAAAGCGCTTAAACGTTACATCTAAGGACATACTGTGCCTCTGCCCTCTCAAAGAACATTGGCCTGACACATAGCGGTTAGGTGAGTGAACTTCCGGTGAGGTCCACAGCCTCTTCTGTTCTGCGTGCGTGGCGAAGGCGGGACGTGTGTGACGTAGGCCGGCTGGAGCTCCGAGGTGTTTATTGTTCCTTCCCGTCGAGGAGAGAAAAGGGCTGGCTTAGCGGAGGCATATATCACACACAGTATCGCTGCGGTTTTAGCTTCAAGGAGCCATTTTAGTTAGGCCAAAACAGGTTAATACAGGACCGCTTGGCCATGGCGTACGCGTATCTCTTCAAATACATCATAATCGGAGACACGGGTAAGCAGCGACAGTGAGTCTGTTATTTCCGCAGTGTTGGAGTCAATGACGTGGTTCAAGCAGAGGCGCGAGGGGTGGGAGGACTGACAACCTGTTTTTTTCTCTGCCTTTCTCTCCATCTGCCTCATTAGCTCTTAGCCTTACTATTATCGCATACATAAAGTCAATTCCTAAGCCTGTGCTGCATGTCACGGCAGCGGTGTGTGGTTGTAAGGCTGTCACGGTCTTTTGTTTTCCGTTGGGTGGGGGGAGCTAGCAGGCAAGCTAACCGCTGCTTCACATCAGCTGTCTGCCTCAATAACAACAGCAGCATCTCTGCTTTCTATTAGCATGACATGTAGAGCGAAAAACCAACATGCTGTGTACGTGTCAGTGCGTCTGGTTTAGTGCTCGCTTGCTTTCCTTACATCTTGTTCTAACCTAACTAAAGGCCATAATAGCCTGGCTAGTTAGCCAACACCGCTAGCAGCTATTTACTCTTTCTGAAAATGGCGATGGTTCATTTGCGTTTTCAGAGGATAAACACGTTTAATAAGCAATGACTATTAAAGATATTCCTTTGGTTTATCACTCAAGTAACACATTGATCAGTCAGGATCGTACAATTTGTGTTTTGACATTAGTAACCCCGTATAATTGTGGCCTGCTAACGTTAGTGTTCTCATCAGATTTCTGTCACTGTAGGCCTTTCCCCAACACGGCAACAGCAGATGTATTTCTGCCTTCAAAAGTGTTAATTTGTCATTTAGTTACACACTTAGTTTTATTTCTTGTTTTAAAAGAATTCATATTTTGCTAGATAAGAAACGTTAATATAATGTCTAATGCTAATAATGCTTATTGCAATCCAACACTGTCCATATGATTTTGCATCTACTTCATTCCAGGTTACATGTTGGTTTTGCTTTGGTTTGTTCTTCAATTAGCATGCAGTACCAACATTAAAAATGAATCATTTGATACAGTGCACTTTTGATACCATTAATCAATTGATACAGTGCACAGGCACATTTTTAATGTATTTGTATTTTAAAAAATACTCCCGTTTGATTATACCTCCAAGTATTTTTTGTAGTTACATCTATAATTACACTACACCTTTTAAGCCACCCTTAAACCTATCCATACTGTAAAACCTGGCTCTAACCATACCCATATCCCACCTCCAGTAGCAAGTGTTTAATAAATTTTTTTTCAATGTAAGTACATGGTAATTAAAGACACTTTTATATAAAGTAAGACTGAGACCTTTTTTCCTTATATAATGCCAAAATTTCCCCATATAAATTAGACTAAAATGATCTTATACACAGTGTTTTCTACTTTAAGATGGTCTAGCTACAACTGTAGGACCAATGCTGTACTGCGGATTTTGTTGCAGTATCAAAATTATCATAAGGAAGACTCTTTTGTTGGTGTACTTAATGCATCTTGAAACTAGGGTCTTTTGTGCTGCAAATGTAACCTTTAAGAAGCTTTCATCAACCGAATAATAGGTAAGTTTTTTTGTTTACTAGGAAGCCTCTTTCCTGCCTCATGTGGAGATGTAGCAAGGTGCTAATTATTTTTGAAAACTAAATTACTCAGATTTAGATATTTCATTTTATTTTATTTTATTTTTTATTATCTTTCAGTGTGAGTATGCTCAAAGCATTTCAGCCAACATAAGTACCTTAATTAAGTATAGTTTGCCCAGAAATTAAAATTCTGGTTTACTCACCCTCATGTCATTTCAAACCTGTATGACTTTCTTCTGTGGAGCATAAAAGAAAATGTTGGTAACCAAACAGTTTTGTTGATCATTGATGTCTGTTGTATGAACAACAACAAAAAAAACAAAACACTAAGACATTTCTCAAAATAACATCTTTATGTTCCACAGATTAATGTCAGATATACTGGTTTGGAATGCTATGAGGTGGAGTAAATTATGTGAAATTTTAGTTTTTGGGTGGAGTATCCATTTAATCTTCCCAGCTAGGCCTTAATACAAGTTGTGCAATGACATCTGATGATCAGTGTGTTATGAAGGCAATGCATTTCAACATCTTACCTAACTTGACACTTCCACCTGCTGTTGTTCAGAGTGACTGATTTTCTTCCTTTTGTATCAGTCCTTGGAAGTCAAAAGCAACTATCATAAACTCTTCAATTCCTAATGCTTTCCACAAAATGCTGAACAACAGTAAAATTGGGGTTTTAGGCAGTTGTGGTTGTAAAAGTAATGTGTAAACAAGCGTATGCCTTTGCATGTTGCTCAACCCAGGTCAGATGATGCTCATCTGAAACTTGAGCTAGCTAGGCTTCCTGAGATTGCATCTAGCCTAGTCTGTGTTCATGCTTGAGGTGTAAGTTTGCAGTGTCAAAACTAGCACTAGGTTAAGGTTTGCTGGGTTTCTAGAAAAAAAACAAAAACAATTTACACTACCAGTCAATTTTTTTGAACGGTACAATTTTTAATGTTTTAAAGAATCCTCTTCTGCTCACCAAGCCTGCATTCATTTGATCCAAAATATAGCAAAAGCAGTAATATTGTGAAATGTGTTTATAGTGTATTTTAAAATGTAATTTGTTCCTGTGATCAAAGCTACATTTTTATTATTATCATCAATATTTTAAACAGTTGAGTACATTTTTTCAGGATTCTTTGATGAATAGAACAATCCAAAGGTCAGCATTTATCTGAAATAAATAGCTTTTGTAACATTATACAGTATATCATTCAAAAGCTTGCAGTCAGTATGCTTTTTTTTTTTCTTTCTTTTTCTTTTTTTGGAGGGGAAAAAAAATCTAGAAATTAATACTTTTATTTAGCGAGGATGCTTATAAAAACTATATTTCAGATAAATGCTGTTCTTCTGAACTTTCTATTCATCAAAAAAAAAAAATAATAATAATATATAACCAAACAAATAAATACTCAGCTGTTTGAACAAGAATAATAATAATTTTTGAGCAGCAAATCAGAATATTTTCAGCTTTTGAAATCACAGGAATAAATTACATTTTAAAATGTATTCAAATATAAAACGGGTATTTTACATAGTAGAAATATATCAGAATTGTACTGTTTTTGCTGTACGTTGGATCAAATAAATGCAGGCTTGTTGAGCAAAAGAAACTGCTTTAAAAAAACATTAAAATTCGTACTGTTCAAAAACTTTTGACTGGTAGTGTATATGCAAACTAGCTTTAACCAATTAAATTGAAACTAAACGTGTAAGTCTTTAAAAGCATCTTATCCCTATTAGTTTGATTTCAGCCACTTACCATGTCCATATCGGCATAGATGTAATACTACAGAATTAGATTGAAGTGATAACATCCAGCTGTTATCAGTTTATGTTGTCACCATGATTCACAAGAGACAAAGCAACAGGTCACAAACATTTTATGAAGCCAGTTTTTTTCCCCAAGTTACTATATTGGTCTGTAGGTCGAGTGTAGTGTTTGTTGTAGGTGTGTCTGCACATTACACATTGTAATTTCATCATTGCTGTGTTGTCTCCATACATCTCTCTTGTGAGCACTCTTTGAATGCTGCTTGTTTGCTTAGCAACGGCTGTTGCTCATGGTAACGCCTCCTCCTAATGTCATAAGCATTTAACCTGTTTGCGTATCATGGCAGATCCTCTAATTTCATTTTGGGGGATGGGTTTATTTAGTTATGGTGGTAATATAAAATGTCTTGAACTGATGCTTTTATTAAATTAGTTTATTTCATATGGTATCAAATCCAAGTAGCAGATGTGCAAGTATGTAGTATAAAGTACACTGAAAAACGTCATTTAAATATGAGAGATGCCTTTGTTTTTGCTATTCGTCCATCAAACTCGTCTGCCCTAATGTGTCTCCCTTTAATTACTTGTCTGATATTGATCCCCGTGCATGAGGAGTTTATTTTATTCTCATTCGTTTTATCTGTAATAATAAGATGGTTTTACAATGACCATGTATGTTTATGCACATTGTTTGGAAGTAAGATGAGAGGGATACGCCTGTTTTAGTCTCCAAACAGAAATAACCCTGTCATTTATTTATTTATTTATTTTTTGCAGTTTTTCAATTACAGCCTAAACAAATGATTCTGATGTAATGAGATACAACAGATGTATAGTCCTGAGGCTAATTGTGGCCATTCACGTGTGACCCTGTGTGTTTGTTTTGCAGGTGTGGGGAAGTCGTGCCTATTATTACAGTTTACAGATAAGCGCTTTCAGCCAGTGCATGATCTCACTATCGGTAAGGCTCTTTTAACCCAACATATTCTCTCATTAATTAAAACAGCAGGAATGGGTCTCATTAGCACAGGAAGCAGGCTGGTGCCAGTCTCCTTGAAGTGTTTGTGTAAGAAATCTTCTGAAAGCACATTATGGTGGTGAAATTTGTGGTGTGGATGAATAGGCTTTATCTACGCCATGGGTAAATAAATGTATTCAAATTGATTTAAAGCTAGCATTTGGTAACTGTGTTGTCAAGTTTGATATCGCTAATGCTTTTTAAAATGAAAGATCTGATCAGTAGTGTTGATGCAAATCTGAGGTGATGCGTTCAGTGCCCTGTGAGTCACGACTCAAGCTCTGCTTTCATTTGTCTTGACAGGTGTTGAATTTGGAGCGCGAATGATCACTATAGATGGCAAACAGATAAAACTTCAGATCTGGGATACGGTAAGATTAAAAATGATGTGTTGTGTTTTTTTTTTGTTTTTCGTGCACCTTATTTGTGTAGAAAATGATTTTGCTTTTGCTCTGCTGTTTAGGTTTGTTTTGATCTTAGTGATTATTCAGGTTGGTCAGCCCTTAGTAAATGTTATTTACTAAGTGTTACTATGGCTGATATATGAAACTAACACAGTAGAGACTTGTGGTACACAAGAAGAGTGTTGTGGTAACGTGCATTTCCTGATTAAACAGATTTGGACATACAAAAATGCTAATGCAGCAATATGCCTGAGGCTGCCCATTGGAGTTCAGTTCTGCTGCCAGGTCGCTTTGAGCCTGTCACATGATATTGAACCTAAATGCATGTGACTAATGACTCTAGAGACACAGGAAAATGATGCCTTGACAACGTTGATTGGCCCCAAAACAAAGTCTAAGGCAGTTTAATAGTAACTATCATGGGTTGTATGGTCAAAGGTAACCAGTTTCAACCCTTCAAAAATTATGTATTATATAAGTCAGTGTTACTTGCAAAAGGGTTTTTGTTCTTTAGAATCTACAGATGTTGTTTTTTTTGTTTTTTGTTTTTTATGGTTCTCGGTTGTGGAAGATGTGGCCACACTAACTGGCATCCCTTGCTCTCTTTCCAAAGCCCTGCCCTCCAAAGACATGTAAACCTGATGTCAGGGGTAAAATGCATAACTCCTTAAATGCTCTTAAAGGAACACTCCACTTTTTTTTGAAAATAGACTCAATTTCCAGCTCCCCTAGAGTTAAAAAGATGAGTTCTACTGTTTTCGAATCCATTCAGGCGATCTCCAGGTTTGGTGGTAGCACTTTTAGCATAGCTTAGCATAAATCATTGAATCTGATTAGACAGTTAGCATCTCACTTGAAAAATGACCAAAGAGTTTCAGTATTTTTCCTATTTAAATCTTGACTCTTCTGTAATTACATTGTGTACTAAGACCATCAGAGAATAAAAAGTTGTGATTTTCTAAGCTGATATGAATAGGAACTATACTCTCATTCCAATGTAATAATCAAGGAAATTTGCTGCCGTACCATGGGCGCACCAGGCGCAATGATATTACGCAGCACCTGAAAATAGTCCCCAGCTAGGTAGGTAACTTCCAATGTGACGGGGACTAAGCAAATAGTAAAATAGTTGGTATATTCAGGCGGTGCGTAATATCAGTGGATTCGAAAATGGTAAAACTCATCTGTTTAACTCTAGGGGAGTTGGAAAATTAGCCTTTTTATTTTATTTTTTAAATGGAGTGTTGCTTTAAGTGCTTAAATGCTCCTTTTAATGTTTCATCATGATTAGGGGTGGGAATCGTAGGGTATCTCTCAATACGATAATATCATGATACATTGATTATCGCAATAATCTATATATTACTAGACAATCCTATAATGATACATCACAATATCTGTCTAACTATGAAAACGAAATGCCTGTGAAAAGGTTAAGTGCAAGTTTTCTCTCTTAGTTTTCCAAGTCCACGCTATTAGAAAACAGAACAAACGCTTTGTAAATCAAATTTAAGGTAAATTAATCATTTTAGTCTTGGACTTATTAAAAGCTTACATTGTGTGTAAACCAATACATTTAACTGCTTATCAAATATATGCTATAGATATATGTATGTAGGCTATATGCTATATAAACCTGGTACACTTCATAATTTACCTGCAGTGCTTTCTCATCATTTCCTCTCCTCTAATCATAAAAACGGGGCCCCTTACATGACATGCAGGAAAAAAAATAGGCCTTCACATTGCGTCTGTTACGCTCAAGTTCATTAAAATGTAGATACGTTTTTTAGTTCTCATCTCCATATACATAGTATTAGACCTAATGCAGTGCCTGGAAATCTGTTTATCCTTCGATTCTTCATGTAGGTATGAATTGAGATCTTTAAAATATCGATACTTGGTGCCAGAGTATCGATGACGTCTCGACGGAAAAATCGCAATAAATCAGCACATCGAATTATTGTCCCATCCCTAATCATGATTGTGTAGTAATGTAAGTCTCAGTAAGGTGCAGTAAGTCTCTTATGTTTACCAAGGCTACATTTATTGGATCACAGTAAAATTTGAATACAGTAAAAACAGTAATATTGTGGAATACTGTTGCAATTTTTATTTATTTTAAAATGTAGTTTATATGGAAGCCCACTTCCATCACTGAACAAATTTTAAAAGGTCATTGTGACTTTTTTTTATCTCACAATTGACTTTTTTTTTCTCAGGACCGTGAGAGAACTTGCAATACTGACTTTATTAACTTTATTAAATCTCGCAATTCTGACTTTGTATCTTGCATTTGCGAGTTAATGCGTCACAATTCTAAATATATATAAATATATATATTTATATTCTGACTTCTTTTGCACAAATGTGAGTTTGTCAGGGTTCATACTAGGTGCTTAAAGTGCTTGAAGAAATTTAAGGACTGGAAAACCCTTGAAAATGGCAATATTCCTGAAGAGGCACTTGAAAAGTGCTTGAATTATTAAAAGACGATGTATCTGTGAAATAAGTGTTTCATTTTCAGTAAGCACATATCTTTTAATTTAGATCAGAACTTTGCGTATTGCAAATCATTTGATTCAGATGACCCGGAGTGGGTTTGTGAACCTTTTGATTCAGATTGGAACTTTGAAGCGTGGATCGCAGATCTTTTGATTCAGATCAAGACTTTGGTGTTGGTTAGCAAATCTTTTGATTCAGATCGGATCTTCAGAGCGCAAATCATTTGCTTCAGTTCGGCACTTTGGAGCAGGGTCGCAAATCTTTTTTCTGACTTTTTTATTTAACGGTAGAAAACATCAAATCATTAAGGCAAGAAAAAGGACTGAAAGTATACACATCCTTTAAGACAATTAACTGCAGGTTTACTGTAGTAAAAGTGTAATAACTGTTTTTTGTATAACCACAGTTTTACTACAAATGCCATGGTTAAACTGTGGTTAGTGTAGGAAAAACCTGGTTAATTTGTGGTTACCATTTTGTTTTAATAGTTATATTTTTATTTATTCATTTATCTTTTTTTTTTTTTTTTTTTTTAAATAAATACATTGATTGAAAAGTGAGATGTTTTTTTTTTTTTTTTCTTCCTGAAAATCCAAAAAGGAGTGCTTGAAAAGTACTTAAGTCCTGGAATTTCATGTTATAGTATCTGTACGAACCCTGGTTTGTTTCGCCATTCTGACTTTTTTTCTCAGAATTGCTAGATATAAACTAGAAATTCTGAGAAGGTCACAATTGTGTGATATGAACTTGCAATTCTGAAAAAATTTGCAAGTTTATATCGTGCAATTCTGAGAAAAAAGTCAGAATTGTAAGGTGTAAAGTTAACTGCAAGAAAAAAAGGCAGAATTATGAGGTAAAATTGCAATTACCTTCTTTTTTTTTTTTTTTTAATTCAGTTGGGTAAACAGGCTTCCATAAATTAGTTTCTGTGATGACCAGGCTTAATTTTCAGCAGCCATTATTTCAGTCGTCAGTGGCACATGATCTTCAGAAATTATTCTAATATGCTGCACAAGAAATATAACAGGCAGCTAAGCTGCCTAAAGGGTTAGTTCACTCAAAAAAGAAAATTCTGTCATTAACTACTCACCCTCATGTCGTTTCAAACCCGTAAGACCTTCAGAACACATTAAAATATCTTTGAAATCTGAGCTGCAGACAGCAATGCAACTACCACATTCAAGACCCAGAAAGGTAGTAAAGACATTGTCAAAATAGTCCTGTGACATCAGTGGTTCAACTGTAATTTTATGAAGCTACAAGAATACTTTTTGTATGAAAATAAAACACAAATTATGACTTTATTCAACAATTTCTGATCTTCTGTGTCAGTCTTCCTTGTCAGTAGTGTTGCTGTCTATGCTGGGTTAGAAAGCTTTCGGATTTTATAAAAAAAAAAAAAACATCTTAATTTGTGTTCTGAAGATAAACGATGTTTATCTTCAGGGTTTGGAATGACATGAGGGTGAGTAATTACAAAATTTTTGGGTAAACTGTAATTTTAATTTCCCTTTTAATATCTGAAGAAACCATGTTTTACCTTTTTTTTTTTTTTTTTTTTTTTTTTCTCCAGGATTCTTCGGTTTACAAAGTTTGAAAGAGTAGCATTCATTTGAAATTGTAACCTCATAAATCTTGTCACGTTTGATCAATTGAATAAGTTCTTTTAAAAAAAATTCCTTATTGGCCTAAATCCTTTGAAAGGTTGTTTTTCTTTTCTTTTTTTCCTGTGACAGCTGCAGCTCTTCATAGGGAAAGACCTAAATACAAATATTTCAGTAAATCCCAAAGTAGACTTTTGCGTTTCATGTCTTTCAAAATATGCCACCTTGAAAAAGTACTTTATTTTAATACACATTCTTTGTAATCGAGTGCATGTCAGTTTTAATAATGGAGCTTTTAAAAACATTGACTCAATCGACATGGATCAGTGCTTTGCCAAAATGTATAAATGTTTGTACAGTACACCAGTCAATATTTTGACACATTCAGGAGCAGACTTGTTCAACCTTCCTTGTATAAGAAATGAACAATGTTGATGAAAGAAAATATCCCAGCTGCACATAAACACTTTAGCCAGCAGAGGGAGACAACGTATTATTGTCAATGATCATTGCATCAGCGTTTGTTTAATACATCAATATGTCTTGTTTTTGTCCTTTTGTACACTTACACTAATTAAGAGATGCAAACCAGTTATTTATGTTTAATGATGTCTCTGTGCAAGTTAAATTAAAGTCATGTTAAGTTAAATAAGATGTTTTCATGTTTATAGGCTGTTGGCGTAGGTGAGGCTATCTTATGAAAAATCTAATGTCGGGATAATTAGGGGTAATCATGCGGTGGTTGTTCGGTGTGGTTTTGTTACGATGATGTCACCTAGATTGTAGCGTGTCTTTAAATGCAACATAAATAATTTATTTCAAGGTTATTTCAACAAGCTGTGTGATAAAACTAGAGAAGATGGGGGAGTGTTGGATGAAGTAACAGGAGAAATCTGCATGTCTGGCCTTCCTGTAACCTTTCACTCCAGCAGATGGCAGGCATAACGGTGTCATTCATCATTTATTCACAATGGGCTCCATTAACTCTAATGTTAACAGCTGCCCCGGGGAATGGGTTATTGAATTCAAATACGTGCTCCTGGCTTATTTGCCTGCTGTCAAAGGGGCTGGGTTGACCAGAGGCCATCTTGCACTGTGGCTCGCCGATGAACGGTGTCCGTGCACTGGGGGCTGGCAGATTGGACCGGCGTCACGCTCCAGAGAAGCATTGTGGGATGGAGAGTCGGTGCTGAGAAGACACTGTGGTCTTTTAGAGCTGGAGTTCCTAAGGCAACACAAGCCCGAAGGGACTGTGGTGAAGATGGTTTACGCACAAAGTGAAGACGCAACATACCCAGTGGACATTGTTGGCACCTGATTGTTCCTCATAAACAGGCTTTTACTAGAAGTGTGATCCTTGTGTCTCTGTGTGTGTGTGTGTGTGTGTGTGTGTGTGTGTTTCAGGCCGGGCAGGAGTCCTTCCGCTCAATCACCAGGTCCTACTACAGAGGTGCAGCTGGGGCTCTGCTAGTTTATGACATCACAAGGTGAGACCGAACTCGTACGGCTGTCATATTTCTGTTTTGCTTCATTGCGTTACTATCTTGTCTACTTTACTTTTTAAAGGTTGTTCTGATTTAATTCACTGTTTATATTTCTGTTTATTTGTGTGGATGCTTGTTCTATTTGCAGAAGGGACACCTTTAACCACTTGACAACCTGGTTAGAAGATGCTCGTCAACATTCCAACTCTAACATGGTCATCATGCTCATCGGAAATAAAAGGTCTGTATAGTTTTTGTTTTTATTGTAATATTTGTATTATGTGTTTATTTACTTGTTTATTTAATTATTACATATCGATATAAATTGTTGATTTCTTTTTTAATACGTAACAGTTTAATTACATGTTAATTAAACAATTAAATGAGAAGTGGGGGGGGGGAAAGAGTACAAAATAGAGCTGCAAAACGATTAGTCACAATTAATCGATATATAAATACATATGTAGGGGTCAAAGGTGTTAAGAGGTCCACATCAAAAAAAAAATTATGTCTGTAGAAAGCACATTAAATGTAAGTAAAGTGTCTACTTTTAAGATTTCAAAAATATTTGGTTGAAATAATGTTACATTGTCATTCAGTGTAACACAATATTTATGTAAAAATTCAAACAACATGCTTATTCTGACATATTAAAATATATAAAAGAATAAGGGCGCATATTAAATTTGATTGCGTTGTAAATGAGTTAAAAAGATTTACTGATAAATGGGCAAAACCTAGGATAGTGACAAATTGTAAAAATGTAGAATTACAACTAATTAGTAAATGGGGTGAAGGTAATTTGTCTTTATGCCTGACAAGATTGTTACACAATGACATTTTAGTGGGTGTCTTCTGTAAATTAGGGGAAAATTGATATTTGATATATTTATTTTTTGCTCAGAAAAACAAAAATGCAATTAAATTAAGCAGAAACAACCATTTAAAGCAGTATTGCACTTGTTTTTATGCCTAAACCCCATTTCGACCCGTATATATTTTTTAAAAAATTAGTATTTTATGTATTTGTATGTAAACGCTTGCATATATACAAATATTTTATGTACAAATCTGACACATTTATTTGCTTTTTATATATACATAATAAATATACATAGTACACACATAAAACTTACATTTTGAATCGATTAATCGTTTTTCAACTCTATTTTTAAAATGACTTGTGGATCTAAACTCTTGTCAGATGCACCCATTTATACCACATTTAATGTTTTCCGCTTTTAATATATTATCCATTAACATATTATTTATATATTTACATTTTTAGTGGTTAAATTGTTTACTTGCCCTCTCAACATTTTTCACTGGCTCTGCCACAAAAATAAATTATAAGTAATAAAGTAGTTGTTGCTGTCATTGTTTTTGACCCATGTTATCCTGTTTTCTTATATGACACCAAAAGATAAAGGTTGTATAAGTTGAGTTTTACAATTCTTGATTGCAATTTATATACCACAGCAAAAACTACTAACAAATATAAGGTTAACACATTAGTATTATCTATTAAATAAGAACAAAATGATAAATTACAAGCAATAACACAAGTAAATACAAATTAAACAATGCATTTGGTTTTTAGGTTTGTAGGTGTTCATGTACAGAAATTGAATAATCAAATGTAAAACAACATTGCATTTTCTTTACTGTATAAATTAAATGTTGATTAATCATTGTTAAATTTAAGATACAAAGGTTATTCAGTTAAGAGCAGTGCGTGATTTTTATTTTCACACTGAGCACACTAAATGGAGTTATTTGTGTTTTCTTGTGCTTGACTGCTTTAAAATTACTTGAATGTTCAAATTGGATATTCAAAAAGATGTTCAAAATGTATATTTGTCCATTAAATCACAAGATATCAATTAATTTGAGGTTTGCATGTTGTCAGAGACGTAAAAAAGTGATTGAGTACTGAATGACATGCAAATGATAAACTTCTGTGACGACGCAACAGTGGCCCGATAGGGTGAATCCCTAATATATCTGGTCATAGATCCTGTGATAGACGCGGCTTTCAAACGCTTCCATGTGTATCTGTGTAAGCTGATCATTGTAGCCAATCACAGACATACCTGTTGAGCGTGTGAACACAGTGGCCAATCAGAGGTGTTTAAAAATCCGCTCAAAATGCTTGCAGGAAATGCTGGTATAGTCACATTTTTTTTTTTTAATTTTCGGTACTGACTGGTCATTGGGAAGTCGTTATTGTCGAGCCCTGAAATTAATATTTTAATAAGCATGGACAACTTAAAATTATCTAAAGTGACAGTTAATGACATTTTATAATACTACAAAAAAAAAAAAAAAATCCTAAATCTTTTCAGCATTGATGATGATGAGAAATGTTTCTTGTGCACCAAATCAGCATATTAGAATGACTTGACTGCTTTGACATGACTGCAAAAATTACAATATAATGATAATAATATATCACAATATTACTGTTTTTACTGTATTCCTGATCAAATAAATGCAGCACTTGTGAACATAAGAGCATTTAAATAACTATTGGATGGTAGTTTATTTCACAGTCCTAGGTAATCTGAATTAAAAACTGGTTTGTTTTCTCATGGCAGTGATTTGGAGTCACGGAGAGAAGTGAAGAAAGAGGAAGGCGAAGCCTTTGCCAGAGAACACGGACTGATCTTCATGGAGACTTCTGCAAAGACTGCATCAAACGTAGAAGAGGTAAAACGGCACTTGTGCGACTCGGAGGTCTTCAGAGCTTGTGTCGTGATTTATGTTTGGCTTCTTGTGTGAAAACATGTGCACATACATGCATATAGATAACACCCTAGGGACACACGGACTGGGAAGAAAAACATTGGGATCTCTGCGGTGGAAGCCAAGAAGCTAAAGCAGGGCTTAGAGCTGGGTTTAAAAGAACGGGGGTGTTAAATTGTGGAAGTCCCTCCCCCATCCTCTCACTATAAGACGCCTCAATGATTAATTTGTCTCATTAGTGTCGTGTGAATTCTCCTGACCCCTTCCCCCACCCCTTTATGACGTTTCAATCTCCTATTTAAAGTTCATGCATATTCATAGATTCCCTGCCACACACTCACACATGCACGGATATGAGCGCACACATCTGCGGCACTCGCTCAGCCATCTCTTTCTCTCTCTGTGGTAATTGAGCCGCAGAGGACTGATTGCTCCGGAGAGCTGAGAGGCAGTTGCACCAAAAAGCAAAGCAGCGCTGTTAATTAGGCTACAAAGTGCCAGTGGCAGGTCTTAACACTTTTAAGGTGAGCCGTGCACACGGCCATGTTTATTTTCACTGGGTGACCGATGTGTGCTTGATTCCAATAATAATAGACACCATCACTTTCAGCCAGATGGGGGCACCAGCCATCAACTGTAAAAACTGTGACTCTTCAAATATGCTGATCTAATTTATTCATGAATTATATTGATTCCAGTATATGCTGTATTGTTTTGTGTCCAGTATTGGTTGTTTTGCATCTCATTTAAATACTGTTTGAGTTTATCAGCGTAAGCAGTTGAAGGATGGCATTTTAATCACAAGGATAAAATATGGTTCTTTTTGTGTTTCAGGCATTTATCAACACGGCCAAGGAAATTTATGAAAAGATCCAGGAGGGAGTCTTTGATATAAACAACGAGGTAACCCATATGACAAGGAAGCACATTCTTTCTTTGCTGTTACAAGTTAAAAATAATTGGGTCAAAAGGACTTCCTGTGGCATTACACTGAAATCCATTATGTACGGTCTGGTGGTTAGATTCAGAAACTTTGCACAGTTTGATTCAATTTTAGATAGATTTACAAAACTTTATCCAAGAAGGTAAATTTTTTTTGTGTGTTAAAATACTTGCTAGTTCCCTATTTAATATACTGAGACAGTCATAATAGGATGCTTTTATTAACTACCACCAAAAAGTGAATACTGTGGCTCTGTGAGCAGTTTACCCAAATGTTGTTGTTTTTTATTCACAATTTGGTGATGCTAATGGCACTGAAATTACTTGCTTTATCTTTAAAAGATTAGTTCACTTCCAGAATTAAAAAAAAAATCCTGGTAATTTACTCACCCCAGTGTCATCCAAGATGTTTGTGTCCTCCTTTCTTCAGTCGAAAAAAGGCTTAAGGCTTTTGAGGAAAACATTCCAGGATTTTTCTCCATATACTGATCTTTAATGGGAGCCAATGAGTTGAAGGTATAAATTGCAATTTCAGTGCAGCTTCAAAGGGCTCTATGCAATCCCATCCGAGGAATAAGGGTCTTATCTAGTGAAACAATCGGTCATTTTCTAAAAAACAAAACAAAGTGTATATACTTTTTAAACAAATTACTTCACGTGTAGTCACTTTGGAAAGGTCATGCATGGCGTAGACAGAAGTACTGACCGTTTACAAAGCGTACGTGCAAAGAAAGTCAAACACCCTATACAAAAAAACAATGTTGGACAATTTTGAAGTTGTTTTTCGTCCTACCTTTTTGTAGGAGTATACACATGAAGAACTAACTGTGTGTGACCTTTCCAGTGTGAGAGCTAGTGCAAGATGAGCATTTGTGGTTAAAAGTATATAAAACTGTAATTTGGACTTTCAACCCATTGATCCCCATTGAAGTCCACTATATGGAGAAAAATCCTGGAATGTTTTCCTCAAAAACCTTAATTTCTTTTCCATTGAAAAACGAAATACATGAACGTGTATGGATGACATGAGGGTGAGTAATTTAATTTATCAAACAAAAAAACTAAAAAAATCTGGAAATAAACAAATCCTTTAATTTTAGTAGAAACTACTGCTGCTAATATGACAAACACTTCAAAAAACAAGTTTAATAAAAGTAAAATCATATACAAGAGTCTCATTGGATGATTGATACCCTTTGCACTGTGGTGATGTTTTCCCACAGTAGCCACATTGTTGTCTTCAGATCTATGCAAATTCAGATATAATAACCAATGGAGCATAGCAGTTATTACTATACTTGTTTGCATGTGATTGTAGGCATTGTAACAGCGTTTAAAATGTTCAGAAATGTCATGGTAGTGAGTACTTGTACAGTGATATGAAGTACGACTGAAGTGAGAAGAGGGAGCAAGATGATGACTTACCTGGAACGCAGATGTACTCCAGGGAAAGCTCCACACAAGCCCTCCGGCCCTTTAGTTTCTCTCTATTGGCTGGAAGCCAACAAATAAATTCCTCACATATTGTAAGTTACAGCCAGTTTGATGGAGGTGAGCCCACTGCAGCTATTTTACTGGAGCAGTAGGAAAAGTTAAAAAGAAAAAAAAAGTTAAGGCGCAGAGTCCAAACCGCATCAGCTGATAGAGATCCTGGCCAGGAACCTCACATGTGAGCTCACCCAAGATCACTATAAATCAGATTTGGCGCAAAGTAGTTTCCTGAGAACGCTGCAAAAGCACAGCCTCGCTACGGCGTGTCTGTTTTGAACGTGAGCCCGCTTAAGGGAAAAGTTGGCACGGAGGATACCTTTGTGTGATGAATGAAAGTGCCACCAGCTTGGGTGTGTGTGTGTTTTTAAATCTCTGGCAGGTTTCCCTGCGTCTCTGTGTTACCGCTGGAATAACACTCCAGAGGTTCTCCCGCCTCAGTGCTGACAAAAGCGGCCCGCTAATTCAGGCCTACAGGGGCTGGTATTTTCTGCATAATACGGCGTTACGTGACAGTACACAATCACTATCTTAAATTCTTTTAAAGGATTACTCCACTTCCAAAATAAAAAATCCTGATAATTTACTCACCGCCATGTCATCCAAGATGTTCATGACTTTCTTTCTTCAGTTTTTTTGAGGAATGCATTACAGGATTTTTCTCCATATAGTGGACTTCAGTGGTTATAAATACAGTTTCAGTGAAGCTCAAAAGGCTCTACACAATCCCAGATGAGGAATAAGGGTCTTATCTAGCGAAATGATTGGTTATTTTCTAAAAAAAAAAGACAATGTATATACTTTTTAACCTTAAATGTTCATCTTGTCTAGCTATATAAGGCAATTTTGAAGTTTTGTGACGTAACCTAAATGTCTTGAACCGAAATGCACAGAGTACACATGCAGATTGCAGAGCTAGACAAGATGAGCATTTGTGGTTAAAAAGTGTATTAATATTGAATAAATATAAATGACCAATTGTTTCGCTAGATAAGACTCATATTCCTTGGCTGGGATCGTTTAGAGCCCTTTAAAGCTGCATTTTTAACCTTCAATCCATTGAGCATCATTGAAGTCCACTATATGGAGAAATCCTGGAATATTTTCAGCAAAGAAACAAAATTTCTTTGTGTGTTAAGAAAGAAAGACATCTTGGATAACATGGGGATCAGTAAATTAAACTAAAAGTGCAGTAATTTTTGTGAGGTCATCTGAAATGGAAGTGAGTGTTTAAGTGTCTTACGTGTGTTTTATTTGTGTTCGCAGGCTAACGGCATCAAGATTGGACCCCAGCATGCTGCCACCAACTCCACGATGGGCGGCAGTCAGGGAGGACAGCAAGCCGGAGGGGGCTGTTGCTGAGCACTACCCTTTACCCTCCAGTCTCCTCCATGTTCCCCACCGCCCCTTACGTTTCTACTGGACTGGTCGGGCTCACTAACATTTTCTTAACCTCCCACAGCCCAGGCCCCGGATTCAAATCATATGTTAGATGGCTGTCCAAAACAATACAAAAAAGAAATATTTATAAAGTCCAGGTCCTCTTCAAACCTCCTGACCAACTCCTGAAGCCTGTTTGGGCTACAGCAGACATTATATGGTTACTAGTAAAGCAAAAGACAGGAGCTTTGGAGTTATTATGGTAAATATATTCATGTTTGTTTCTCAGCAAGTTGTTGTTTTTTTTTTTTTTTGTTTGTTTGTTTTTGTTTTGCCCATATGACTTCAAGCTGAACTGTATTAAACACTACAAAGTCATCTATAGTATTTTAATCAGTTTATGTGGGTGAATTCAATGAAAACTGTGGTGAACCCTGAAGTCAAAATAAAAGGAACGTAGCGCTGGTCTAAAAAAGGAACAGCTGTTATCAAAGTGAAGAAGAAAAAAGCAGGACTGTTTTAAATCTGTATTTATCATTCACATTCTGTATATATAGTTATCATTTCTTGCTTTGGTGTATGTTGACCGAGCTAGAATTCTGTACTGAATTTGCTTAAATTCTATACTGTATGAATAGAGCTTGAAACTGCAACAGTATTGCGATATTTCCAAACCGCTTCGACACCATTTTAAGGTAATCTTTTACTTCGTTCTTTTTAGTTTGGTCCTGCCATCTGCCTTGACTCCTTGTATCCGTGTCCACTGTATAGAAACTCTGGCTCTATATTCCTATTTTAATGCCAAATTTGTGTTTACCTGTGTTCTAAAAATCATGGCTCCAGATATGGATCACATCTCCAGAACTAGATCTGCTGTTTGCCTTAAAAGATTTTGGGACTTCAAAAAAAGATAACATTCATGTTACACAGGATCATTTCAGTAATTACGTGCAATTGTATATTGCATATGATAACGCTAGACTCTCACTTATCCATTAGACAGACACTCACGCATACATGCCTATACCTATATATCCATACGAGTCGTCACATATGCATGCATTTGTATGCATATAAATATATCTAATTTTTTGTTTTGTTTTTCTCTCTTCGAAGTTAATTTTCTCCAATGCAGTCCGCTGTGTAAAGTCAGTGCAGATCCACATTTATTTAGGTGTCTGAGTGATTGTGTAAAGACTTGCTTTCTCTTGGCACTATGTTGTTAATAGATATACGGTGAACATCTTGTCTGTTGTGAAAGGGGTGTGATAAAGCCAAACCTGGAGTAACTTTGTGACCCTCGACTTTATTTGCTGTGTTCTCAAATTAAATGCTATCACGAAAAAATATAATAAAACCTTCTAAACTCACTTTGCTCATGTTGGGTTTTTTGTATGGCGGCGCTAGCTTTGTGGTGGTTAGCATGCTACAAAAAAGTGTTTTTCCAAATAAATGATATATTATTGCTGTTAATGTTTATTTATTTATTTTTTATTTTTTTGCATAAAATCATCTGATAATATAACGTATAACCACAACTTATAACAACAACACATTGTGTGTGAGATGGCGCCAGAGGAATGCAACAACCCAACTGTGTTTACGTGCATATAGATCTGACGTAAAGATCAACAGCAGGCCTGAACATCCGGGGACAGCCGCCGACAGGGATTGGCAAGTTAACGATACAGGTAAATTCCGCTTGTAGATGTATAGCTCGGTTGCATATATGTTCCAATAATTGCAAAGTTGTGAATGAAAAAGCGACTAATCATGTTTAATTGTATAGTTCTTCTTTTAACTGACTGTTAAATATGATTTAGAAAGTGCCAGTAAAAACATTTTAAATACTTCGTGCACACATTTGTTTACATAGAAAACAACTGTACTTTGCGATCTCTACACGAGTTTCTTAGCACACAAACATGCTTTAAAATACATAATGTAGAGATAAAACACAAAATAAGATATCAAAGCTTTATAATTACGCATAATTTTCTTTTGCCAAACATAACGTTATAAAGTTAAAGAGAAAAAAACGAAATATGGTATAAAAATATAAAGTTAACTACGAAAACTGCAGTGTTGAAACGATACGTTTCTCAAAAATGTTTATAAAGACCTGGAAAGTAAAGAAAAAAAGGCACTTGCGTCACAGCCCGGCGAGGTCACTCACGCGCACGCATGTTTATCCAGCAAGTCATGCACGCGCCCCCTGCCTGTGGAAGGTGAGCGCGAGTGTCTAGAGGAGAGGACACGAGAACGCGACTGCCTGGATCGATCGGATTAAACTCGAATTGAGTGAAATTAACACAAAGGAGAGAAGCAGAGTCGGCGAGGACGGGACGCTGAGACGCCGACTTAACCGAAAGAGTTTGAATTTCGACAGTAATTCGCGTATTTAAACGGATTTTCGGGATATAAGAAGAGGAGTTAATTGGTGAAAACCCTAAACTGACCCGCGTTGAGTAGGGTAAGGAATCGCCTTTCTTTCTAATGATACAATACGAATCTATTAACTTTATCAGTCCTACACAAACTTATTAGATAGTTTCAAACGTTTCCAACATTGTTGTACAAATACACTCGCACTTTCATTGTGAGAAAAGTGTTTTTGAGCGTACATTTAACTTGTTTTCTACCATTGTGGCACCCGCTGTGTAAACAGTGTTTTGAAACGGCGAAAAGTTGTTTTAATTCAAATCCTCACAGGGGAAAAACAAACCACAGCTAGTTTTTTCATTACTTCGTTTTTTAACTTATCGAAGAATCTCAAAGTACCTCGAGCACATGCTAACGTTAGCTCGTTTAGCTTATGCGCACTGCATTGTATAGAGCCGCACGGATCCCTATAGGAGTGGAGGCGAGAATGTGTTAGTTAAATTGCGTACAAGCTATTAATTCGTTTTAAGACCTAAAACAACGCTTGTGTACTTCATATCCTTCACAAATGGGCAAAACTCATTTTTTCAAAATCACATAAAGTGAGCGTTCGTTAGCAAGCTAATTGTTGAGACACGAGGTGGTTTGAACGTAGAGGTGAGTCATTGGCCGAGCTGAATGAGGGAGATCCCCGACCCCTAGTATCAACAATTATACTCAAAAATAGTTTTTAGGAGAACAGAATTGGACGTGAGGATAACATCAAACTTGTTGTGCTTGTGTTTTTCGCGTATAACATTGGAAAAGCCTCGAAATGGTATGTGGAAACAGTAAAGCGAGTCGGAAAGTGCGCTCGTCCGAAGGACAATATAGATACCGGGGAAGGTTGCTTGAGGCCAGATGGTCATTCCCTCATTTTCTTTATTTATTCGTTTATGTGAGTTAAAGCGCTTATGTGTTTTATCATTACTTCATTGACGTGGTTTGTTTCCTGGGTTGGGGAAGTGTTTTATATCTTTATCGTTTGGTCGGCTGCGAGAAGAAGTGCGTTGGAGAGGCAGGCGTGCGCAGAGGTAATTAGCTGGTTGGAAGTGGCCGATCTGCTATGGGAGACGGACAGCGTCGACTTCATTGTCTCACAACAAGCTAACTAGCTAGCTGGACAACTCATCTCGCATTTCTTTTGTCCCCTTTGCCCCTCAACAGGTAGACGGGTTTTAAAGGGAGGGAGGGGGTCGGACGACACTTTATGTGAGGGGAACTGAAAAAACGCACCTGGTTTATTATTGGACGAGTTTCCGTGTTTTCAAAAGTTTTTGGTTTTGTTTATCTCGCGTTGTGAGTGAAGTCGAATGGGGTAACGTTATAGTATTCAGTTTTATTGTTATAGCCTAACACGAAACTTAAAAAGCACCTGCTTCGTTTGGCGTTCTCAATGTAGAAATATGAAAAAGCTAATTTGTCATTTATCCTGTAGTGTTTTTTAATACCCCTTTAACACGCGTCCGTATTTTTCAACTTTTTACAAAAATATTTAGTGTTTAGAAAATAGTTTAAAAACCATTTCGACTAACAATCTAACAAAGAATCGTTTGAAGATGGTATCGTCGTTGTCTCGCTGCCTCTTCAAGTCTTTAACCTAAGATGGCAGCTTTTAATGTGTGTCGGTCCACTAGTGAGCAGATATGAAGCCGGTATGGCGGAGCAGATGTGAGACTGCTTTGTAGTCGCTTTAGGCTTTTCATCTCGCTTGCCTTTTCTTGTGGTTGCCGGGGCTTGTTCACTAGTTGCATCAAATCGAAAAGTCAAGTGCCGGTTCCTCTTTTGTCCTCAGAGAAAACTTTGAATCCAACATGTTGTTCCACTACACGTTTCCTATCTAGTGCAAAGTCGCTTACAATGCACAACTTCGCCCTTATCAATACTGGAGTGATTTCAGAGAAAACGTAATTTGTGAGTTACATACGTTTCAAAATTTAACTTCATGTTCAGAGAAATTCTTATCGATTTGTTACACTTAACTTTTTATTGAACTAACGGGATTTTGGATAGCAGCTTCATTCTCAAACTAATTTTTTAGCACTTTAAATGAATGATAATGGGATGTTTCATCTTGTTTTATTGATGTTTTAGGCAATTTTATCTTCTTGTTAATTTATGTGCTTTAGTTGGATATAAATATTGTAGTTTTGTGACTAAAAATCATCAATAGTGTTGTTTTGGTAGTTGAATGCTTTACCTTCTCTTTTATACACCTTAACACTACAGCTTTAAAGCAACTGAAATGGTGTGGATTCATCTTTACAATGTGCCTGAATGAAACTTAAAAAGACTAAAATCAATCGCATAGTTTTATATCGCATGTATATAATCGTTTCCATTTCTAACCATTTTAAATTCATGCAAATCATCCTGGTACTAACTAGCCAATGACTGGCTGTGACAAATTTAGAGGGCTGTGGTAGATGTGGGTCAGGCACCCCCTGCATTGACACATGTGCACACAAACACTGGTATTGGACGGCACTTTCAAGGCTGGTATTTCAGTTATCTGACAACATGCTTTCAATCTACGCCAGGAACAGCACCGCTGTGTGCAGGCCCTTTCCCTCCAGCCCCTCCTCTCTAGCCATGGGTTAGCAGGAGGGCTGCAGTGGCCTGTTGTGCTGCAAAACAAGCAGGCTTTTTTCCCCCTTCTCGCTGACCATCCCCCTCTTCCCTGCCACACAGAAGATGGAGGAACAGTTTCAGATGAATGGCTTGGAATGGATGAGTCTTCTAATATTCAAATGAGAGCTGCTGGGCTTTAATAGCCGAAGCTGTTTCTCAATGAGTTTGGATGTATTTAAAAGTTTTCTAAATTTACACTCTATTCTCTAAGTGATTTCTTTATTTTTCTACTTAAAGTTTCTATAAACTTTTTTTTTTTAATGTGTATATGGGAAGCAAACAAAGTGTTTGGATATAATTTACAACCATAATCATAAATCTACACGCTACCATTCTGAGCTTCTCTTTAGTGTTTTATCAGACCTTTCAAAATATCTATAGACGCTTTCATAATCACATCCGCTGTTAATATTGACGTGCATGCAATTCATGCACGTTTTTGTGCCATTTCCCCATTTTTATATTTTTTTTTTTGGTCAAACAAAGCAACCTTTTTCCACTCATAGAACAACTTGCTGCTTAAAGCAACATTCTCTGAATCCTCAGGCTTTTTGGTAGCGGATTTAATGTAGTAATTCCCTTCAGGTCACTTCTGTGTCCCATGTGGCTACAGGCAGTCGTCAGAGCCTCAGGATATACAACCTTAAAATGCCCTGAGGGAATGTCAAAATTAGTTTTGCACACAAACGTTGACATGACAACTTATGATGAGATCAAAATTTCAATTTTTTCGTCATCTAGAACGTTATTGCATTAGTGTATTTCAGTCTGTGTCCCCAATGTCAAATGAGTGCTTTTCAAGTATACATAGACTACCATTCAAAAGTTTAGGGTTGGTAAGATTTTATTTAAAATGCAGTAAAACGGTATTTTGTTTTATATATACGCACCAGTCAAATGTTTTTAAACAGTAAGATGTTTATTTTTATTATTTTAGTCTTTTCTGCTCACTAGGCCTGCATTTATTTGATCCAAACTACAGCAAAATAAAATTTAAAATGTAAATAGAAACTTTTTTTTACTTTTTACCATTTATTATTTAAATACATTTTAAAAATGTAATTTATTCCTGTGATTTCAAAGCTGAATTTTTAGCATCATTACTTCAGCCACATGATCCTTCATCCAACTTTGATCACAGGAGTAAATTGTCATTTAAAATATATTCAAATAGAAAGCAGTTATTTTCTATAGTAAAAAATGCCACAATATTTCTGCTTTTGCTGTATGTTGGATCAAATAAATGCAGGCTTGGTGAGCAGAAGAGACTTCTTTTAAAAAAAAAACAAAAAAAACTTTTGATTAGTAGTATATAGTGAAACATTGTTACAATTTTATTTTCGTATATTATAATTAAAATATGATTTATTCCTGTAAAGACAAAGCTGAATTTTCAGTGATCATTAATCACATGATCATTCTAATATGTTGATTTGGTGTATGAGAAACACTCCTCAATTTTAAAAATAGCTGTGCTACTTAATATTTGTTTATCTTATAGTGTATTTTTTTTTAGGATTCATTGAATAGAAAGTTTAAAAGAAAATGTAAGCATTTATTTGAAGTAGCAAACTGTTGTAACAAGTTTTTTTGTTTGTTTGTTTGTTGTTGTTGTTGTTGTTGTTGTTGTTTTTTGTTCAACTGATCACTTTCAAGAAATAGCTCTAGTAAAGCTTCCTCTGTACTATGCCGGTGTCATGGTTGTGCGTTAAAGCCTTTAACTGTCTTCTGCTAGAGCAACAGTGAAGTTTCATGGCTTCTTGCCCCAGCTGACCCTCCTGCAGGTCCTCAGCTGGTACGCAGACAAGTGCCGGAGGCAGACTGGGTTGACAGCAGGTCTGGAAGTGAAGGTCAAAGTTCTCTCTTCCTCTTTTTTTCCCAAATCCGCCTTCTCTGAGTGTCTGTGACTTTCAGCGCACGCAAGCTCTTGTTTTTATCCGTGCCACAAAAATGTTGCCGTCTAACGATAACTGCTTCAAATTTGTGGTGAAGTGAGTTGCGCTACATCGCACAGCGCACAGAGAATGCACAGCTCTCTCCAAGCTACAGTTTTTAACCCCGTATGGGTGAGGTTGCACGATAAAGCAAGAAAGAAAAAAACTCATCCGTTTAGTTACAGCAGCATTGGTTCACATGAATGCAACAGCTCTACGGCCCTAACCCCCGCTCGCTCTCCAGCTACCCACCCGTCGCATCCTGTGTCACCCTCACACTGTCTTTGTGCTCAGTTACTTGCCACAGATACACCCCCTTCAAACCCCCGCCCATGCATATAATGTGGAGGAGCACAGATATAAATTATGCCCAGCTGCAGTTAGAGCTTCTAGTGGGGGTTGTTGAAGAGGAGAATGAAATAAAAGGAATGCTGCTGGAGAGCATTTGTGCAAGGAGCTTGTTTTGAGTGCTGCCCCTCCTTCTTGCTATGATGCACACCTCGTGTATGTTAAGCTTAAACCCAAGAGACAAACCACAGGTGGCCATAGACCTGCCCTCTCTTAACAGGGTTTTAAAGCTCCCTGTGAAATGGGAAAATTGGGGAGGTAGGATTGGTTAATCAGTGACTTGCTTGCCGAGTGCATTAAAGAGACTGTCGGTGTTAATGACTGCAATCACACGCACTTGGTGGGCCTTTCCTCCCCCACTTTTTTTTCCCTTTAGTCTTTTTTTTTTTTTTTCCCCTGTGCTAGTATCACTGTGCATTGCTCTTTTGGCAAGGCCATGTTGGTTGGTTTGGTTTCAGGAAAAAAAAAAAACAATGCGGGTTGGTGCTCTGACACAGATGGCTGAAAACCGGCTCAGACTGCTTTTATGTTTATCGCTCTTGTCAAAAGGAGATTGTTGAATGATGAATGAAAGATAGTGTGAACTTGTTCACCTTTATAAACGTGAGCTTAAATAGTTTGCATTATCTTTTTGTGGCACCCGTTACACGGTAGCAGACTACCTTTTTTGTTTCTTTCAGTTAACAGATCTCCAATATGATTCTGTAAGACTCCAGTTTCAGTGCCAGATAGAAAAGGATGTCAATGTGACCTATAATGTTCATCAAATATGTATTCACAGTATAAGATTTAATCAAACATTAATGGCGGTTTTGTTTATCCCATGAATACCACATGCTCCTCTATATTTTGTATGAGGAGCATCGGCAACCTCAGTGAGCAACTCGTTTAGTCAATGTGATGTCAGATAATCAGTTAGCAGTGTGACTGATTGGCTTTCGCACATATTGTGTAACTTAAAAGTTATGAAACTGATTTTGAAACCGATAGTGAGTTGCATGAATCCCTTCCATTTGCACATAGCCAGTAAGAAAAGACTACGTCCATAGTACTAGTTTAGAAGTGTATCATCTTTTGTATCTCTTGCAGGGCATTTTGATCCTTGGAGAGACCTTTCTCATGTTGTTATGCTCTCAGTAATTACATTTGCATGCACTTTAAAAGTTTAAGCCAGAGTAAAGTTCCTTGTTTTTTCATCATGCACGTAGAACGTCGCGGTGGTTTAAAATTGTCAAAACACCTCTCAAAATGCTTGCTACGGATGCAAAAAATGCACAAAACTGAACTCAATATGAATTTTTTTTATAACTGAACAAAAGTTTTGGAGCAGTGTGTAAACGTGATTGACACAGCATGAGCTCGTATTTATTTGTTTAATGTAGTTCTTTTAAATACTAAAAATATTTCACAATATTACTGCTTTTGCTGTATTTTGGATCAAATAAATGTAGGCTTGGTGAGCAGAAGAGACTCACCAAATACACAAATACTGTCCAAAAACTTTTGATTGGTAGTATATAGTGAACATTGTTACAGTTGTTTTACAAAAAATTTCGGAGGCAGTGTGTAAATGTGATTGACTCAGCATGCTTCGAATACAAAAATTTTCATCCAAAATATTCTGAGATTCTGTGAAAGGACCTTAAAGCTGTATTTTGGGTTTTTAAATGACTGCGTCCACCTGACAACAATCAGTTTTTGTGAAGATGGACTAACAAACCAAGATGTCATTGAACACTAGACTTTGTCTAGGATGCATGCACATTAATTTGACTAATTCTTTGCACACCATGGTTGCGTTAGAATTTAACATTGTCTGTTATTTTGATTTTAATTTTCATATTTTAATGTAATACATTTAATTGCTTTAATTTTTGTTGAACCTACGGGGCAAGCATGCTGTATAAACTTATGCTTTTATTTATGAAGAGAACAGATGAAAAGAGACTGCGTCACTTTTCATGTTCAATACCACGCCCCACAGTGACAGTGGAGGACACTTAAAAAACAAAACGTGCTAGGGCTGGGTAAAAAAAAATAAAACATTTCTTGATTTTAGCAGATTCTTATTTTTTATGAACCCGTATCGATTCGTAAATCCTAATCTATCTTTTGGTCATGCTATTTTCAGTTGATTAATTAACAGTATATAGTGCGCCTGCTATCTAATAAATCGGAGTAGGCTAAGCTTTGTTACATAAGTCTCAGATTTCAAATTCTGTCCATTTTATTAGGAAATTCAAGCAATAAATACCGTTTTGGCGCTCTTTAATGTGGCATAATAAATAGATTGCTGTAGCTTTAACTACTGCATAATCAAATGCATAGCAAAAGATTTGTGACAGTTTAATTTTTGTTCTAGATTCTGTGCTCTGCTGCCACACTGTAGCACACTCACCACAAACTGGACAGGGGTGGGAATTACAAGTTACAGATCACCCTCAGTGTAATCTGCTAAAGTGACTGACGGCCTTCTGATTTCTCGGTCACTGATAAAAATAAAAAAAATATATAAAAATTGTCTGTCTTTGACAGATTTTTTTTAAGTTAATGTGACCTGTGTTGCACACTCACTGTTTCGTTGTATGCTTGCTCAGAGGCGGGTGTTTATAGCCTTCAAATATAATATACATGACACACAAAACAATGAAGAACACTAGCTTTATCAAAAAGCTGTTGTGTGTTGATTGTAACTGCTTATGTAGGGAATGGACTGAGAAGTCTAAACTGACCAGCAGGTCACATGATCAGCACGGGTGGCTCTTGAGAATACTCCTGTTTTGCTTTGCCAGCATGAGTTATTCTCAATGAGGGGTTGGGAATTGTGGCAGTAACTTGCCCCTGAGTGGACCTTTATTCAGATTTATTATGCAGCACAGTGGTCGCACAGTGAACCACACTTTTCACATGCTCTGGGCTTTTTACCCTATATAACTTGGGCTATGAATCACTGTAATCACAGGAAGATGTTGTAATGTTGACAGAGTATTTGTTACTCACCCAGTGCATTGTCTTTTCCTCTGACATTCTGAGTTACGGCGTACGATTTTTAAAACTGATTATGACTCCACGATGGCGTTATCCCTCATTTTTCAGTCTTAATGTGGCAGTGCGTGTTTTTAAAAGCCAAATTTGCTTTCCTTACAGAATTGATTGGTGCAAACAAATCAAAAGGGCCTCTGCTTCCTCTAATGGGATAGAAATGTTATTTTCTATTTCATAGATGATCTTATGTCTTGTTCTGTCAGGATATTTTCTAGTGAACCTAGTGGATGCAAATATTGTACACAGCTTAAATATGTTTGTTTTGAGCTGCCAAGGTTATTTTAGTGACGTTATGTATGTTCGTGGTTGTAATTGGCTGCATCTTCACTTTTCGTTCTGCCCTCTGGTCAGGGGCAAGCCTGGCCACCCACTCACTGCGGTTATGCTGCGAGTAAGTGTTTACGTCATAGTGCTCTTGCTCTATGGCTTGTGCTCCTCCTGAGGGGTGTGGTGCTCCAGAAGGAGCCGCTCTGGCACGCGGCCACATCTGTCACTCTCCGAAGAGAATTGGGTGAACGGTCAGCCTGCCGGCTTAGACACCAAATCTGATCATAGGGATTCAAATTTGCGGCTTTTGGCATGGCTCTGTAGGATCTCCCACCCTCCCCCGCCGATGCAGCAAGAGTAGCGTAGTACTCTGGTGAATAGGGACTGATTTATGGCTGTGGTGTTGAGACTCCTCTTCCTGCTCTTAACTAGAGCTGTGAGGAGATTAAAGCTGTGGTGCTGTCACCCACAGGCAGACATCTCTCCTCCTTCCGATCACTCCTCCTGGTAAGATTGTAATGGTCAGCCTGTGTCACCACTTTTAGGGCTTCAGGACGAAATTGTTTGGGATGGATCAGTTAAGTCCACCTCAAAGAGGAATGAATGAATATTTGTGCTGGTCTACTGACTTTTTTAAAGTTATGCAAGGCTGCAACAATTACTTGCTCCGTGTGGTTTGTAGCCATGACTGTGTACTGTGATATGGCCTCACAGGAAGTCTTGACTCCTCCTGCCATGTTGAGCGACCACTAGCTCATTATGAAGTTATCTAGTTTTACTCACTCTTTTGTCACACTAGTTTATGGCCGGAAAGGGTTTTTTTGTCTTTGTCATTTGTTGCCATAGTGCTGTATAGCAAATTTCATGTCCTCAGAACTTTAGTGGCACGTTTTTGTTTGTTTTTAAGGATGCCTAAAACTTCACATGGTGAAGCTTGTTTTTCAGTGTGGCAGTATAGATTTTCACCAGGATAGTTTTAGCAGCCATGTGGAGAGGTTTAGAGAAAGAGGAAAATTGGGGGTTGGGTGAAGGAGGAACCGAATGGGAGGAGCTTGAGAACGGGGTGGAAATTTTTTTTTTTCTTGTGGGGTAGTTGAAGTTGAGGCGACGCATTCCTCCACCTCCCCCTCACACATGCGTAACACCCCCTACATATGCATATTCACTCACTAACTCTCACACACAGAGGTAGTTGAGTAGGACATCTTAGCAGGCCGCATTTTCCCCCACCCTTGCCTGGTTTATCTCTCACATCTACATAATTCCCCCTGCTCATCTGATTACCTCACACTTGGGACGAGCTGGTTAGGTATGCAAAGTGTATGTGGATTAACACCTTACTCATACTCCTCCAAAATGGTTGAAAAATGCACACATGCAGACGGCTAGTTTTAGGACTTTGCTTTAGCAGGTGGGCCGCCTGCTTGTGTTCCTACATCTGCCTGCCTGGTCTGGCAGCTGCTGTTGTTTAACTACCACTGCTTCTGCTGCTGCCTCACTCTAAACTCCTTTGTTCTTTCCCTACCATCAACGAATTGTAAAGAATGAATGAATTTAGGCTTGGTGCCTGTGTGTTGGCCCTTTTGTTTGGAAGCAGAAGGAACAGAGGGTGGGGGCTGGGATCAAAGGTTGGCAAAGAGTCAGTTACAACTGATTTAACTGCAAAAGGGGGAAAAAAAACTCCGTCTCACCACCCTGCTCTTGTATCTCTCAACAGCTGTGACTCACTGGCTGAAAATTCAATAAAGAATGGTTAAAGTGAACAAAATGGAAGTGGCTTGCTCTCACCTAGAGCTATTTGTGTTAATACTCCCTCTCTCTCTCTCTTCCTCTCCAGGTCCTGTAACCTGACTTTGCCTGACGCTGCGTTCTCTGAGAGAATTAAGGAAATATGGAGTGACATGCTGCAGATTAGTTAGCGGATTAGCGGCTTTGAGGACATCCACCTCTGTGTGAGCACACATTCCCTGTCCTGCTTCTGAAGCTCGGCTGCACAGCAGGAGCACTGCAGCCATGGCTGACCCGGGCATGATGAGCCTCTTCGGAGACGACGGGAATCTGTTCTCTGATGAGTTGGAGGGCCTGGGGGACTGTAGCTACCCCCAAGGTCAGGCAAATCCCATGAGTCAACAGATGCCCCATGAGCACCAAGGCTATGGGCAGCTCCCCTCTTCTCTTCACCTCTCCTCACCTACTGTACCTGGACAGGCCAAGCTTGGCCACCATTTTGACCACTTCAATCAGTATGAGCAACCCAAGATGCATCCGATGGACCAGCAGGGGGGCCGGATGATGGGGAACGGACCAGTAAACGGCATGTCCTCCCCTCATTCCCGCTATCACGGTCCTCCGCAAGGTTCGGGAGCGTCTGCGGGGCATCATGTTTACCCTGGAACACAGGGAGATGGACGGAGCCAGTCATTCCCAGATGGTGGAAACACATGGGGCGCTCAAACAATGCAGGTGCCCGATCAAGCTAGACCCCCTTTCCAGCAGCAACCTACACAAGCCTCGTCTCATCAGCACGGCCCTGCCGGACCACAAGGACATGCCCACCAAATGGGCCCTTTTATTGGCCGTGGTGACTATGCCATTCAGGGCCACAACCAGACCCAAACACCTCCCAGAATGAACCACTTTCCCCAAGGCCTCCCTCAGGAAGCCAATCATTTCATGGGTCACGTGGGGATGACTCAGACTCCCGGCATGTCAGGACCCCCCATGCGTCACTCGGCACAGCCTGCTCAGCAGCATCAGCAGCCCAATCAACAGTTTCTCCACAGGCCTGGCCAGGGTCCGGTTCTTCCGGAGTCTGTCGCCAGCCACAACCCCCAGTTTCCACAAAGCCCTTCGCGGCAGCAGCAGCAACAACAACAGCAGCAGCAGGTCATGGGCGGAAGACCCCACCAAAACATGGGATTTAACATGCACAACCAGCAAGTCCCTTCCAACACTGTAAACAGCTCAGGGCAGTACCCTCCCTATCCTTCGTACGGCAACCTTAATCAGGGATTAGCCAACACTTCAGGGATGAGTCCCAACTTGAGCCTTACCACCAGCAGCAACAGCAACCCTAATGCTCCCGTGACCCAGGTGCAGCGCTACCCTGCCCCGACGGGGCCCCAGCGCTACCCCACACCTGGCGCTCAACAGGGACCAATGCACCAGCAGCCCATTCATGTGAACCAAATCAACACCCAGCCTATGCATCCAGCTCAGAATCAGGCTACAGCCCAGCAGAAGCTGCAGCAACAGCATCTACCACCTCCACCTCAGGGATCCTACGCCTCCCCTCCTTCCATGTCGCCCATGAGGAACCTGGCTACCCCTGCAGGCACCCCTCCTCCCCAGCAGGGCCGCCCGCCCAGTGCAGGTTTGGTAACCGATGTGGGCGGCTACCCCGGCGTGCCGCATCAATCTCAAGGCCCGATGGCTCACGCCCAGAGAGGAGCCTGCCCGATGAACGCGGCTCAGCAGCATCCCCACCAACAGCTGCCGTCGCATCCCTCGCACCCGCATCCTCCGCCGACCCAAATGTACGCTGCTTTGTCGCCCAATCACAGAGCCACAGGCGCTCAAGGAAGGCCTCCAGCCGGACCGGGTGCGAACCACACTGAGCCGCAGGACCAGAGGCTGCTCGCCCAACAAGCGCAGCGCCAGCAGCTGCAGACGCCCCCATTGCCTTTCCAGCAGCAACAGCTGCAGCAGGTGCACACCCCTCCCTCGATTCCCCCGTCACAGACACACCTGGCCGCGCACCACCAGAGCTCCCCTCCGTCTCAGCAGGCATGGGCACCTCCTCACCAGTCGCCTCCACCCATGCAGAAAGTGCCTCACATGCAGGTGAGTTGTGCAAATGAAGCATGCTTCCCATTGCCATTAAGTCTTTTGGAAAGTCCATGTTGTGCACGTGGGTGGCAGAAGGCCCGTTTTCTTAGCCGGTAAGGGTTTCTCTTACCGGCTATGGTGCCGCCTGTGCCCCACAAGTGTGGAAATGGATTTTTACAGCTGTTTGTTTCCTCCTCGCTGCATATCCTGGCCCTCCCCAAGACACAGGCGCCACAGTGCTAATCTCCTAACCCCCACCCCTCCCCCCTTCCCACTCTGAAGGGGAAATGCTCCCTTCCTGCTCGCAGTAAGCATCACTCTCCTCCCCCGTCTGCACTCCTTCCGTTCCCCTCTCGCTCTTGCTCGCTCTCTGTCTGCATCATTTCTGTCTCTCTCTCTCGCTCTGCTCTTTCTGTTTGCTTTGCCTGTCTCGGAGGACTCATGCGTGAGTTAATGGCGTACAGCAGGATGCGTCCTGTTGGGAGGGTGGAGGAGGGAGCCAGTGGGGAAGGGAGGTTAGCAGCTCTCAATAGCTGCGTGTGTCACGTGCTTCTGATGCCATTAGCTTGTTTTGCTCTGAAAGCCTCTTTCTCTGGTGACCCATTCACACACAATGGCTGCTGTTATTCCAGCGTGCACATCCTGCACATAGCAGTTTTGTGTCTCTTTATCTCACTCATACCACCGTTGCCAGCCATGGCTCGATGTCAGTGGTTGTGTCTGGCTGATTGTGTGCTGATATTAAAGTTTTGTGGTTGACATTTAAGATCAGTCAGTATTAATTCATCCACCTCACTTGTGACCTAGATGAAGCACATGCATTTAAGTGGACCGTTGCACTGTAGCTAATAAGCCGTCTTGTTTTTGTCCAAATCATGAGTTGCCTAAAGACATTTAATCCTAACATTATCTACTATGGTGTGAATTAAATTACTTTTTTTTTTTTTTTTTTTTAAAGATTTGACCATGATTTTTAATCCAGTTTTCATAACTGATGTTACCATGAAACAAAAGACTTTTCTGGTGACGCATATCAAATGTAATTTTTACAATAAGGATTATTGGTTAACATTAGTTAACTTCATTAGTTAACACAAACTAAGCATGAACAATACTTCTACAGCATTTATTGATCTTTACATTTATTTATGCATTAGTAAATTCATAAATTGTTTAAAGTTAATGCGCTCTGAACTGACATAAACGATGAACAGTTGTATTTTTAACTAACATTAACAAAGCTTAATAAATTGTGTCATGTATTGTTCGTTTATGTTAGTTAATACATTAATGTTAACAAATGACACCTTATTGTTGATTGTAATTGACTATAAGCTCAATATCAGGTCTGCCCAATCAACAACCGCAATCAAAACCAGGTTCTCTGCCTTGAGTTTATTGTAATAAATTTATCTGTGCTATAGGTGCTGATGCAGTTTCTTACAATTGACTGTAATCTCAGTATCAGGTCTGCCTGCATCCAAACAACAACCGTCACAATATACAGGACCCTATGATTTCTGTGATGCGGAAGACATGGACGGAATCGCGGAATCTAGTCATAAAAATTGAATTTACTGTATAAAGCAGAATGTCACGTAAGATGACTTTGAGATGAATAAATCAAAAGTAGGTCAGTACACTATCAAAACGTGATATGTACTAGTCTGTGAATATTAAGCTGCAGAAATACTATTTAAAAATGAGCCCTGCATGTTTTGCATGTCTCTGTGTGAATGAATGAAACGGACTGCATTTTACGGTTTATTTTGAGGGAATACCTGCTATCATATACTATACAAAAAGAAACTTAAAGGTCTTCACAGCAACAGTGAAAATTTTGAAAACTTTGACTTTGTCAAAACCAGTCAAAAGTTTGGTTTAACTTAAAGAAACTATGAAAGAAATGATTAATCAATTAGAGATGCATTTGATTTATTAAAATTAAATTAAACATTTAAAATGAATGAAAAGCAAGAGATTTGGTAAAAATAAAACTGAATTTAAGAAAAAAAAATTCAAAGACCCGTAATGTTATTTTTAATCGATTTAAAAAAAAAAAAATCAGTTTCATAAGTTTTTTTTTTTTTTTTTTTTTTTTTCTTTTTCTTTTCTTTTTTTTAACAATTAAAGCAGGTTCTAGTAAACATAAAACTGAAAAAAAAAAATGGAATCCAGTAAAACTGAAAAAGTGGAATTTGGAAAAATAAAATGAGTTTCATAAATAAAACTTTAACTCTCCATTTTAGACCAACTAAGGACAACATTTGAGCAAAAAAAAAAAGCTTTTTCCTTTCCATTCATAACCAGTAGTTCAATTGATTCATAGAAACCCCTTAACTTGGTTTAAGTTGGCATGAGTCAAATGTGCTGTTCACTTTCTTGCACGCCTCAAGTTATCAAAGAAACAGACCCCGTTTGCACCTCTCAGAACGTACAGCGGTCACCTCTCGCACTATTAAACACCAGAGCTGTGTCACTCGTGGAATATTGAGAGGTTTGATGAGAAATAAATGAGAGGGTGACCTTTAAGTAGAGCAGTGCTTCATCTGAGGGAACAGACTGTTCATTGTGGCTCCAGTCAAACTGGTACCAAGCGCAAGTGTTCACAGCATCACACTGGGCTTTAAGAACTAAAATAGAAGTGCAGATGGGAATGCATGCATGCCATGTTTATGATTCCTTTATTTCCCGTTTAGCAGTTCATGCAAGGTGCCAGCCTCCTGAGACTCTCTGCTGACAGCAGCTGCCTGCCATCTTAGTGGTGTCATACTCTCTCTGGGTCAGACGCAAGCAAAGCAGTACTTCCTAAATATTCAGTAGATAGCCAGAAGGGCGCAGTTGTATGTTTGCCCTTGGTGTTCTTTAATTTGCGCAAACAAAATTTTGTAAAAGGAAGTTGCAACAGAATGAGTAAAATGGCAAGTGTGTAAATGTTCTAGTATCTCTGTCTGGATTTTTGTTGTCTGTTTTATAGGTTATTAAAGTGACACAGCTGTACTTTGGCATCCTCAAGCATTTTTCTTCTGTGGGAGTTTTATTTGGAGTAGTTAGCTGCTAGTCAGTAGCTTACAGTATCAAGGTGTTTCAGTGCCATAAATTTGTAGCTCATTTAGATTTGCTCTCAGCCAGAAGCAGACTGAAGTTCAACAGCAGTGAGCAATGAATCTTGAAGATAAAGTTTAGCGAGGGTTAGGCTCAGTGTCTGGGAGCAAGCTTTTCATCAGATGAATTGGGTGTTAACTCATGGCTTCGCCCTGCAAAAAGCCTGCCGTGCCGAGCCGCAGCGCAGCGCTCCTTCAGGGAGTATTTAGCTCACAGAGTGAGCACTTTGCCTGCTAGATTAACTGACACGTCAGTCTCCCCCTCCGAGAGATGAAATCCTATATTGAACATATTGTATTCTGGACTGCTGCTGTCAAATTAGAAATGCAGAGAGCGCGTGCGGTAGGCCTATTGTCATTCATGCAATTGATTATTGGGGAGGCTTGGCAAGAGGAGAGACATTTATCCGTTAAAACGGCGGCAGAACACACGCTGTTCCAGCTGCTCTAATGATCACCGTTGGACTGGGTGTTGGGCATTTTCTGTGACCTTGCCACTGTTTGGCATGCACGATGCACCCTTATTTCTCATGCTGTTGTTTACAGGAAATATGCATTTCATCACCACAACGATGTGGTTTACAAAGTCTTTTGTTTTAAAAGCGAAGTGCATGGTATGCAATAAAACTCTAGACTAGAATCAGCACATGGCTTCTAGAGAATACACAATATTCTTCCTGATTTGCCAGGATGGAAACCGCATCACCAGGCCAGCTTTTTTGCGTGTGCCTTTTGAAAGCTGTAGCATATTGCATTAAATTTGCTGACGTCTAAAACCAAGGCATTTATGAAGTATAGATATAATTTATTAGTGTCATAATGCCTCAGTCCCATCTGCTGCAGGGACTCTGGGAAGCTGGACGCTTAGCACAGCTGCCAACATGTTTCCTGTCAGTCTGTCTTTGCCATGAATGGAGAGGGGAACGGAGAAACTGCAAGGAGAGGGGTAAAACCATTGCTGTGTTAATTCTGCCGAGCTATGGCTAACACTGGCACTAATGGGAGCAAAGGGAATCAAACCAAGTATAACATGGCATGCCTCAAGGGCCGACAGCAGAGGGGGCAGCTGTTTGAGTACAATAAAATGTGAAGATGTCTTGTCTTAGCTTTTCTAGAGGATAAAAATGTTTTGCTACTTGTAATGAAGCTGCAATGAGCTTTGTTTGGCTTCTTTGTGGCTGTGAAATATGCAAAAATGCAAGAAGGAAGTTCTCTAGTTGTCTCCTGTCTTGCTTATGTTTCTTCATTCTTGCTACTAACAGATCTCCTTGTCTCTCTCTCCTCATCATCAGCATTCTCCATCAGACCCTTCCCTGGAGATGATAACATCTAGTAAGACACCTGCCTCGGGCCCAAACCTCCAACCAGCCAACTGTGACATACAGCAGACGGAGAGTGAGCTCAAGCCAAAAAAGAAGAAAAAGAAGAAAGCCAAGACGAGCGAAGGCCAGGAGGGTAACGACATCAGCGGTGAGGCCGGAGGAGAGGCGGCTTCTCTGCTAAACGAGGGAGAGTCTCTTATGACTCCCGTCAAACAGTCTGTTGTTGAAAAGAAGAGCAAAAAGAAACCAAAGGAGAAGGAGCCCAAGGAACCGAAAGAGCCCAAGACTCCCAAAACCCCGAAGACTCCCAAGACACCCAAAGAACCTAAGGAACCTAAGGAGAAAAAAGTGAAGACGGCCACCCCGAAGCCTAAGAGCTCAAAAAAGACCAGGTATGTAAAATCTGAGCCTTTGAAAATCATATCTACAGTTTTATCTGTGTGTTGTGCATTTAAATGTTGCAAATATGCCCCATATGTGACCCTGGACCACAAAATCAGAATCAGAATTCACTTTATTCGCCAAGTGTGTGCCAACACACAAGGAATTTGTGTTTTTTTTTTTTTTAAGGTGCTCTTGGTACATGCATACATGTATATCAAACAGGAGAACAGAAACCATTTAAATAGTAAAACTTAACAATAAAAATAAAAAAAGAAGTGTATGAATCTGGAACAGAAGATTTATGTGCATTGTTTACTCTATATACAGTTGTATAAATAAAGAGAGATGCATATGTATTTACCAGTCATAAGGGGAAAATTGTTAAAGGTAAGATTTATACATCATCTGAAAGCTGAATAAATTAGCTTCCATTGATGTATGGTTGGGTATAGGTATGGCCGAGATACTATTTGAAAATGCGGAATCTGAGAGTGCAAAAAATTCGAAATATTGAGAAACTCTCCTTTTAAAGTTGTCCAGATGAAGATCTTAGCAATGCATATTACTAATCAAACTAAGTTTCTATACATTTACAGTAAGAAAATTACAAAATGTCTGAATCATGCTCTTATTATCCTAATGATTTTTGGCATAAAAGAAAAATAAATCGATAATACATTGTATTGTTGCCTGTTGCTACAAATATACCAGTGCTAGTTGACACATTTTTTTTGTGGTCCCAGGTCACGCATTTTCTTGAGATTCCAAATGTGAAATCCACATCTATATGCTTGTGTACTGATGTGAATGGAGTCGCAAAGCCTCATGTGATCATCTGGTTCATTGAACTGTAGATATGTTTAGTACGAGTTGTCTTCTAGGTCTGGTACAAGCTGATGTTGCTGTATCAGAGTTCAGTCAGTTCAGAGTTGTTCTGTTTTATTACACTTATGAGACAAAAGGAACTTGAAATTGTCTAAGACTTGCTTCAGCTTTTTTTTTTTCTTCTTTGAATTACAAGCGCTAAACCACAAGCTTGACACCTCTCTGATAAAACCTTTGCTAGTTACCTGAGTTGCATTCAGGAGGCCTGTGGAGAGAGGCTTGCCTCATCTTTTACGTTATTAATATTTGCCTAAAACAACATACTGTCATAAACCATCTCTCTTCTGGATACAGTGCACAATAATGGTGCTCAGCACATTTAAATGATGCCCCCTTCCTCTTTTTTTTTTTTTTTTTTTTTTTTTTTCTTTTGACTCCCATCCCCCTCAAACAGAAAGAAAAAAAAATGCATCCATCCTGAATATGCAGAGCAAGGTTGCATGGCCATTTTTCCTCTAGCGGAGGTAGTAACATGATCCGGCTGAGGAATGTGTCAGCCTTCCCCCTTAACCTCCTCCTTCCCCCCGCCCATTCGAAGCCCCGTCACTCCACCGCCGCGTCCCTTTCATCCAGAGGAAAAGGGCCGGGCCAAAGCGAGCGCATCTGCAGCGCAGTGCCAGAGCAGTAGGTCATCTGAAGGGGGAGGAGGGACAAAAGTGTGTGTGTGTTTGCGAAAAAGGAAAAGGGGAGGGGGGGATGTCTCCATTCAAAATGGCACCTAATGCTAGTTAGTCCACAATGCTGTCTCATTAATCATGCCGGCCTGAATTTGACCAAATCTGCTACAGAGCTGGATGTGTGGCGTTGGCGAGCCCCTGTGGATAGTTTTAAACCGTGTGGCCCCATTTCTCAAAAAGTGGGCTAGCACATCTCACATTTGATATGAGTATGTCATTCATTTCCCTTCCCCCATCCCCATTTGTTTGTCTTATCAGTGCTTTTAACATTTTCCTTGTTTAGTTGCTCTCTTCATGCGAGGGGAGTACGGGAAACTAGGTTGGACGTTAAGTCTTGGCCTCGTATCTGTTGGTGTTCTTATCTGACAAAGAAAGTACAACTATAAATAGTCATTCTCAGGCCGCACCCAGGGTAAAATGTGAGCGTCTGTGTGCCCAGGTTTGTTTTCCATATACACACACACACGCAGCCATCAAACACTTCAGAAAGATCCCTCCTCAGTGCTGCATTGCATGTGGCTCTTTCCCCCACAAGAAAACTGCTTTGCATTGCAAATACACACCTCTCACCTTCAATTTATTGGCAGGTTCCCAAGCAACTATAGCAAAGCCCCCTTTCTAGTCGGTGGGGTTGTTTTCGAACTGCATAACCACCTAACCTGGGGTGGGCAGTTCCGTCGACCCTTTGATTTCCATCTCGTGTCGAAGCAGAGCCTCCTTTTTCTCTTTCGCAGATTATCTTAGCTACATCCTGTGCGCTCAGATACGAAAACCACAACAGTCGCGGTTGCATAGGAAGTGCTGCAATGTGTGTGTACTCATAGCTCCTAGCTTGCGGGACCAGCATGCCTATTTGCTCACGAGTCTAACTACAGCACCTTTACGCCAGACTGCATTCTTATTTGTCCTCAAACAAGCGCTCCGCCTTGTCTTCCCTCCAGGCTCCAGCGGAGAGAAAAAAAAAAAGTTGGAATCTGTGTGACATTGAACCTCAAAGACAAAGTGCAGAGAGGTGGATGGCACAACAGAAGGAAAGGGCCAAGCATCCAACTTTGTCCTCCTTGTTTATTTTATCCTTCTAAGACTAGCAGGCCTGTCCCACCAGGGCTTACACGATTCGTGTGTAGTCTTGTGTTGCTGCTTTGGTGATCAGACAGGCCACCGCCTCAAAGGAGCGAGCGAGTGTGCTGAATGGATTGTGCTGAACGCTGAATGCGCAGCCACTGGGGGACAAGCAAAAGTGAAGACTCGCATCGCCGTCCGTCAAAGACTCCCTCGCTTAAAACAAAGAGCCACCCCCCACACTATGCACATGAAAGACGCTATGCTGTGAAGCAACTTTTTTTAGAAGGCTAAAAAAAGTTTCTTGACTAGTCTCTTGGGAATTTAACCACCTTAAGATGTATGTTGCTTCGTTTGTCGTATTTGTTTCTGTGCATGGTTGCGCTCCAAATAATAAACTTGCTTCCTCAGTGATGCAGAGTAATTAAATGGCTCCCCAACATGGTTGACCTTGCTCTAAGAGCGTAAGACCCAACGCCATTGCTTCCCCCCCCCCCAACTCTCTTCCTGTGTTTCTCCTCGACTGGGCCTCTAACGCTTTCACACTCTCTTGCATGCCTACACTGTCCTATTCCACTATTATCACGCGCTTGCGATCCTTCTGCCGAGTCTCTTTCTAGCCCTTCCTCTCATTCCACGGCACAGTTTGTGTTCCTTCTCTCACATATCTCAACTCACCCACTCACATCCTCTTTCCACACATTCTCCCTCACAGTCCCACACTCTCAGGCATTTCCCCTCCCCTAATTCAGGCACGTTTTGGCGTGATTTTGATTGCACCGCCTCCTTTGATTCCACTCGCTAGCACTCTCTGTGACTAACAGGGTGTTCAAGTCCTGTCTTTTTTTTTTTTAAAAAAAAGTGACCTTGTTTTGTCTGGTGGTTCCTAATTAGCGTGCTCGCTTTGAAGGACACACACGTACGTTTTTGTTTGCGTTTGTTAACTTGTCGTAGCATGTTCGTTCTCTGCAGTTTTATGTCCTTGTTTGTGTATGTGTGTTTACGTTTGTGCCTGTGCAATGCTGCGAAAGAGCTGTTGAGGGTAAACAGTCGTTCGTGTGTGTGTGTGTGTGTGTGTGTGTGTGTACGTGTGAGCAGCTGCTGTTAGAGCGAGCACCGTGGGGGGGTCCAGCTGAAGATGAGTCATCTCACTGGCGACGGCAGGTGTCCCATTAACCCCCTGGCCCTCTCTCCTCCTCCTGAGTGTCAGCACTGGAGCGGTGTGGCTCATACAAACCTGCAGCGGGGCCTGCGTCCTCCCCCTACTAATGCCAATTAGCCCCTCTCTCTCTGTGCCCGTTTTCTCAAAGACTACACGCGCCACGGCCCACCCTGCTGGCCTGTTAGACTGGATCTTCTGCGTGTCCTGCGTCCTATAGCAGCTCCTTTGCCTTTTATGATTTATAAAGGTCAGCCATCGAAAGGAAGCCTGTCATCCCTCCCCCTAAACTGAGTGTTCTTCCTGCCCTCGTGGCTTTTTTTTTCTCTTCTGTCCCTTTTTTTCTTTCTTCCTTTTGTATGTGCTTTTTTCCCTCCTCCTTATTTCTGGCTGTGTTTGCTGAGCAGTGACAGTATGAAACCCAAAGCCACAGAGTGGTGCGGCTGCAGGTGCTTGAGGAGTGTTGGAGAGAGAGACTCTGACTGAGGCAAGCAGATGGCTTTAGCCAGTGGCGTCCAGCCAGAGGAACAGGTGCGGGTCACGTGACCGCCGGTTACCAGGGCGATTTGATTGCTCTTGGCGTGCGAATGAAAAGAGAGGGGGGCCCCAGAGCGAGCGAGTGCGAGAGCCTCCAGGGCATTGTGTAATCTGTGGCAGGGAGAGAGCGCGACTCTAAACTGGAAGTGGAGTTAACTAGTTCTAGGCTTCCCTTTCATTCCCTCATTTACGTGTCTGAAATCGAACTTAAAAGGGGAAGGGCTTCTCCTCTCTTCTGTAAGTGGGAACATAAGGTGGTATGGAGAAAGGACTATTTTCTTTCTTGTGTACAGATTTGAATTAATGTTGCCCATATGCACATGACATTGTAACAGCAGTGTCCTGTGGTGATTTTAAATACCTGAAACGGCATTTATCTAATTATTTTTACGACATCTTGTCTTAATTGAAAAACTTTTATTAAAACATTTAATTGTTTATCTAAATGGTGTAATTTTTTTCAGTTTAGCACAGGGGTCGGGGCTAGGCCACCCCACTCAACTGCTAAAGATTTGCTTTTAGACGATTTGCTTTGTCTTTACAAGCACATCAAATAGGAGACTTTTCAGACATGCATTCCAACTTCACCGCTAGACGCAAATCAAACCAGTGCGGAAACGGTATCGGTGATGAGAAGTTTCAGTAGAACATCAGTGAACTGCGCAGTCAGATGATGTTGTCAGGCCATATGTCAGTAAAAATGAATCTTTCCGTCCTGTCAGCCATTATGCTGTGCTCATAGTGTGTGCTCTTTAAGTGCACACACAAATGTGCCTGTGGACACTGTATTGGGCTATATTGAAGCGCTGTATCGTGTTCAAACCAAAATGAAACGAGAATGCAATGTCGTTGTTATGTCGTCAGTAAAGCCATGAAGTTACAAAAAAGTAATTAAAGCTTCTTTGAAACTGTGCATGGAAGTATGTTTATGAGTCACATTTAAAGCAGATCTGTGTCAAGTTCAGCAACGGCAGCTCTTAAAGTAGCAGCCAAAATCACAGCAACTGTGATGTCTGTTAATCAAAGAACATAATTAAAGAGTATATCAATAACTACTGTAGTTTTAAGCATTCTTTAATTTAGAATTTAGTGTTTGATAACTTTATTAAATTAAGTTAAATTAGGTTCTTGCTGAAAATGCACAGGTTTATGTGAAGATTGCTTTAAGTTCACTTAGATTAGAAGTTATTTCTAAGTCTAATGTTAAATTAATATCTCTCAATTATACTGTAATGTTGAATGGCTATAGTCAATGGTTACATTTTTAGGGGGAAAAAAATCATAGAGACATCAGTTGGTGTCAGTGATACTTGCCCTCCTTTCATAAAAAAAGATGGCATTAAACAAATATTAAAAATATACTGCTTCTACATTTATTTGAAGATTGAATGTGAAATTATTGCAATATAAAAGTATAATTAAACTTTAACGTTAGGTGGGATTAATCGTGATTTAATCGCAAAAAGCTAACTGAAGCTAACTTTTGGTGGTTGTTGTTGTTTTAAGAAACATAAAACTGAACAGAAAAAAATACACATTCCAGGGGTGGGGAACGTTGATCCTGGAGGGCTGGTGTTCCCTGCAGAGTTTAGCTCCAACCTTAATCTCAAACACCTGAAGAAGCTAATCAAGGTCTTCAGGATACAGTTTTTCTTTCTCTCTTTAGGGTTAGAGCTAAACTGTAGGGACACCTCTAGGATCAATGTTCCCCACCCCTGCCTTGTGCATTTAATATAAATTATAAAATTAAATTGCAAAAGTTTTTGTTTTTGTGACTGGACTAGTTGGTAAATAAAACTAATGAGTGTAATGGTTTGACTTTTGAACCAGACAAATCTGTGGTTTGTTGGTGTGACTGTTACATTAACCAAACCTCCCTGTTCACCCACAGTGCTAAAAAGTCTGACTCGGAGTCCAGTAACAGCACCAAGAAAGACGCAAAGCGCAAGAGAGAGCCCTCAGTCACCTCTGATGTGGAGAAATCGCCGCCACATTCACCGGAGGAAGAGGAAGATGATGGTGTTCAGGTAAACATTGCTGAAGTTATCACTTGGCATTTGTCTAATAAAGTTATTGTGTAATAAAAGTAATAAATGCTTTTTTCTGGTGGTCGACCCATATGGTTTTTTCAGTGGTTAGAACCGATACCTAAAGATGACTAGATAATGGTGATAAAATGTCGTCATCATTATCCTACTTAAATAGGATTGCACGTGATATGTGATTTGATTATACACGTAGAAAAATTTTATGGCCAGTTATTTATATAAAGTTTTCATATTGTATTTTTGGTAACACTTTATGTATGTTGACTACAGAAGAGGCGTTCTAGCCGGCAAGTGAAGCGGAAACGCTACACCGAGGACCTAGAGTTCAGAATCTCGGATGATGACGACGATGGAGATGATTCTAATGGACCAAAGTCTCCTTCAGCCACATCTGAGCAGCAGGTCATTATCTTGAGAACTTACAGATGTATTGTGTGTAAATTTGTTTGTGATTACGCTGATTAAAAATCCCCACAGTAGACTTGGAAAACTGCTGATGTAACCTGCTGTTTGTTAGGCATGATGGATATTCTCACATTGACGGTGTCCCTTATTCCCATGTGTGCTGTAGGAGTTGCCGGATGCGGAGGGCCCTGTGGTGGAGAAGATCATGGGGATGCGCATGGGAAAGAAAGAGGTGAGCTGAGCTGTCGCAAGCCGCTCACATGAGCTTTAACCGCTGCTGTCTACCGGATCAGGGCAGATTACACCTAACAGCTGTCTCAAATCCTGCCCCAGACCCTGTTATTGCCAGGAAGATGCCTGAGTGGGCTGATATTGTCTTCGGCCTGACAGTAGTAGTATTAATCCAGTAAAGGCCGTGGCCGGTTCAGAGCAAAGCCGGCGCAAGTGTCTTGAGATGAAGCCATGTAAGAATAAACTGTCTCTCAGCGTGATTAATCTCAGGCCCTTAGACGCAGACAGTGGCAGCGTGCAACGTTACTCCTTTGAAACAGCTCCACAAAACAAAGCCTGGCCAAAAATAATACGCCGTGCATGGCTCTTAGTAGCGCAGCTGCAAATGGGCTCCCGCCCGAGGAAATGGTAGGTTTGGCGTCTGCCGTAGCGCTGTGGTTTTGGCAGGAAGCCAGGCCCCGGGTCAGCTCCCTGTGAATGGGGCTGTGTGTGGTAGAGGAGCTGAAGTGATTCATGACTCAGCCGCGCAGCGTACTACTAGCTGGAGAAAGAGAATAGGAGGAGGATTGCTCTTTTATTTTTTTTTGTTTTTATCCCCTCCCTGTCTCTGCTGTCTTACTACTTTTGTCCTGGGGCATTACTGTTGAGAGCAATGCCAAAATGCATAGTTGTTTGTCACAGGAAATGAGTTACTCTTGTGATGTGTGGCAAGTATGCACACTAGTGATTTGAAGGCTATAAACATGTTACAAACATGCTTTTTGATCACCAAATAATATTCTTGCTCTTTATTTTACAGTTGGCATCTGGCGAAGAGGTTGACATTGAGGAGTTTTATGTCAAATTCAAAGGCTTGTGAGTATCTGTTATAGCATGCTTTCCTATATCACTTTTTTTGTATAATAATGATATAAAATTATTATATTTAAAATTAAACCCCATCAAGTTTCTAAACTATGAGTATGTTGTCAAAAACTACTCATGCTGATGAATCATAGCCTCTTAATACACCTGCTAATTAAGAACACGATTCCTTACTGTGCTTCTACACACATCTTAAGTCTTGTTTATCTGACATAATTTCTGAACTATATTTTTGCCGAGATCTAGGATTAATTGTTTGTTTTTGTTTTTTTTGTTTGTTTGTTTCAGTTCTTACCTGCACTGTCGCTGGTCAGATATCGAAGAGCTGGAGAAGGATAAGAGAATCCAACAGAAGGTCAAGAGGTTCAAGGCCAAGCAGGCCCTTAGTAACTTCCTAAGTGAGGTTAGCATCAGCCCTCCATTTTCCATGTCATCCACCATTTTGTCTTTTTTTTTTTTTTTTTTTTTTTTCCTTCCCATTCTGTTTTTTTCCCCCCCTTTCATTTTATGGCCCTCACTGATAATGGTGGCAGTATGTATGCTCAACAGTGGTGTGTTGTGCTGGTATCATGGTGGCTTCTTGAACAATATCATGCATGCAGAGGCAATAAAACAGCTCACTTCAAGCTCTTATCTTTGTTGTACGCAATCTCTGAGCACATGCTGTCTAGTTAAGTTCACACGTTGAAGTAATTCTCAAGCAGTTGCGTTGAAATGTATGTCAAGACTTTCATTTCTGGTTTGCAACTCTACACTACATTCGGAAGGGCTTTTCAATCAAACCCCGGTGGGGTTTTCCCAGAGAGATTTATGCCACCCACATCAGAAAGCTCTGAAAATATTCCACCTGTTATATTCTCATTTGGAGGTTTGTAGTAGTTGCGGCTCAAGTAGCAGTGAAGCCGCCGTTCTGCAATGCTCCGTCTAACCAACCAATCAATCATGCTCTTATTGACAGATCGATGATGAGCCCTTCAACCCAGATTATGTGGAGGTGGACAGGGTTCTGGATGTGTCTGAAAGCACAGATGAAAATGGAGAGGTATGACTTGTCTCATCCATCCACTTCAATCGTTCTCAAACCATCTGTCTTTCAAAACAACGTAGATTACCTTTGATTAAAGCTCTTAGTAGATATCTTGCGGCTGTGAAGATGTCAGTCAGACCGCCCACAGAAAATTTAGAAAAATGTAAGAACCCTATTTTGGATAACTATTGTTTTGACGTGTTTCTGCAGCTTGTAACTTTGTACCTGGTGAAGTGGTGCTCCTTGCCCTATGAGGACAGCACGTGGGAGTTAAAAGCTGACATCGACCAAGGGAAGATTGAGGAGTTTGAGAGAGTGCTGGAGCGTGAGCCGCAGCTGAAGCGCGTGGTAAGAGCTGGCACTCCTCTAGCCCTCTCTTTATTTTCTCTTTGGAGTGCTGAGCAAGTGAGGGGAGAGGGCCACGTTCTTGCGGTTGCACGAAAACCACTAACGGGAATTGTTTTATTTGAAACAGGAGCGACCTCCCACCAGCGACTGGCAGAAATCCGAGAGTTCCAGAGAATATAAAAACGGCAATGCGCTCAGGGAATACCAGCTGGAGGGAGTCAACTGGCTGCTCTTCAACTGGTACAACACGTATGTATGCAATTACCCAGCCGTCCAGCTGCACTGTTCACTCGGACAGACACGGACTGAAGCGCATTTTTGAATACCGTTTAAATTTGGGGATGTCATCACAGCCTTTGTGTTAAAAATTCATATTCTTACCAATATTTTTGTTTCTGTTCTCAGACGAAACTGCATTTTAGCCGATGAAATGGGCCTTGGCAAAACAATCCAGTCCATCACGTTCCTCTACGAGATATACCTGAAGGGAATCCACGGTCCTTTCCTGGTGATTGCACCTCTTTCCACCATTCCCAACTGGGAGAGGGAGTTCAGGACTTGGACCGAGCTAAACGTAGTGGTCTATCACGGTAGCCAGGCCAGCCGAAAGACTATTCAGGCTTATGAGATGTACTACAGAGACACGCAGGTCTGTAATCCTACTTCTGTTATTTGAAATGACATGCATTTTATAACATTATACATGACTCTATACATAGGGTTGTGTTCTCAAGTGCCCTTCATTGTAAGTAAAAGCTCTCTTCCTGCAGGGTCGTGTAATAAAGGGAGCCTACAAATTCCATGCAATCATCACTACATTTGAGATGATCCTGACGGACTGCCCCGAGCTACGGAGCGTGCCGTGGCGCTGTGTGATTATTGATGAGGCTCACAGGCTCAAGAACAGGAATTGCAAGCTTCTTGAGGGCCTAAAGATGATGGACATGGTAAGTGCTTCCCCTTCCACATAAGAAACATGATTTTGTTGAAAATAGCCTGCTGTAAATGTCATTCTAGCTTCACTTTTACTAGATACAGGGTTCCCACGGTGCTGGTAAACCTGAAAATTGTAATATTTTCAAGATTATATGATATAGGAAATATATATAGGAGTCTTTTTTTTTTTCTTTTTTTTTCTGAAAATTTGTCAATCTGTAAATTGGTCTGAATGCTTTAAAGAATCAATCTGAATTTAAATAAAAAAAATAATAAAATAAAAAATGATCAAATAATCACACATGACTGGAAAGTAATAGAAACTCGTAAATATGGTGGAAAGACTAAGATTTTCCTTTGTTTAAAAAAAAAAAAAAAAAACGAAGTGACTTAATGAGATTCTGTCTTCTATAGGAACACAAAGTCCTGCTCACTGGAACCCCACTGCAAAACACGGTGGAGGAGCTCTTCAGTCTCCTTAATTTCCTGGAGCCTGACAGGTTTCCCTCTGAGTCGACCTTCATGCAGGAGTTTGGAGATCTTAAAACTGAAGAACAGGTATGAAATATCTGTAATTGTTAAATCACCACAATTAGTGTGTGATGCATTTCAGACATGCCTGTATTTATTTTTGTTTATTTTTTTTTGTTTGTTTTTTAATGGATGGCACTTTCTGGTTTCAGGTGCAAAAACTGCAGGGCATTCTGAAGCCCATGATGCTGCGCCGATTGAAAGAGGACGTGGAGAAAAATCTTGCACCGAAAGAGGAGACCATCATTGAAGTTGAGCTGACCAATGTGCAGAAGAAATACTACCGTGCCATCTTGGAGAAGAATTTTGCCTTCTTGTCCAAAAGTGGAGGCAGCAGCGGAGGTGGAGGAGGATCCAATGTTCCCAACCTGCTGAACACCATGATGGAGCTGAGAAAGTGCTGTAATCACCCCTACCTCATCAATGGTGAGCAGTAGACTCTGGTGTAAAACTGTGTGAACAAGAGAACTTGTTTTATATGTTAAGTTGACTGAAAATTCACTCTTTTCGCTGCCTGTAGGAGCTGAGGAGAAGATAATGGAGGAGTTCAGGGAGAGTCACCCATTGGACTACCCAGAGTTCCACCTCCAGGCTATGATCCAGGCTGCAGGAAAACTGGTGCTGATAGACAAGCTGCTCCCCAAACTGAAGGCTGGGGGTCACCGTGTGCTCATCTTTTCCCAGATGGTGCGCTGTCTGGACATCCTGGAGGACTACCTCATCCAGAGACGGTAGGATGCCTGCGCCCATAGCTTTGCCAACAAATTGAGAAACGCTTTACAATGGGTTTTGATGTGCAAATCTCATTGTCGAGTACAAACAAACTTAACCAAAGTAATTGGTTAACACAAAATGCCTAATAAAATGGTGGTTAATACTCCATTTCCTCTTCTCTAGGTATCCATATGAGCGTATTGATGGCAGAGTTCGAGGAAATCTCCGCCAGGCAGCTATTGACCGTTTTTCACGGCCAGACTCTGACCGTTTTGTGTTCCTGCTGTGCACCAGGGCTGGAGGCCTGGGTATTAACTTAACTGCAGCTGATACTTGCATTATATTTGACTCTGACTGGAACCCTCAGAATGACTTGCAGGTAAGCATGGAAGTTTTCTTACCATATATGGTGTCTGTGTGGGGAAACTGCTGGGCCTGCATTGGAAGCCATTTTATTTTCTTTAACAAAGCATCTTTTAGCTGCGTTCCAACAAGTAACTCAACTGGAAGTATTCTGCTGCAACCTTAGCAATTTTCTATGATGAGTTTGTGTGTGTATATATGCGAGTCCTCTGAGGCTGTGTGTGTGTGTGTGACCATTTTGTGCTGTTGCCTTCAGGCACAAGCTCGATGCCACAGGATAGGACAGAGCAAGGCTGTGAAGATTTACCGCCTGATCACCAGAAACTCCTACGAAAGAGAGATGTTTGACAAGGCCAGTCTGAAGTTAGGATTGGACAAGGCTGTGCTTCAGTCCATGAGCGGGAGGGAAAATGCCGCCAACGGGGTATGAACTGCACACAGCGCCACCATTTTGTGGTGTTTCACTAAAACAGTGTTCCAGATGGTTCATTAATCAAACATACTTTGCACATGTTGGCAGTCAGTGGAAAGACCTCTAATTCCAGTGAACTGTGCCTTATTTTTCTTTTTACCGTCTGCCTAAATTTGTCCACTTCATAAAATGGCCAAAATGAAAACCGTAAATTTGAGATCTGTATTATGTGTTCATTCATCACCCCCCCCCCCCCCTTTTTTTTTTTTAGGTTCAACAGCTCTCTAAAAAGGAGATTGAGGACCTTCTAAGGAAAGGTGCATATGGCGCTCTAATGGATGAGGAGGACGAGGGATCTAAGTTCTGTGAAGAAGACATTGATCAGATTTTGCAGAGACGAACACAGACCATTACCATAGAATCAGAAGGAAAAGGCTCAACATTTGCTAAGGTGATGACATTTAAAATCTTTGTCTTTTTGCTGTGGCTGAAGTATTGATGATATTAACAAAAAAGAATTACCCACCTATCAATGTTATTGCATAATTAACTTTAAGCATACTACGCATTTCATCCTGCTCTTAAAATAGTGCAACCTAAAGGGCAAGTATCTCTGATCTCACTATATATATAAATTTTTCCCCTACCAGGCAAGTTTTGTGGCCTCTGGGAACAGAAGCGACATTTCTCTGGAGGACCCAGATTTCTGGCAGAAATGGGCAAAGAAAGCAGAGCTGGACCTGGATGTGATCAACGGCAGGGTAAGCTGCAACTTAACGGTGAAAAAGGAGCTCTCTTGTGCTGTGAAATGCCTCACAGGAGATGTTGCATGAAGTGAGGCACTAATCTGTAGCACCTCTCTCTTGTTTAATCATGTGTGGAGCACTTACAGCTGACTATTATTCATTGTTTCATTAATGCCGGGGTCATGCATTAGCAGCTTTTGACGGGTATGATATTCATAATTCTGTCTGACAATTGATAACTGAAGATGGTGTGAATCCAAATCTGGATAGTTTCCACCACACTCTGTGGTGTCACTCCTCATAAATATGCTATTTGGGCATAATTAATGAGGCTGATTTCCCTAGGCTAACAGTGCGTGGAATGTAGCTGTAATTGAGCAAAGGCAAAATTGTTTAAACTTGGCCATGGGAAGCATTTTCTGTAATTACCACTGTTCTTTAGACTCGGGAGAATTGGAAGCGCTAAGCAGCTTATATCTGCTTGAAGGGAAACGCCATGTTATGTCTAAATAAAAATGCTTAATCACTATTTTCTGCATGTGTCCTTGAGCAGAGGTCCTCCATCTTGTCTAGAGGCCACCTATATCATGGTGCTACTATGGTATAGTACTAAAAGTGCTGAATGTGCAGAATCCATTTCTGCCTCCTTAAACCCTCGAGGGAACATTTCTAACCTCAGATTGTATCTCTTCGCAGAATAATCTGGTGATTGACACCCCTCGGGTCCGGAAGCAGACTCGGCACTACAGTTCTATGAAGGAGGATGATTTGATGGAGTATTCGGAGCTTGAGAGTGACTCTGAAGACAAACCCATTCAGAAACCGCGGAGGCCCCAGGACCGAACCCAGGGGTACCCCCGCAGTGAATGCTTCAGAGTAGAGAAGAACCTGCTGGTGTATGGGTGAGTACAGTCTGGTAATGGTCATGTTAAAGTGGTGTTGGTTTTAACAGCTTTGTACTCATTTTAGCAGGCTGCTGTTGCCTGAAAATTTACTGAGATTGTGCTAAATCACCATCTTGCACTTGAGCAGTCCCTAGGGCCTATCCCTATAATTAGTTGCCATTTAGCAGATGCTTTTTTCTCAAAAGCTGCTTTGAGTGCACCAACTATACATGACCCTACGGGCCAACAATGCGCCCCCATTGGGGAAAAAGAAAATCCCCATGCATTTCCCACATAGAAACATACAAGTTAAAATTATTGCTGCTAACTAATTCTATCTAACAGACTTTTTCAGTCCATATCCCTTAAACATCAATGTATCTCCATTTCCCTCAATCGTAGCTTGCCATGGAAACTAGCTTTAGCAGGAAGTCCATCCCAGTGCCATGAGACAGGATATTCAGCTTCCTGCTTTGTTTTATCGCCATCCAAATTCCCCTTGTCTCGTCTTGTTTTCCATTTGGAATGAGAATATCTGGTAGCTCACAGCCCACCAGTGCAGTGGCCGAGTTTGTCACGCTTGCTTGTCCCGGGGCAGTGGCAGACACAGCGCTATCTAACGCACACAGTTAATTAAGCACCAGGCCTCAGTGCACTCAGCACTAATCATGGCTGGCTGCACGCACCATGTCTGACCAGTATTTTTTTTTTTCTTTTCAGTCAGACGCGTCTAGACCCCTGGGCTATACGGCAAATTAGATCCATCAAGTCTGAGGGCTTTGTCTCTTCTGATGGTTTTTTTGGAAAAGCAGTGTAGGGCAATGAAATCAGAGCAGACCTCCCCCCTGCCCCTCTCTTCCCAAAAAGCCCTTTAGGCTTGTGCTTAGAGAGCGCTTGAGTACTCCATCAAATAACAAGGGCGTTGGGTCTCCTCATGGTCATACAGCGTGCCAGCAATGCAGTAGTGCCACCCCTCCTCCAGTTTGTGAGAAATGGCACAATCATAGAGTAGTAATACTATGCTTAAACGATCCTGACACTGTGGAAATCCCCCCCCCAGACTGTACAAATGCACTTTTTGAATTAGTTTAACTAGTCTTGTCAGTCACTTTTTCCATCCATGCGTTGAATTGTTTTTAAATAACAGAAATTTTCACATGCTATATTTGCTCTGGCTAACTTCTCTTCTGCTGTGCGTAGCTGGGGCCGCTGGGGTGACATCCTGTCCCATGGACGCTTCAAACGCCCGCTGAGGGAGCGAGACGTAGAGACCATCTGCCGCGCACTCCTGGCCTACTGCCTGCTTCACTACCGTGGAGACGAGAACATCAAGAGTTTCATTTGGGACCTCATAACCCCTACCGAAGATGGCCAGAGCCGCACACTGACCAATCACTCTGGTAGGACGCTAATTCGAAACCTGAAAACGGCATAATTTCTTTGCTCTGCTCTCTGTCAGCATCTACCTCTTCATGTGCTAAAAAATAGCATTTCTTTGGTTTTTTAGGACTGTCTGCTCCAGTGCCCCGGGGGCGTAAAGGAAAGAAGGGGAAGCCACAGGCTGCTCAAACTCACATGCCACAGGCTGACTGGCTCGCTGACTGTAATCCTGACATCCTCCTTCAAGAGGACAGTTACAAGAGACACCTAAAACACCACTGCAACAAGTATGTAGCATTATACAGACTGCTCTTTCCCACCTTTACGAGCATTTATGTAATAGTTATTGTAACATATTTTTCCCCTTGTTTTCCACTACTTACAGTATTTCATTAGCAATATGTTGCACATTGAAAGTAATTCTGGGGTAATAGCCATAGGCCAATGGGATGTCCCTCCATTGAGTCTCTTTTTGAGACATTGGTGCACAAGTATAATTTGGATCTATTCAAGATATTTGTAGCTGACATATGAATGGAAATCATGCCAGCAAATTTTGTATGATTTAGAAAAAAAGTAAAATTGTATCCAATGTTTAAAAAGTGATCTGCTGCAGTCTTGTTTGAAAGTAACCTTTTGTCTTCCAAGCCTGATGTACTCAGCAGCAGGTGCATTTGAAAGCTTGTGAAGAGCTTTTCAAGTTGAAAAAGTAATTGAAGGAAACTTGCGAGTTTAGCTGAACGTGTCCAAAAGCGAGTTAGTGCTGTTACCTTGTGGTGCAGATGTTTCATTAAGTTGCTTGGCTCCTCCGTAGTTTAGCTTTGACTAATGAATGTCAGTTAAAAAATGGCCAGCTGTAGAGTATCTGGCAAAAAAAAAAAAGTCCCATCTTTCTGGCAAAGGCTTCTGCCAAGTCCCTGAAATAATGAATGACAGGAATCTTTTTCATCGCTGAAATTAAAGATTTTAAGATCACTCAATAATTCATCATTTGGCTCATCAGGCCGCACATGATGATTTCGCCTCTCGCCCCGCACGTCCATTGTGCCCCGTGTGCCGCCGGCTTGCGTCTTTTGTTTTTCGAGGCCTCTCCGGTTTCATTTGATAAATAATTTCTGTTGCCAGGCCAGCATTGTTGTTGTGTCCTGCCTAACGCTAGACAGCGACAGAGAGAGAGAAAGCAAAACACGGTTTACACTGCTGGCTCTGATGTGAATCCAGAGAAGGGGAACAGAGCAACAGCTGAGGAAACGTTACGAGACGATAAATGCGAGGTGCTTAGACCGCCAACCATCTGCTCGCCGCACTGCAAACTTCTGCCTCTGTACTTTGGAGGCGTCCCGTTAGCACCTCCCCAACTTCCCTAACAGCATTAGGAAGGAAATGAAAACGAGAGGATGAAGGTGCTGGAGTGCGTATGCGTGGAGGAGGGGAGGGGGGGGCGAGGGTGGGTACGGGCGGCTCCCCAAGCGCAGCGGCGCGGTGCCAGGCCAGGTGCCAGGCAGACCTGTTGGAAGCGGGTGAAAGGCGGCACACACAGAGGTGATTATGTGCAGCCATCTGTCAGGCGTGGAGGCTGCCGCACAGCGTGGCTAATCAGCCCTGGCAGCATGATGGATGAGCCGTGGCACATGCCAAAGAGCTGCTGCTGCCGCTGCTACTGCTGCTGGCACAGCTCAGAGCTGGCCAAACTTACTCACTCTTTTGTTTTCTGCCTTCTCCGCTTCCCTTTGTCCCTTTTTCCTTCCTTTCAATCTGCGTGTCACTCCATTAACCCCAACTCATCTTTGTGTTTTTTGTTGTTTTTTCTCTCGTTCTATCTCTGACAGAGTGCTGCTGCGGGTCCGCATGCTCTACTATCTGCGACAAGAAGTCATCAGAGACCACGCTGACAGAATCCTGGAGGGAGCCGATTCAAGGTTGGCATCTCTCTCCATTCCCTTCCACCGATTCCTGCCTGCTGTTATCTTTCCTTTTCCTCCATCACCTTCTCCTCCTCCCCCTCCCCCTCTTTCTGACAACACCCCCACCCAGATGTGCATGCATTTATAATGTGCAAACGTGCTCGCCATGTTGATGCTCTCAAGGACTCGACTGAAGTTCTAATGAGTGCGAGGGGCTCGCGTGTGCACGCAAGTGCACGGGGTGAGATAAGCGAGTGGCTCAGATCTCTGGCTGTAATCAGGTTGGCCCTGAATAAACAAGATGAGAAATGGGCCTAAATGAGATGCGGCTCGCTAATGCCCGCGTTTCCTACCAGATGTCTGCAGATAGACATTAATGCCACTCTCATTAGATTATGTGCCGCTGTGGCCATCTCCTGGTTTTAATCACTCTTTCCTGTGTTTGTCTTATAGCGAGTTGGATATCTGGATCCCACAACCGTTCCACGCTGACGTCCCCACTGATTGGTGGGATCTTGAAGCGGACAAGTCCCTCCTAATCGGCGTCTTTAAGCATGGTAAGCTCCGCCTCCTCACAGCTGACTTTCTCTGATTGGTGCGTTTGAGGTGGCAGGCGACAATAATTGCTAATGTTGACCTATCGTGATATTGCCTAGAGATTGATCGGTGATATTTTCCGAATGGCTAATGGAAGGTGGCTGGGAAAATGGATGGGGGAAAGAGCCGAGATCTAATCCATCAGAGGCAACAGGCACCTCTCAGCACATTTTATTAACATTGACCCGCAGTGTTAAGAAGTGTTCTGGGAGAACCTGCTAAATTCCCAGTTCGGGACGTGATTGTTTTCTTTTGTGAAGCTGCGCAGCTGTCCCAATTTATCTTTTGCGAAAAACGGGGCCAAAAGCTGTATTAAAAAAAGAAGAACGAGATGGAGCGGGGATTCTCAGCTGCTGACTTTTAATTGTGTTAAGTATAGTAATAGCCGCTTTATTTAATAATGTCTGCTGCTCTCGCCACCGATATTAATCTTGGCGAGGGGCTTTTATGCTTCTCTCAGATTGGTCTTTTTCGTAAATGTGTGTACAGAGAGCTCTCTCTCTGGTCTCCCCTGGTGCGCTGCGCTACCTCGTTAACTCAGCTGGCCTCCGTACATGCGCGCACACACACACAGGAGCGTGTATATAACACAGGCAGCCTGTTCTTAATCATAATCCCAATTCAGTAGGGAGGTCTGGGGAGGAAACAGGGAGAGGAGAGGTGGCAGGCCTGGACTGCAGAGGAAAGAGTGATGGCCTATAAACCCCCTCATGATTACAGTTTGGCTCGGGGCGCGGCGGCAGTTAGGAACAATGTGTCACCGCATAAATCCTAATTGAAATGTGATGTTCTAGCGGGGGAGGGGGTGCTCGAGCCCCGTCTGATCAGCGGCTCAGCTGAAGTGGGTCCAGCCTGCCAATCGCCTCCCCTGTTGTGCACTGTAGGGATCCGCAGGCTCGAATCTGTTCTGCTTGGACAGTTTCAACGGGCATTTTCCTTTGGCTGAGCCTTTTGTTTCTTTTAATTTTTGTTCTTTTGGTTCGATTTAATCTTCTGGTAGTTTTTAAGAAGTTTTATTTTTTTATTTTTATTTTTATTTTGGTAGCTTTTCAAAGGGTCTTGATAAAATTTTTATTGCGGCACATGCTAAGTTTTTACGACGTAACATTTTATATAAATGCTTTTTTTTTTTTTTTCCGTTTTAAACTATATTTGACACATCAGTAATACTTTTTCCTGCTTTCACATCACCGGGGAAATAATAGCTCCCCAGCCCACAGCCCAGCCTGTAATTATGCATATTTTATGTTCACCGCTGCTCTCTTTTCTTCCGCAAGGCTACGAGAAGTATAACTCTATGCGTGCTGACCCCACCCTGTGTTTCCTGGAGAGGGTGGGCATGCCCGATGCCAAGGCCATCGCTGCTGAGCAGAGGGGAGCGGACATGATGGCAGATGGTGTCGAGGGGTAAGTTTGGCCCGAAATCACAGCCCCAGCAAGAGGGACTCCTCCTGCTCTTTCTTTCTCTGGCTCTCTCCCTCTTTCTTTATCCCTCACCCCGCTTTCCTTTTGCTTCTTTTCTTTGTTTTCTCTTCCATACTAAAAGCCTTTTTTCTTTTTTTCCTTTTTTTTTTTTTTTTTTACAATAGAGAGGATGAGGACCCAGAGTACAAACCACTCCGGATGCCGTTCAAAGACGATTTGGATGTGAGTTTGGAAAATATTAGTCTTGACTGTATCTAAAATCAGAATTGGTAATAGACCAGTATGTAACGTCGCTTTGCCATGTTCACAGGATTTTACAAACTCTCCTCTGGATGATAAAGACGACGGGATGGATGGCGAGACTGGAGAAGGTATTTATTTCCCCAGCACACAGGTGTTATCCATCATACTTGAGATTTTTCCTCACTATTGCCATCTGTTTGTCCACTCTCAGCGCCTAAGCTTGGTGAGAATGGGAAAGCAGGCAATCTGTACTGGCCGCCGGCCTCTGCCCTGACAGCCCGATTGCGCCGCCTCATCACAGCCTATCAACGCACTCACAAGCGTGAGCAACTAAGGCAGGAAGCCATGACCAAACCCGACCGGCGCCGAGGCCGTCCGCGTGATGACATCCTTGCCATGGTAACAGAGGGAGGAGCTTATGCTACGGATGGAGCAGTGGCTTTCATGGCTGAAGGAGGGCCTTTCATGGCCAAGGGATCACCTTTCATGCCTGACAGCGCCGCCCTGCTGGCTGACGGAGCAGCTTATTTTAAAGAGCGACGGCAGAGGTTAGTTGTGTCTCGATCTTCCATATTAAAAAAAAAAAAAAATCTATAATTCTCCTTTAGTCACACATCACCTCATTTCCATTTACCAACATCTGTTTTCCAGATGGACAAGGCGTGAAGAGGCCGATTTCTACCGTGTGGTATCCACATTTGGTGTGGTTTATGACGTGCACAGACAGTGCTTTGACTGGTCCCAGTTCCGTGCTTTTGCTCGTCTAGACAAGAAGACTGACGAAAGCCTGGAAAAATATTACTACTCTTTTGTGGCCATGTGCAAGCGGGTATGTCGGATGCAGGTCAAAGCCGAAACAGGTAAGCTGTCTTTTGTTGTCTCAACTTTTTTTTTTCTCTTCATTGTGGTCACAACCTAGTCTGCTTCCGCTACCTTTAAGTAGCTTCAGTTCCTTGTCTGTTTGCATCTTTATCCCTAGAAGAAACATGCAAAGTTGTTCAAAACTGTGACCATGGACCACAAAACCAGTCTTAAAGGAACACTCCACTTTTTTTGCAAATAGGCTCATTTTCCATCTCCCCCAGAGTTAAACAGATGAGTTTTGCCATTTTCGAATCCATTCAGCCGATATCCAGTTCTCCCGGTAGCCCATTTAGCATAGCTTAGCATAAATCATTGAATCGGATTAGACCATAAGCATCGAGCTCAAAAATAAAACCAAAGACTTTCGATATTTTTCCCATTTAAAACTTAACTCTTCTGTAGTTACATTGTGTACTAAGACCAGCAGAAAATGAAAAGATACCCTCCCTATCAGTCATATCAGCCTAGAAAATCGCAACTTTTCATTTTCTGCTGGTCTTAGTACACGATGTAACTACAGAAGAGTCAAGTTTTAAATGGGAAAAATATCGAAAGTCTTTGGTTTTATTTTTGAGCGTGATGCTTATGGTCTAATCCGATTCAATGATTTATGCTAAGCTATGCTAAAAGGGCTACCGGGAGAACCGGAGATCAGCTGAATGGATTCAAAAACAGTAAAACTCATGTTTAACTCTGGGGGAGTTGAAAAATGAGCCTATTTGCAAAAAAAGTGGAGTGTTCCTTTAAGTAGCACAGGTGTAGTTGTAGCGATAGACAAAAATGCATTGTATAGTTCAAAATTATCGATTTTTCTTTTATGCAAGAAATCATTAGGATATTAAGTAAAGATCATGTTCCATGTAGATATTTTGTAAATATCCTACCGTAAATATATAACTTAATGTTTTATTAAAGTAATATGCATAGCTAATAATAGTAATATGCATAGCTAATAATTTTTTTGCACCCTCAGATTCCAGATTTTAAAACAGTTGTATCTCGTCCAAATATTGTCCTTATACTAACAAACCATAAATCAATAAAAAAAGCTGATTTATAACAGCTTTCAGAAAAAAATTGACTGGTTTTGTGTTCCAGGGTCATGTATATCTATTTCTAATACTGGACACTGTAATATTGTGAAGCCTAAATTGATTTGTAATTGGCATTTTTAAAAAATATCTGTTTTGATGTTGTTTTTCATTTGATTTTTCAACTGGGCATCATCTTTCTGCTTACAGAACTGCCAGACCCCACCCTCATCATTGACCCCATTACAGAAGAGCGTGCTTCGCGGACTCTCTATCGTATCGAGCTGCTGCGGCGGATCAGGGAGCAGGTGTTGCCGCACCCTCAGCTGGATGAGAGGTTGAGCCTGTGCCAACCCAGCCCCGACCTCCCAGCCTGGTGGGAGCCCGGACGCCATGACCGAGACCTCCTGCGGGGTGCCGCAAAGCACGGTGTCAGCCGCACTGACTACCACATCCTCAACGACCCAGAGTTGAGCTTCCTGGAGGCCCATCGGAAGTTCACACAGGGCAAGGGTGCGGAACTGCCCATCGGTTCTGATCCTCTTACGCCTCTGAACCTGCTTAAAGATGAGGAAGTGAAGGAAGAGCAGGGAGATGTGTTGGTGCCCAAAGTGGAGAATGGTGACATGGAGGAGGTCAAAGAAGAAAAACCTGAAGCCCTGTCTCCTAAAAAAGAAGAGGAGTCAAACGATTTGGGTCTTAAACACGAGCTTAAACCGGAAAAGATGGAAGTGGAGGAGAAAGATGATGCAATGGAGGTTAATACCAAGGTAGAGGAGGGTTGTCCTGTTGATGGTATGGCTGATGAGAAGCCCATGATTCAGGAGCCCCTGACCCCTGAGGACAAAATGGCTCAGGATGAGAAAGAGCCACCCTCAATCACTGAGACTAAACTTTCTACTGACAAAACCTGTAAAGAAGATGAGGAAGAAAAGATGGATGAGGATGACAAATCAGAAAAATCTTCACAAGCTGAAGGTGAATATTAGGGATTATTTGCTACTTTATTTTTGTTGACACTACATTCATTATGCATTAGAGAAACATGCACAAGCCATTGTTGTATGATCCAAAACAAATCAAACCAGTTTTAGAACAAGTTTTTTTTTTTTAATTACTTTAAATGACTGCTTAATCTAGGATTAGGCTAAATCTACTACTTTCATTTTACTTTGCTCGAATACATTAAATTAGCTTCAGATTCCTAATAAAATATTTGAAGTATGTACTTTTTGTATGTATAGTGTACAGAAAACAGAACTGCAGAAATTGTTTTTGTATACGTTTTGTAGACGCCCTACAGGTCTTGCAAAGTTTCAAAATCCTTGGGAGCCCTTCAGACAGGCACTCTTCAGATTTTGGTAGCCTGAAATTAATTTTAATTATTTTATTTTTTTAACTATTATATTTTTATGACCCTTTTTAAGACAGAAATAAAATTAATACCATGAGTGGGATAGGATGATGTCTGGTAGCATTTTAACTATAAAATGACATGATTTACAGTTCAGATACAGGTTTACACAAAAATGATCATCACATTTCAGCCTTTACACCATGAGTCAAACATTGAATATAAATTATATTATTAATTTAAAACATACAAATGTGACCCTGGACCATGAAACCAGTCATATGGGTCTTGGGAAAATCGCCTTTAATGTTGTCCAAATTAAGTTCTTAGCAATGCATATTACTAATCAAAAATTAAGTTTTGATATTTACAGTTGGAAATTTACTAAATGTCTTCATGGAACGTGATCTTTACTTAATATCCTATGATTTTTGGCATAAAGGATATTGATTATTTTGATCCACACAATGTATTTTTGGCTATTGCTAAAATATAATATACGATACCAGGGGTACTTGAGACTGGTTTTGTAGTCCAGGGTCACGTGTATATATATTTTACTATCTTAAATGTTTAAAAGGCACTGGTTCACATTTATAACTACATGTTTGCTGCTTAAAAACATGTCAATTTTTGCATTGGACAAAAACAGTAGATGGGCTTCTTGAAAATGCAAATTGATTTTTATAGCACTAGGTGGGACTTTTGGAGCGGCAGAAATACAGACGTTCACAAAACATTTATAGGAAAGATGTGACAATTCCATCACAACTTTTCTAAAAATAGCAGTCTCCTTCAGAGATACATTACATAACACCTGCACCGCTTTTGACTTTGAAATGTGCAGCACTCAAATTTATTGAATCGAAATTTAATTGACACAAATTGAATACATGATCATCTATTCTTGTCTTTCTGTCCCCAAATGTCCCCCAATTTTATGAACCCTGCATTTAAGTAGCCGACTGAAAGACACAATAGCCCCAGGCTGTCAAGCTAGTGATTTTGCAAGTCCTGCCCTGTATATTCTATTGGTTGTACTGATTATCCTGCCCTAAATTTACTTCATTTGTTGAGCCAGTATCACTTTGTTTGTTGGTCAGAATTCTCAAAAAGTGATGTTTTAAAAATGAATTATTTTGAAGGGGAAAATCAAGTTTTCAGCGTTTTTTCTCTTCATATTATGCTGGGATAGAAAGAATTTACACACCTGACTTTTTCAAGATGCTCTAATTGCAGTCTAGCTTGTATTAAAGGATCATTTTTATTTGCAGTTGGAGCCGCCTCTGAGAGGAAGAATTTCGATGAGGAGAGCAATGCCTCCTTGAGCACGGCCCGTGATGAGACCAGGGACTGCTTCAGTGTTGATGACGTTGAGCCGTCAGCCTCTCAGATGTTCAGTGAACGTTCACTGTTCTCCTTCTGGCCCAAGGTTAGTTAAACCGTTTTCCTACTTTGCTTTTTTTGTCCTTAAAATATTTTCTGATTAACTCTTCAATAACTTCCCCCTTTCCCCCTCGTCTTCTAGCATGTAGTAATCCTAGTTTGCCACAAAAGTGATTTAAAGATAAATTGGAGATAAATGAGGAAGCTTTGTGGAAGACATAGTGGTGTGATGTATAGTGAAAAGACTGTATTTATAGTTTGAGCTTTCTCCTTTTAATAAGAGCAAAATTGCATTATAAGATCCTTGGGACTTGAAACCGGAGCTGAAATGGAGAAAATGAGATACCCTTTGTGTACCCTCTAGTTCATTATGTATGCATCCACGCGCACACACTCACTCACACTTGTGCTGCTCTTCTGTGTTTGTACTTCAGGACAGGGTAATGATCAATCGTATGGACAACATCTGTGAAGCGGTCATGAAGGGCAAGTGGCCTTCCAACAGGAGGCAGTTCTTTGACTTCCCAGGCCTGTTGCCTGGCTACAGCTCCATGGCAACGGACAGCCCCCTGCAGAGGCGGAGTCTTGGTGATCTCTCAATGGTGGGTCAGACCAGCTATAGTGGCAGTGAGGACCTCACCATGTCACCACAGGTCAACAAGGCAAGTCCCACCCCTAACCCGGCCTACTGCGCCTCCGGAGATTCACTTCCATCTCCAATTCTAAATAGTTTACCATTTGAAAAATAGATTTAGTAAACTCCCTCTCACTGTTCTGTTCCAGGACGATGCTTTGAGCCTGTCGGTACCTCGGCAGCGCAGACGCAGGAGGAGGAAGGTGGAGATCGAGGCAGAGCGCGCTGCCAAGCGCAGGAACCTGATGGAGATGGTCGCTCAGTTGCGAGAGTCCCATGCTGCGGAAGGCCAAGCACAGGCCATAGATCTGACCAAGGCCTTGCATGGCGTGTCCACCTCCTCCTCCTCTGCCTTTCCTGGAGCCATGGCCTCCTCCGCAGCCCTGAAAGCACAGATGGAGCTTCTGCAAGCCGGCGCTTCCTCTAGACCAAGAGCCAACGGCTCTTTACTTGACACTGAACTCCCCAACCGGAGAAAGAGAGGTCGCAGGAAAAATGTGGAGGGGTTGGAACTGCTCTTTATGGGGAACAAGAGAGGACAACTCAATGCGGTACGTATCCTGTCAGGATGCGATGTGGGAGTTTGGCTTTGACGCGTCATTTTAACCCTTTAAGCACATGTTCTGTTCCTTTGCATCTACAGGAAAATTCTGAAGGGACCAAAGCTTTTGTGGATGGGCGGGCGCACAGACCCATGTCATCTCCTGCACATAAGGCTCCTGTTGAAGCCCTAGAGGAGGGAAGCCATCTTACAGGGGAAGATGGACCCAGCACTAAGGACCTACGGGAGTGGCTGAGACAGCACCCCACCTACACTATGGATATGCCTGGATATGTACCAGTGAGTGCAGTTTTTTTGTGCCCAATTAGTTTTATGTTGGCGGATGTGGGAATGTCCTGTACAGGTTATCTTACGGAGTTCTCCTCTTATCTTTCAGAAGAATGAGGACCTCCTCTCTCAGTTCGCCAAGCCTAAACAGAAGAGACACAGGTGCCGCAATCCCAACAAGATCGACATTAATACGCTGACCGGGGAGGAGAGAGTTCCTGTTGTTAACATTAGGAATGGAAGAAAGGCAAGTATTTATACATATTTATACACAAGTATTTGCATATTTATGAATTGATCCAGTTTATTTCCCACAAAATATTCTTTACACTCGCTGTAACGTTTATAACTTGTATAACAACAGATGGGAGGAGCCATGGCCCCGCCAATGAAGGATTTACCCCGCTGGCTAGTTGAAAATCCAGAATTTGCTATTGCCCCAGACTGGACGGATATTGTGAAGCAATCGGTGAGTCTTTTATTTAAAATGAGTGAATTCAGATCAGTTTAACCACTTATTTGATCATTTTAAACTATTAATAATTGCCATCTATCAAATTGTTTGTTGCTTTGTTTATAAAATTACTGTTCAAAAGTTTAAGATTAACACTCCATTTGTGTAAGATTTTTATTCAGCAAATATGATATTAAGGGCATTTTGTAATATTACAAAATATTTCCATTTAAAATGCATATATATTTTTTTTAATTCATATTTCTGTGGAAACTGCTTTTTTCAGAATTTATTCAATATAAAGCAGCACAATGGATTTAAACTTTCAATAAGAAATGTTTTTGAGCATTAAGTCGGCATATTTCTGAAAGATCATGTGATTTTTAAGACTGACTGAAAAACGGCTGCTCGTTACAGGAATAAATGAGAATTTGAAATGTATTAAAATAAGTGGTTTTAAACTAGTATTACTACAAACTGACAATTACTGTTTTTATTGTACTCTTGATCAAATAAATTTAGCTTTGATGAGCAAAAGAGACTAAAGATGGACTGAACTGTTGCCTGCTAAAAATTATCAGCCGTAAATGAAATTTTCGTAGGACGGTCCCCTAAAACAAAAAAAAAAATCAGGGGAATATAGGGATGCAACTATATCAAAATCTAAAAATAAAAAATATATATGTTTGGGAAAAAATTTAAATGTAGTTCAAAAATGCAGCTTCAGTGAAAACAGGCTTACAAAAATGTCTTGCAAAAAATCTAGTGAAATGCTGTAATCATTTGCTGTGATAAGGCATAACTGTTGGCCTTTGCGTTCCCAAATGCGCTAAACTCACAGCACATGCAATAAACAAGTTGACTGCATTCACTGTGAACTGAGCCATTCTGAGGGCCGAAAACACCAGATCGCAAGCTGATCGTCTGCATTTGGCTGTGAAACGCACAGGGAAAACAGACTTGATGAAGGGATTAATTCATATTGTGCTTTCAGTTTTAGATTGTTTGACATACTGTGCCAAAGCATAATGGCCCAAAAATGTAAAAGACCTTTTATGTTAGAATAAGAAGTGTAAATATATTTTAAAGACTACAGTTTTTGTTTTATGTTGTCATGCGACCATAATAATATCGAAACAGTTTTGCTATCGTGATATCACGATATTGATGATACCATTAAATCCCTAGTTAAATCTGATTCTGTTGTACAGAACTGAATAAACATGTTTTATATATATATTCTGCCCAATTTGTTTTATTTTCAGTAAAAGTGTGGTTGTTTTATTGGCTTGTGTATATATATTTTTTTTTTTTTCATTTTGTTAAATTTAAAATTCTTATGAAATAAATAAATACTAAATAATTGAATTAAATAATTGTTTTTACCCAAGTGCATTCAGAATTTTCAGTTTCGGCCCAGAATTTTCATTTCGGTGCATCCCTAAAAAAGACTTAATCATACTAACAGCAAACATTTAGTTATTATTGTATATACTTAAATTCTAATGTTTTCTTTTTGTTTCTAGGGCTTTCTTCCAGAGACCATGTTTGACCGTCTTCTGACTGGGCCCGTAGTCAGAGAGGAGGGCGTGCGCCGCAGAGGCAGGCGACCCAAATCCGAGATTGCTAAGGCGACAGCAGCAGCCCAGGCGGCGGCCGCAGCTGCTGCGGCTTCCACGTCCGGCGTTAATCCTTTACTGATGAATGGGCTGTTTGGAGGCATGGACTTGACCAGTCTGCAGGGCCTGCAGAACCTCCAGAGCCTCCAGCTGGCTGCTGGCCTCATGGGCTTTCCCCCTGCTCTCGGAGGGGGAGTGGACGCCAAGCACGCCGCAGCCATGCTGCCTCTCATGCTTCCTGGCATGGGTGGCCTCCCCAACATGTTCAGTCTGGGAGGTCTGTTTGGAGGAAACCTGGCCGCCGCTGCGACGGCCACCAACGGCGCCTCTGGCACAGAACAGGCCGAATCTGAGGAGAATCCCAAGCCGAAGTCGGACGAGGAGACCAAGGACGAAGGAGATGAGAATGAGGAGAAGGAATCGGAGAAATCGCCTGAAGCGGAGTCTGCTGAGGCAACCGGTGATGCAGCCGCGCTGAACGCAGCAGCCGCTGCCGCCACCGCCGCCGGCATGTCCACCAACCCGCTAGCCTTCAACCCTTTCCTGCTGTCCACAATGGCCCCAGGCCTCTTCTACCCATCCATGTTCTTACCTCCCAGCCTCGGCGGCCTGGGCATCCCAGGCTTCCCCCAAGCTTCCCTAGCTGACCTCCAGAGTGCTGTGTCCGGGGCCTTGGGGGCCGCCGGCGAGGACAAGGAGTCTGGTAAAGGGCCCCGCACAAATCAGGACCAGAACGCCTCCACGGCTGATGTGGAAACTGCTGACAACACACTTGAAGACAGTGACTCAGAGGAGAGCCAGAACAAGACTGCTGATTCATCAGTACTAGATGATGACCTGGCAGGGCCGGCAGAGGAAATAGACTCCATGGAGGGTGGAATGGATGATGAGGACGATGATGATGATGATGAGGATGATGACCCTGCTGATGAGGATGACAAAAGTGACTAAAAAATGAACTGAATCAGGCCTTCTAACATTTCCCCAGGGCTGTGGAGACGCAGACTGAACTCTGACAGAATGGTTAGTCCAGTTGTTTACATGCCAACTCAATATCCAAAACACTTTGGTCGTTTGGTTTTTGTTGACAGGTAACATTAAGAGGAAAGCAAACAAGCTGTCTCTGTAACCATTAGCATAGCCAGGGATGACATGAACAGTTGTGCGGATGTCAAAAGGGTGTTTTTTCCTGTATTTTCCCTTACTTTTTTTTTTTTTTTTTTCTCTTGAAGTCTTGGCACTGTGTGGGTGCCTTCTAGATGAGATGGAAATTTCCTGAAATATTATAGGAATTAATCGTTCCGATAGTGCTATGCTGCTCTCTCCTTATTTTAATATTATTGTTTTGTTTTGATGTCTTTTTTTTTTCTCTCTCTCTACTGTTGATATTGTAACAATGAGTAGCATCTCGTAATATTCAGTGGTGTACAATTTAACGGCATTAAGACACTCTCCGCTGCTGAGGAAGAATCGTGGTTTTCGTTGTACTGTTCTGCTGAGAGGAGCGGACGAAGTTCTCACATATCATAGCCTACACTCGGACTGTTCCCAGTCTCTCACACTGACAATCCAAACGGGTGAGGAGACCTCTCGACCTGTGGAGACAGCAATAACGAAGGCAGCTTTTGAATGTTCAATTTTACTCTCTTGACTAAACACCGGAAAGTGTGAAAAAGCAACATGAAATAAATTACTGCAGTCAAATTGTCTCATTGTATCCATGTTAATGCACTGGTGTAAGAATAAAATCAGGTACCTTTATCTATTTGAATGGACTTTTGTTACTTTAGCCACAAAGCTGAACAGCATTACCTCAATTCTAACTAGCCTTGAAGTTTACAGACATGTTGTAAATGTTTTTTTTTTTGTTTTTTTTTCTTTTGTGAGTGTCCTTTTCTTTTCTTTTTCTTTTTTTTGAAACCATCATGTATGATGAACTGTAAATTGCTGCCAACTGTAGTAATGATGCTTTTAATAAAAGTGACTCACAATATTCGCCTAGGAAACCAAAACGGTGTTTGTGTAGCTCTGTGGGATGTCAAACAGCATCCTGACAACAAACCTTTTTTATATCTACCACAATAAATTGTTCATTCACTTCATGTATACATCTGTTTAATCTGTCAAATTAGATTTATTTGAAATAATTGTACGTTTTTTTTAATCATTAGAACCAAATGTATAGTTCCAGCTGTACCAATGAAGAATTTAGGTGCAAAGTACTTGCTTTCCACAATTGAAACTAGGGGTATTGTGATATACTGGTGTTCAAATAATGAAATATTGTTGATTTAGGGGGTGTTGCAATTTACCAGTATTGGTGATATCCAAACATGAATAGTACACATTAGACATGAAAAATATTACATACAATAATATGAATAATAGCCTACTGCCATTATGGAGTGTTTAACTTTCATGTGTGATTTGATTCATACACTATACCAGATGCTCATAGGAGTAATGAAACAAATGACTTTCCTGAAGTTTATCCAGCTGTTGCTGTAGCTGAGTAAAGTGCAGAAATAAATGTTTTGTGTGATGAAACATAAGAATCTGCACATGATTATAACAGCATTTAGTTAATCTTCATTCTTCAAGCTATCACGGGTAGTTTCATATGGAAAGTATGTTTATATTGCAATGCTTATAGTCATAGACTTTATCTATGGAAGCTCGTTTCTGCCACTGAATTAAAAAAAAAAAAGAAATTGTGACTTTTAATCTCACAATTTGGACTTTGTTCTTGCAATTGTAAGTTTACATCACGCAATTCTGCCTTTTTCAGAATTTTAATACAAACGCATGTAATACAAACTCACAATTCAGACTTTCTCTTAGAATTTTGAGATAAACACTTGTGAGAGAAACTTGCAAATCTGACACTCGCTCAGAATTGCATGATATAAACTAGCAATTGCGACTGTGGGTTAAGTCAGAATTGTGAGACATAAACTCGCAATTCTGAGAACATCAGACTTTTTTCCCTCTCAAAATTGGACTTTATAACTCAGAATTGCAAGTTTCTCACAATTCTGAGAAAAAAAGTCAGAATTACAAGAAAAGGCCAGCAATTCAGACTTTATTTCTCGCAATTAAATTTATATCATGCAATTCTGAGAAAAAAAGTCACTAATTGTTAGTTTGTATCTCAATTGTGCTTATATCATGCAATTCTGAAAAAAAGTCAATTGGGAGTATATCATAATTCTGAGAAAAAGTCAAGAATTGAGTTGATAAGCAATTCTGAAAAAAGTCAATTGTGAGTATATCTCAATTCTGATAAATAGTCAATTGTGAGTACTATCTCGCAATTCTGAGAAAAAAAGTAAAGAATTGAGTTTATATCACAATTCTGATTTTAAAAAAATCAATTATGACTTTATATCATGCAATTCTGAGAAAAAAAGAAAAAAAAGTAATTGTGAGTATATGCCATTCTGGAAAAAAAGGTCAGTTGTGAGTGTGTCCCATAGTTTTCACTTTATTCATGTAATTCTGAGACGAAAAAAAATTGTAAAATTAAAAAGTCACAATAACCTTTTTCCATTTTTTAATCAGTGGCGGAAACAGGCATACATATATATATATATATATATAAAATAAAAATCAGTTCACAAAAGGAAGTTAGCCCAAACACTCGATCGAATCTATAATGTAAGTTTGGAGTCAAAATATGTAGTTATTCTCATTAGCTGTCTTGCTTTGTCACTGTGCTAAACCAAAAACGGTTAGCATTTCTTTTCTGTTTAGTGTAATTGTTCCTTTTGTATGCAATGGTGTGATTTATTGGTCAAAAAAAGAACAGCGTGATTTATTTATTCTTTTAATTTGTCAAGATTTCTAAAGAGATCACAATATATCGTTATCGGAAAACAGCCCTACTTGAAACCACTGAATACATTTCAAATATTTAAATTGTAATATTTATTTGAAAAAAATCAATTACAAACAATAATTATTTGAATAATTCGGCACTAGATGCTTCATACAGTAGCACTGCATGACCTGGTTGCCAGGGAAAGAGAAGCTCCGACAGGCCTGTTTACTCTAGCCATCATAAACACCATCAGTCCTGTGGAGCGGCTGACATAACGCGCTCCGACAGGACGAGAGGACATGGCAGGGGCTCTCTGTCCGCTCCAGTAGCTAGCCATTATGAGCCTAACGCCTGGAACAAGGCTTTTTTTCCCCCTCTCTCGACAGACATCTTTCATAATTGCACTTTCCGATGAAGTGGCTCGTGAAATCCATAGGTCTCGTGTGCACCCAGCATGCAACTCTTGGCAGGAGTTCGAGTTTGAGATTTGGACAGGAGGTGCTCGTGCACGGAGTTGTCAAAATGATGGCGTTTATTGTTGCCGTGGAAGTCCTGAGGTGTTAATGTACGTTAATTGAGTTTTTGGATGTGGGAACTGTTTTCCCTTTGTCCTTTATAAGCAAATAACGGTGAACTGCTGTCGCCCTTGTCGAATGGTTTTTCTCCGTTTCCTGTTTTTAATGAAGAGCGAGCTCTCGTGTTGTCAGAGCGGTTTTTGTGGCAGTGAAAATCTTCTGTGGTTCCTAGTCATTATGTGCCATCTTGACACATGGCGCAGTCGCTCGCAGAGGGCTCGTCACCGCCGGCATCGTGCCTCCTTCACAAACCACTGACTGCTGGGTGTGAAGTCTGTCATTGGCGAGGAGGCAGGTTGTGGTTAGCCACTGAGCGTCAAACATGGCAACACAGCACAGTTCACTAGCGCTGGGCCGCTGGGATTAGAGCTGGCAGCTTCCCCTTGGGAGAGGCCCTTTCTCAGGAAGGCCGAACTGAACGCTTCCCTCGGCTGCTGCTGTGCTGTTGTAGTCATCAGTAAAAGAGGACCAAAGGCTCCTGCACTGAACCAGCTAAACATAAAAAGGTGATATCAAAATCTACCTGTATTGTTTTCCAATGATATTCAGTATGTCAGAAACTCCTTTAATCACGTTGTATGAATCAGTGCTTTGAAGCAAAACAAAAACATTTGCTCTGTATTTCCAGTGTCCCCATGAAATCAAAAGGTTTTTGGATTCTGGTATGAATGTGTTTGCCTTAGGTTATCTGTAAGCTAGTGTGCTCCAAAACAATTACAAAATTTGTGTGTTTACAAGCTACAAGCATTCAAAACGTATAGTCTCACTTCCGCTCACCTGTCCAATCAAATGCTCTCTAGAATCCAAAGCGTCCCGCCCCCTACACTATAAATAGACACTGAAGTTGCAGCTGAGATCAGTCACTTGTTCACAATGTTAGTGTTTTCTGTATGGTAAATGGCAAGTAGTGCACAATGTAGGCGATATCTAGATAGTGTAAATATACTTTCCATTGGGACAAATGAGGTCTGGTTTTGCGTTGTGTCACGTGAACCGCGGCAGAGTACACAGTCTACTCCAGACTTTGGCTCCGGTCCAGAAACGCGATCCCATGGAGCAGATCATATGCGCGAGTCGCCATGTATTAAACTGCACAGCCTCAGCATGATTATGATCACTATTTTGTTTTGTAACAGTTTAATATTAAATCTAGGGGGTAATCTATTAGACAGCTGATGTCATAAACTATCAAATGCGATTTTACCAAGCTCAACAGTTCTCTGGCCGGAATAAATGCAACCAAAGTCCCTTTAAGGTAAATCATTCCACTCAGCAGCCATCTTTGAAACGCCTCTCATGCATGCAAGTGCAGCTCCTTTCTCTTTGAATGGGGAAACATCAAATTCTCCAAAACTGTTCACCGAGTTCACGAGTAAGTTTCATATTTGAAATCACCAATGAAATTGGTTTCTTCTTTGGTGTCACAATACTCAATCAATGCCTGTAAACTCAGTTTGGTGTTTTTAGAAGATTTTACATAAATAAATCACAACTAACAACAGAAGTGGTCGTGGCTGCTCGATATGTCCCTCCCTGTTTCAGATGTAATTATGTCCAAGCATTAGTGATGGGTCGTTCTTGAACGATTCGTTCATTTTGAACGAATCTTTTATGTGACTCTGGGAGAACGAGTCATCTCGGGGAGTGACTCGTTCAGTCAAAGAACTTATATTCTAGACTCTTTGGTTCATTCGCGCATGCGAAACATCCTATAGTATAGGTTTGTTAGTTCACGTTTTAGTTCGGTTTTTTTTGAGTCGTTCGTTCATATTATGGGGCTGTCACGACTCGAACTCGAGAGACGAACTAATCAATTCTCTTTCTGGCTCAGACTAATAGGCTAAGCGAATGGGGCTGTCACGTGAACGAATGACTCAAAACCGAAAACTTGTGAGGTGAGCTAAGCATAGACAGAAGACCCAGGTAAATAATTAATTAATCTTTTCTGTTTCTTATAGCATTATAGTTTTCTTGTTTGTAGTGTGATCAACGTTTGTGTAAGCAGTAGATGTGTTAGGGAAGTAACACGTAACATTTTAATTTTGTTTTGCTAAAATTAACGGAATGAACGAATTGACTCAAAAAAAAAGATTAGTTCATTTTGCTGAACGAGACTCAAAAGTCTGAGTCAGTAAAATGTTTCAAAAGTTCCCATCACTACAAAGCATAGAATAACGCTGCACTTCAGTGGACCTTTAAAGGCAAGGCTATATTTGCAACTAAAAAAATTAGCAATTTACAATTCCCGGTGTTGTGATTGTAAAACATAGAGGGGTAAACGCATTCAGTGTTTTTGTTACATCGTATTACAACTTCAAACCAAACAGTGTGGAGTAAATGGTCAGCTGTGTCAGAATGTTATGATTGGCCCAGAGTCGACGTCTTACATTAGCGCATTCTGAACTTGTAGTTGACAAATAAGCAGTAAAAATCCTTATTTTGTAAAAGACTATTTTAGAAGAAGAAATGCATACATTTAATTAGGGCTGTCAAATGATTAATCGTGATTAATTGCATCTAAAATAAAATTTTATGTTTACATAGGCTACTATATGTGTGTTTACTTTGTATATTTATTATGTAGGCCTACATATAAACATACACACATACATGTATATATTAAAACTATATATATATATATATATATATATATATATATATATACCTGTATACAATTTAGATTATAAATAAATATAAATATTTTAGATATAAATCTGAAATATTTTTCCTATTATATACATGCATGTGTGTGTATTTATATATACATAATAAATATACACAGTACACAAACATATAGCATGTAAACATAAACTTTTATTTTGGATGCAATTAATCACAATTAATCGTTTGACAGCACTAAATTTAATATTTAAGTGTAATAATAACTGTACCATAAATTTGTTCTATGGTGTGACATAAATTAAAAAATCTCTTAATAATATATACATAGCATAAGAGATTTATCTTCATTGTTAGACACTCATTTTCATATAGTGTTATTTATTTAATATGGAATTATTATTGATATCATTTTTAAGACAAACTTTGCTGTCATCTGTTCAAAACTGCTTACAATTATACTAATTTAAGATGAGTGATATTTACATCTCCCCTATTGCAATACTTAACCATTTATTTTATTTTATTTTATTTTTTTATATTTTGAGATAAAAACAAATCTGTGGACACAATAGGACATTACATCACACTAAAGGACAGAAAAGGTAGTTATTAAGGTGTTTCTATTTAAAGTTGAACATATCAGAAGAGAAAGAAAGTTTAATTTTGATACAAACAACATCAACATGGTTTTTAAACAAAACAACAAAATTCAGTGTCTTAGTCAATCAATGTGTTTCTGAAATTCTTGTGCAGCACAGCTAAATATAATTGATATTCAACCCATAAAGATGTCAATGTTAAAAAACAAACAAACAAACAAACAAACAAAAAAAAAACTATATGGCTACTCTTTTTAAGGCATCATTTTGACTCTATACTTTCTGCATCATTCTCTTAGGATCTCCTTCCTTCTGGTGGATCCCTGTTAATTTTCTATCTATTTCTGTGTCCTCTCTCTTCCATTAATTTTTCTCCCTCAATTCTTTCTCTTTCAAAAGTATCACCTATTATACTTATTTTCATGACACTTTATAACAGTGCAAGTTTTCTGAACAAAAAAAAAATCTGAAAATAGTTTAATTATTGTAATTATTGCGTTTAAGAACACTGAAAACTATCAAAAAATAATAAAAAGGAGTTAAATCTTATTTCACTTATTTCAGTTATTTAAAATGCTTCTTAAAGAGAGCTTGTCCTCTGGTGTGACATCTTTGTCCTGTGGTGTGACAGTACAGGCGTCACACCGGTGGACATTATCTGTCACACCAAAGGACGTTTCAGCCTTTTGTGTCAATGAATGACCTTGCTGTTCTGAGCTAACCTTTTATTAGTGCTTAACAAGACATATTTGCCCATTTTTTTATTAAAATATATAATTTAGCAGTGTCACACCAAAGGACAACAAAATGTAACACTTTTGTAGTGGTTCCAAAAAATAAATATTTGAGATTTCTGAGACAAAAACCAGGGACCAGGGACTTCAGTAAAATGATAATGAATGGAATCCTTCAATTAATTAAAGTTTTCTTTGGAATTGGCCGATTTAGAAGCAGGATATGGTGTCACACCAGAGGACATGGTTTTCAGAGACAAAATGTATCAAGTTCCTCACTTTCAGAAATATATGGATTAAAAAAAAAGATTGGCGTTTACTAAAATAGACGCTTGTACAGTTATGCTGGAGATATCTATTAACATTTTTATGCTTTTCTTTTTAATTTATAAAAATTGTAATTTATTGAACCATGCTTCAGACAATTACACCATAGGACAATTTTAAGATTTGGCTCAAAATTAAAAAAAAAAAAATCAAATAACACTCTAGCTTTCAACAACAGGTTTATGTAGGACAAAGAAATGTTTAACAATTTACTGTATTTTAAATAACGACAATAATAACTATATTAATTTTTATCTTGTGGGACAGTGAAAATGCCATGCAATGTTACAACTTCTCATACCTGTACATTTTCAGAATGAATTTACCGGTATTTTTGAAAAGGTCCTATTCACACATGATGTCTTAACAGTAATTTACCGGTAATTTACCAGTAAAGAAAGGGGCTATAGTCAAGAAGATCTGCTGAAGTTCCAACTAAGCACCAGAATGGATGCTTGAAAGGTTATTGAAGAGTATTTCAGAAACTGATCTCCTGGGATTTTCAAGCACACAACCATCTTTAGTGTTTTTAGAGAATAGTCTGAAAAAGAGAAAATATGCAGTGAGTGGCAGTTCTGTTGGAGAGAACGGAGAATGGCCAGACTGGTTTGAGCTAATAGAAAGGCAACAGTAACTCAAAGAATCATTTGTTACAACCAAGGTATCGGAACAGCATTTCTGAACACATCAAACTTTGATGCAGATGGGCTACAGCAACAGAAGACCACTCCAGGTGCCACTCCTGTCAGCTAATAACAGGAAACTGAGGCTAAAATTTGCACAGGCTGACCAAAATTGGACAACAGATGACTGGAAAAGGTTTGCCTGGTCTGATAAATCTTGATTTCTGCTGCAACATTCAGATGGTGGGTGAGAATTTGGTGTTAACAACATTAAAGCATGGATCCATCCTACCTTATCAATGGTTCAGGCCAGTGGTGTAACTTTGTTTTGAAAAAATGGCTTTTTAGTTGTTTTTGCCTTCAGTGAATAAATGCATAAATATGCAATAAACATTCATACTCCTTAACAGTCTAGTAGAAGAAATTTGGTTTAGACGTGTAGGAGATTTTGGGTTCTAATCCGCCCACAAGGAATTTTTTCCCTTATTAAAATCAGAGATATTAATCAGTAATTGTATATGTAGAGCAGGAACACAATTTGTGTTTTGTTACAGTTTTGATTGAAGTGCTGGAGTATGAGACTGTGTAAGAGCCATAAGAGAATATTCTGTCACAGGTTATTTAACAGAAACAAATGTCCTTGCCGCGAGATGTTACCTACCCATCCCATCGTAAATTACACCTATGGTTCAGACTGGTACTGGTGGTGTAATAATGTGAAAGAGATTTTCTTGGCTCACTTTGGGCCCCTTAGTACCAACTAAACATTGTTTAAACTCCCTTTATGACCACAATGTATGATGGCTACTTCCAGCAAGATAACAAGCCATGTCACAAAGCTTAAATCATGCAAAACTCGTTTCTTGAAATATATGTCAATGAGTTCATTATACTCAAACAACCTCACCAGATCTCAATCCAACAAAGCATTTTTGGAATGTGGTGGAACAGGCGATTCACATCATTTTAACTTTTCATATCTTCATCTTTTTAACCGTTGTTCCGCTTTTACATTAAAAATAAGTGGATATGTCTTCATGCTACAAACACATAACTGACCTATCGATAAGCCCCGCCCCTCGAACGCAGATGAGCCAATGGCAGTTGAGTATCAGCTGCACAGAGTGGAACTCGGACATCTTTAGTTTCAGCCCCATAGAGAAACCTTGTAAGATCTGAAACTTTCGTCGTTTTGATGGTGTTTACGCTACAAAAATAATAAAACGTAGTGCCTGGGATACTTATAACACTGATTAATCCTGAGAGGTATCCAGGTATCCTGAGAGAATTGGCAATGGCATTTGGAATTTATTTTATTATTCAACGTTCATTTTCTGGTTGTCATCCTCCCATTAAATTACTGTTTTCATCTGCTCAAGCAGATTAACAGATTAATAATCTTAATTAAGCAGTTAATTTCTGTTAATACCATTAATATCTTTGGCTAAAACTAGCAAACGTTAAAATTAGTGAGTCCAGGCTAACGTACAAACCTCAGCTAACTTATCCTCGCTTCATGTATGGGGTAGGTCAAAAACACATAAACAAAGGTTTACGTTTCAGTGCCTCTCCATATTAAACTGATTAAATTAATTTTAATTAATCTTAGTGACACTGCGGTACATGAACAGTGTTGATCTTGGATGTTGTTATTGCGATTGTGACGACCGTAACATGAGATTTCTCCTGTTTGCATTGCGATCTCGCTTCCAGAGTAATTGTTTCTCACCATATTTATTTTAAAATCATTTATATATCCCTGACATATTTAAGCCCTACTTGAATGCTCCTCGATGAGAGATTGTCCTTCTGTGTTCAAAATTGATCCAAAATATCTTCAGACAAGTTAGGCAGCAACAGTAACTAACGGGGCGGGCTTACCGATAGGTCAATTGGCTCTTTGGACTGTAATTGGGCCTTCTGTATTGCAGTGGTGTTAAGTAACAGCAGTGTATCCACCTTTTTCCTGAACACGGAAGTCTCATCAACCTCATAATGGAAAGATGCTTTACATTTCTGATCTCTGGAGTTTCTAGTCAAATCAACGTGCAGCCTAACCCTTTATTTATTTTCACCAAGTTTTAGCTTAGTAAATTAAGTCAATCATTTTACCTCATTTTAACATTGATTTTTATGGAGACTGGAATATGCAAGCATCCACACGATAGTTAGAATCCATCATGGCGGATTACACAGGAGTGTAAGGTGGATATCTTCATAGAAGTTCTAATGCACACCAGGAGATTTATCACATTGTTGACAGTATATTAATGTTCCATCGATTCAGGGACGCAGGTGTGGCCTCTCAGAAGAAATGACCCGGGGCATCGAGGTGCGACTAATCAAAATTATTATTACATAATCAGCTAATTGTTAGACGCTCCCTTAATGAGAGTAGCTCATTAGCTGTTGTGATAGGTCGGTTTCTGAAGCCTGGGGCTCTGCGCACTTGCATCTAGCAGCAGAGGTCCTGTATCTGTTAATACGTTGACTATATGCTTCGTTCAGCTCCTGAACTGATTTGATATTCATCGGAGAGCCTTCAGGGTTTTAGTAATGCATGGGAATGTGATCTCGATGACCTACAGTTTTCTCTTACACGATTCCAGAGAATGTGTCACAAAAAGCATTAGTTATACAGCGTCTATCCCTCTGGCCCCCCACGAAACCACCCAGCCAATGAGCCTAAAAACTAGTGTTTTCTTCAAATGTCAGGCTCTGGCCAGCTGATTTTTATTCTGAGCCAATAAACATGTCATTTCCAGCTGGAGTTGGCCAGGCCGCCTGTCTCTGCAGCTTTCCGATAAAGAGCGATTTGCGGTCGCCTTGACGACCTAGTGCCTCGCCGTCTTGGTTACGTGATTGATCACAGTATCCCGCGCCGGTGACACAGGTAGGGGGGGAGGGACGTAGCCGGGCTCTATCAGATGCAGCGCCGATGTCCTTCTCCCCGGCTGAGGGGATTTAAAACTGTCACACGCTCTCACACCTCCTGTTTCCCCCGGAGACGGATGTGTCGTGCGTGACATTGAGGGCGAGAGGCAGAGCATCAATCGCAGACTGGGTGATAAGTGTCATGCCGACTGCTCGCCTGGCCTGTTTCTCAAACTGCGCGCGCACACACTTGTGCACGCTCTCACTCAGTAGTGCAAACAGATGTCAACTTAAAACTACCGACAGCATCTCGAGGAAAAGAGCGAGGGATATAAAAATAGAAATATGCTTGTATTTTAAAGACATGGTCCTCTCAAAAATCATGTAATTTACACATCATATCCTTTTTAACGGGACACGAGTCCTGCCAAAACACTTCTTTTCCATTTGTCTATGGAAATGACCCAAGAATAATTTTCCCCTGATAATATTTTAGCAAGCGATAAGCTGCTTATAATCAGAACTAAATTCCAGAATTATGAAGAAAAAAGGTCTGAAAATGTTCGCAATTCAGTTTCATTGAGGCAGTTTACTCGACAAAAAAATCTAATTCAAATCCGTTGAAGGAAACAAATTATCCTTTGTCAGTACTGGGGCTTCTCTTAATTGCACTTATGGCTTGTGAATTACTTGTGAAAGACAACTTATGAACCTATCAATAAAAGTATAAAAAAAGAATCTTGCTTGTAATGCATTTTTACTGGAATTACAAAACGAGAAATTTAGCATAATGTTCAAGCTACTCTAGTGTTTTCAGAATGTGTCATCAATTGGCCATATTGGCAGCAGTGAATGTAAACAGTGCTACTGAACCGAACTAAAGTTGCATATTTTGCTGATTATTGCTGCTGAAAATGGTCAATTATTGTCATGTTTTTGGCTGTACTAATTGGTCGGAACAGGAAAAACATTGGAGTACCATAGACTGCCAAAAGATAAAACAAATTTAAGGAGAAGAGTCCAAAAAACTGAGGTACAAAAAATGACTGTGGTTGGTCAAACTGAACCAGGATTTCCAGTGCAAGAATCTTGACAACATTTGTGTTTGTTCTTATCATTTCTGGTCAGGTAGCTAAAATATTAGGTTAATATCTTTTATATAATTAATACTGCTTGTATGTATCTTTACCACCTATTAACTGTAGTTTGTCAAAATATTGCACCCTTTCCTGCTTACAAAGTCCTTCTCTATGATTTAGCAGCTTCCACATGTTTTTTTCCGTGGTTTGGACAGCATAAATTAGCAGAACAAGGTATTCAGTAGTACACTAACCGTGCAATCTATGATGTTGTTTACATCTGAGTATCGCCAATATGGCCGCACATCCAGTTAACCGACCCAATTGTGATGTAAGTGCAAACTCTTCATTTAATAGACCAATTCCATGTTTGCAAACTGTGATGCTGTTTTTGTGGGATGAGTTTATCTGGTGGCAGAAAATTACAGTTTTCAAGTAGCAGTTGATGGAAGCCATGGAATAAAAAAAAATCTAAAATAAATCTGAGTTTATATTTCAAAAATCTGACAATTCTCTCAGAATAATAGTTTATGATAATTTATATCACACTTCTGGCTTTTCTTCTTCAGAATTGACAAACTGTTGTTGAGTTAAATCAAGTTATAAAGTCAGAACCAAAGATAAAATAGATAAATGTTATGTAAAATGTTACAGGTTTAAATAGCATTTCATGCTGTAACTGTAGGGCTAATACAAATCCTCTATGAACTGCATATATGAATATTATAATATTATAAAGTAATAATATTAAGTAATCAGAGCAGCTTTACGTCCACAGAGTGTCCATTTAAATGTTCACATTTAGCTTCAAATGGCATCCAAAGCCACAATACATTTTCTTCTCTTATTCTGTGGATTTTATCCATTTCCCTCCACGTTGCCAGTGTTTTTCTGCCACCACAATGGCATGCGCAGCAGCAAGTGACGTAACTGTGACGTCTACTCCAAATTGGTCTGTTAATTGTGATCAGAAGCTGTCAAGCTCCAAAAATAATTAAAAGCACCATTAAAGAAGCATAGCTTACACACTATATTTTAAGTCTTCTGAAAGTCAGAACTTCGTCTGAGGAAAAAGTCTGAATTTTAAGATGTTATTTATTGAGAATATCAACTGCAATTATTAATTAGTCATGAATATCCAAATTTGTCATTGGTTCTTGTTTGTCCACTCTGACATTTACTTTCAAGAAAAGAGTGTGTTGCCAGGTTTGGAACAACATGAGGGTGAGTAAATGATGACTCAATTCTCATTTGGGGGGAAAAATCCTAGAAGTTCATGTGTAAATAAATAAATGACACAAACTGCCCACAAACTTATTGCACCTATGCGTATACAGAAAAGGAACTAATCTTTATCAGAGGCCACTTGATCCTGCTGGTCTGTGCTTCTCACACAGCTGAGATGAAGACTGATTATTTAGCACAGGTATGACTCATCAGAAGCCATGTTGCCCAAAGTCAGTGTCTGTGAGCTGTGTGGCCCCAGAGACAGGCTGTATTTCACTGTGAAATTAAACGCTCCTGTGCTACACAAACACCCTCATTATACCCCGTTCGACCAGGAAGATTTGCGGCAGAATGTTTTGCTCAACTTCTGCTGAAATGGGGGTGGAAGAGAGGAATGCATAACTTAACACATGGCAGTTTCTCATCTCGGAGAAAAATTTATGTTAAATCCTCAAGTCTCAGTGTAATAAATTGTCCCGTTATTAGATGAAAGTGTAAACAAGAACCTAAAAGTCACTGTTTGGATGGGCTGACTGTTCTGATTCGGCTGTGGACAGCAACAATGCTAACTTTACCACCTATTAACTTTAGTTTGTCAAAATATCGTGCCCTTTTCTGCTTACTAAGTCCTTCTCTATACAATTTAGCAGCTTCCACACGTTTTTTCTGTGGTTTAGACAGCATAAATTAGCAGGACATATTCAGTAGTACATTAACCGTGACCAAAATGACCAAATCGTGACGTAAGTGCAAACCCTCTATAGTGAGGATAGAAACATAGAGTAATTACTGTCTGAAATTTTGTCAAAGGTTGTCAAAATATAAAATATGTTGGTGCAAATTTATTTATAATTTAGTAGAAGTTAGTCAAATTAAACAGATGCCAAAATGAAAAGGTAGTTTATATCTGTGTAATAATGATTTAATTAACAAAGCTACACAAGGTAGAAAATATGTGACACAGAGGGATAGTTCACCCTCATGTTGTTCGTAACCTGTATGTTTTGTTCATTCTTCAAACACAAAATACAATATTTTTAATGAAACCTAAGAGATTTCTGTTGGTTCTAACCTCGATGAACCAATGAGGATTGTTCTTGCGTATCAAGAAAGTATGGCTGAGCTTCTGTTTACTTATATTTGTTGTCCATGTTTAGCAATTGTGTCTCTTCAGAACACTTGGATGATTTCTGGATGATCTGTTCATAAACTTTATGAAGTATCAAAGTTTCAAGTGAATGTACTTTGAGTGAAGTTTTATTAAAATATCTACATTTGTGTTTCAAAGTAAACAAAAGTCCTATGACTTTGGAACAACCTCATGACAAATTTTGGATAAACTATTCCCTTAAATAGAGGTTGACATGGTTTGTGCCAAGCGCAATGTGTTTTGTACGGTCAGTTATTGGCTGTAGACAGCATGAAATTAAATCTTGAATCACAAGACATGTTTACAAACACTCCGTCAGGAGAATATACATTTAAAAAGTCAATTTGCCATTTAAAATGATGGTTATGGCTCACGGCAATATTAAACGATTAGTTCACTTCAGAATAATTTACTCACCCCCATGTCATCCAAGATGTTTGTGTCTCTTTTTTTTTTTTTTTACAGTGAAAAAGAACTTAAGACTAAAACATTTCAGGATTTTTCTCCATACAGTAGACTTCTAATGAGAGCAAAGGCTCTACACAATTTCAGCTGAGGAATAAGGGTCTTATCTAGCGAAACGATCAATCATTTTGTGAAAAAGAAAAAGAAAAAAAAAAAAAAAAAATCTACACTTTTTAAACACAAATGCTCATCTTGCACTAGCTCGACTTCATGCATCACGTAATCATGTTGGAAAGGTCACGTGTGGTGTATGTGGAAGAATGACCAAGTGTTTATAAAGTGAACATCTAAAGGAAGTAAAATGCCCTTTACAAAAAAGGTAAAACAACGGCGTCGGACGATTTTGAAGTTGGAGGAGAAAATGTAATGGAGTTTTTTCCGAAGTACACAATAATTAACCACGTGTGACCTTTCCAACATGATTACTGTATGAAGTCGAGCTAGTGCAAGATGAGCATTTGTGGTTAAAAAGTATATACATTTTTATTTTTCTAGAAAATGACCAAACATTTGGTTAGATAAGACCCTTATTAATTGTCTGGGATTGTGTAGAGCCCTTTGAAGCTGCATTGAAACTGCAGTTTGGATCTTCAACCTGCTGATTCCCATTGCAGTCCACTATATGGAGGAAAATCCTGGAGTGTCTTTCTCAAAAACCTTACTTTCTTTTCACTTATCCAAAGTAAAATATAGGTTCTGAAGCAAATCCAGTTGAGAACCTCACAATTCACTTAATGTTACTCAGAATAAACCATCTTGATATAGTTCTCTTTGTTTTTTACTACTTTTCAATGACCCCATTCATCTGTTTCTGTGTTCTGGCATCTTCTGCCGTTGTCTTTGACCAAATGAGGGGCTGGTTCCCCTCCAGCTGCATCTCTTATCAGCATGACACACAAACCCAGCCGCGAGTCTGGACCGCGTCTGTGCCCTGAGTTCTGGCTGCTGCCTGCACATAGACGCTCCACTGAGACGGTTAAGAATCAACATCCAAACGCTAGCCAGCACCGTCGTCGATGGCTGATCAAGTTTACTTTTAACTTTTTACAACCACAGTAGTAAAACACCTTTCTAAATCACAAATGAAGTTCTTCGAGGGTGTCTGCTGCGAGAGACGTGTGGTTTGATGGCCTAGCGGCTCTTCGAGGACTGGAACAGCAGGTGTCTGTTGCTGTGGTGCCATGCTGAGCAGTAAAGGTCACTTTTGATGGAGCCGGGTGCAAAAATATTGCATTTACTCTTCGCAGTCACGCACAAAGGGGTGGCCTATAGAAATCTAAAGACAGAAGCAGATCACAGGGGCTCAATACATATAATTGGCTGGACACCTAATCTTAAACCAAACATCCCCATCTCCTCCTCCGCTCTCATTCATTTACATGTGTTACATACTTTACCTGGCCAAAACTCTAGATTACCACGACAAAAGAGGCGCTCCAACCCCCTCGCGAGAGATTAGAAACTTAACTCGGTGGATCCTCTAGCAGTCATTTGGCCTGTGAGGGAGGACAATGCAGGAGGTGGTGGGGCTGTAATGTGTGGCACTGTGTCCTGCTGTTCTCCTTTTCGCCATGCTGACTAATGACCTTCCCCCCTCCCCCAGCCTCGCCTCCTCCTCCTCCTCCTTCCACCCCTCCCCCCATGCCCTCTCACGCGATCCCCCATCCTCCCCTCTCCTCTCAGGGGTGGAGTCCAGCGGCCTGTGCCGCCAGAGAGGCGTCCATCACAGGTCTTTAGATTAGCCACAACGCCGCTCAGGACAAAAGAGCTCCTCCCCCCACACCGGCCACCTCCAACTCCCCCCATCCTGATGGCTAATGGAGGAGGGGATGCGTCATGGACACGGAGAAGAAGTTCACGGCTCTGCACTGATGCCACGGTCCTCCTCAGTGGATCAAGTGCATATCTGACAGGGGCACATCTCTGTTTCAGATAAACACACTGGGAATGACAAGCTGTGAAGAGATAAAAGATGGCATAAAAGCAAAGTGATATTTAAAAAGCACAAAAATTACAGAGTGATTCTGTAATCTCATTTCTGTGAGAGAATTCATTCATACAAATATATCTAGGCACTAAGAGACTATTTCTCATCATTGCATACCCTTGAAGTTCAGGCAGTGTTTTGTTTAAATTCATTTACCCATTTTAATATGTGTTGAGTGGTAAAATAAGCCACTAGCTGCTTTCAAAAAAAGTGTTGACAGGGTAGATCACACAGAAGGCAAGTCTCACATGATAAAAATCACATTTAGCTATGAAATCTGATCTATCACACATTTAAACATGTTAACAAGTGTCAAAGTCAGACTTCTTGGCTTGTGCTGTTAATATGCATTTTTTGCATGGGCATATGTATGTGTATGCCTTTGCTTGAATGTTTGTTGCTTTTGAATGGAGACAGGCTGAGGGGTTTTCTTCATGGTCAAGCAAAAATGTCTGAAAACACACTTTAGGTCAGATGAAACAGCCTATTCAGTAGAGCAACAGGAAGCACATGGTCGGGCAGATTTAGAGTCGTTGTTGGAGGGACCTCTGCTGGAGATTAGATTTAGTGCATACAAAAAATAGACCAAAAGTTCAAGCTTTTATACAGGACATTTCTCTGTTTGGATCTCATTATTGTGCAGGGTTGCCAGGTTTTCACAACAAAACACACCCAACTGCTACTCAAAACTAGCCCAATCACATTCTGGGATTAAAATACACCTTTTTTGAAGGGGTTCCCCTGGTAAAATGAGCATTCCAGAGGATAAATGGGTAGTTGACAAATAGGCAGTAAAAATGCTTATTTTGTGAAAGACCATTTTTAAAGAATAAATGCATACACTTATGTAGTGTGAAGTCTGATCTTTAAGAAAATATAAAGGGTCACTAACTTCATCAATTATTTCATCGTTTATTTAAACATTTTCACTAAACTGTACCATAAGTTTGTCCTATGGTATGTCATAGCAAACATGAAGAAAAAAACTCTTAATAATATAGAAATAGTATGAGAGAGATTTATCTTCATTGTTAGACACTTATTTTCATATAGTGTTATTTACAGGGTTCCCACGGGTCATGGAATTTCTGGAATATCATGGAATTTTAAAAGGTCTATTCCAGTCATTGAAAGTCAGGGAATTTAATATTTTTTGGTCCAAGTCATGGAATATCAGGGATTTTTGTTTGTTGCTTTAAATTTTAGTTTCTGTTTATCAAACTGAGCTTTTCTGTACCGTTTTTATTTATTTATTTGCCTATTTTTATGGTTAGGCTATTTTTCAGTGCCATTTTATTCCCTTCCCGCACGTCAACTGGCAAACACTGAAGTCAAATGCCGTCACCAGCTTAGATAACTAAGGCAAACATGCCAGAAATAAAAATTAATTTCAAGAGCTTTGGCTACAAAATGACCACTTCAAAGACTGGGTATGAAAAGTAGATCATAGAAAAGCAAAAACTAAATGTGCGGAAATAAAAAAACCTGAATGATGAACTTGATCCTTACAAACCCCAAACCCTTACAAACATCCTTCAGATTGTTATAAACAAATTAATTTCTGTAGTAATATTACAGAAAAAGCCTGTTTCCGGCTCTAAATAAAAAAAAAGGAAGGTTATTGCGACTTATCTCACAATTCTGACGTATTTTCTCACAATAGCGTGATACAAACTCGCAATTCTGACTGTTGTTTCTCTGAATTGTGAGATATGAACTAGCAGTTGCGGAAAAAAAAAAAGTCAGAATTGTGAGATAAGTCGCAATTGCGAGTTATAAAGTCAGAATTGCATGATATAAACTCGCAGTTGAGAGTTAAGGCAGAATTGTGTGATATGAACTCACAATTATGTGAACATATCAGTATTTTTCTCCTCAGAAGTGAATTTATATGTTACAATTCTGAGAAAAAAAAAGTCAAAATCGCAGGATACAAACTCAAAACAAAGAAAACAAGTCAGAATTGTGAGTTTTATCTTTATCTTTTTTTATTTAGTGGCAGAAACGGGCTTCCATAGTTTTGTACTAAAAACGTCTGTAAACAAGTAAATAAAGCTTACAAGTGGATGGATCCGTTCATTATAGGTCATTGAAATTCAGCTTTTTAGTCATTAGAAGTCAGGGAATTTGACATTTGGCTTAGAGTGGGAACCCTGTATTTATTTAATATGAAATTATAATTAACATCATTTTTTTTTTACCCCATGACTTGTTATACAATTTTAAGACAAACTTTGGCAATAAGACAAACTGTGCTGTCATCAGTTCAAAACTGCAAAAAAATTATACTATTTAAAGATGAGTGAGCTGTGCTTCATGTGCAGCACAGCTAAATATGATCGATATTCAAACTGTATTCATTAAGATGTGAATAATTTTTTTTTCAAACTATATGGCTACTCTGTTTAAGGCATCATTTGGGTCCTTTTTAATTTCTGCATCATTCTCTTAGGAGTTCCTCCTTTCTGGTGGATTCCTGTTCATTTTCTGTCTATATTTCTGTGTCCTCCCTCTTCTACTAATTTCTCTCCCTCAATTCTTTCTGTTTCAAAAACAAAGTATCACATTTTATACTAATTTTCATGACACTTTATAACAGTGCAAGTTTCTGCAAAAACATTAGAAAATAGTTTAAATAATGTAATTATTACATATAAGAACACTGAAAATGATCAAAAAAGAATAAAAAGGAGGTAAACAAATCTTATTTAGTTATTTAAAAAGCTTCTTAAAAAGACCTTGACCCCTGGTATGACATCTTCGTCCTCTGATACAGTACAGTGCAAGTACAGTTTTAATAAAAAAAATAATAATTTAGGGGAGTCATACCAAAGGACAACAAAATGTAAAATATTTGAACAATTCTGAGACAAAAATTTACCACGTGCACATGTCATGGGCTTCACAGTGGGCTTTAGTAACATTACCATGTATGGGGTCCTTCAAGTTTTTCTGGAATTGGACAATTTAAAATCAGGATATGGTGTTTCAGAGACAAAATGTATCAAGTTCCTACGCTTTCATAAATATATGGATGAAAAAAATGATTGCAATTATGCCAGAGATATTTATTTTTGTGTTTTATTTTCTTTTTAATTTATAAAAGTTGTAATTTAATGGACCATGCTTGAGACAGTCACACCATAGGACAATTTTGAGATTTTTCTAAAAATGGTTAAAAATCACTGAGAAAAAAAACACTGCAGCTTTTATAACAACATGTCCATAGGACAAATAAAGGTTTAACCATTTACTGCATTTAAAATAATGACAATATTAATTATATTCATTTTTATCTTGTGGGACAGTGAAAATGCCATGTCATGTCAACCCAAATATCTTGCTATTGGGGTTGCTTCGACCCACGGACATCAAAAACAACCTGCGGCAAAAGTGTTAAAGTAGCCCAATTCCATGGGACAACAGAGGACTTGGCAACACTGTTATTTAATAATAATAATAAAAAAAAATATATGGGCTTTAAAAGTAAGATGAGGCACATAGTATGTGTTTTAAGCAATTTTACTGTTCATATTAATCATATTTGCCACCAAAGACATAAAAAAAAAAACCTTCATAATTATATGATTTTTTTTTCTTGAATAGCAGTGTAAAAATTCATCCATTTTATTTAATGGCTTTGCTTTATATGTAAGAATTCTAACAATTATGTAATAATGCAATTTAGCACCTTCAATTAATTAGCCTACATGCAAATTTTGTCATTATTTAGCTTACTCACCTCATGTCATTCAAACCTGCATGACTTTTTGTCTTCTTAGGAACACAAACAAGCATATTTTCAAGAATGTTTATTTCTTTTTATTTTATGTTCCATGCAATGTTTACATTTGTAGTTAATTTGGTTTAGATCAGGGGTTCCCAAACTTTTCAGCTCACGACTCCCAAAATAACCAAAATAGCCAGTACCTCGGGACCCCCACTTTCCTAAAGTATGCAAACGTTTTGCAAAATGGCGCACAAGCATAATACAGCACAAAGCAACACAACAGTCTAACAACCATAATATTATTTTACAGTTATTTACTCATTATTTACATTTGAACATTAATCTTACCTAATGAGTTGGGTGGGCAACATGCTGGATTTTTAATTCACCTTATATATTTTTTATTTATTGGTAAAATATGCTATTTCTAATGCTTTAGAAATTATTTGATTTCTGGAAATCTTCTAGCGACCCCTCCTCCTGGTTTTGCGACCCCTGGGGGGGTCCCGACCCCTACTTTGGGAACCCCTGGTTTAGATCATCTCTGTTATCTAGCATGCCTAGCTAATAACAATGAATGTTGTTATTAGCTATTGTCAGTTGAAATTTGTGGTGGGACAAATTCTGACTGACATTTTCCACATAAGCTTGTAATTTTTGAATTACAATTCTGCATCTAAAATAGAGGCAGTGGAAATAAAACCTTTTATCGGCCAGTCACACTTGAATTCCGAGAAAACAAACATATCTGATGTATAGTTCAAATATGGAAATATATATCACAGAGTGGCAGTTTTACTGACTGGAACTAATTTATGTTTATCTCGATGTTAAGGAATTTTTACAAGATGTTTTTAGCTAGTCATGTATATATATATATATATATATATTGATATTTAAATCCCCAAATCCCTCATTGGCCCCAACATTTCCCCCCAGCCGGCTGTATGACAGTCATTTTCATAATATTCAATATTTTATAGCTCATGATAACACTGCCTGATCTCCAGCACACCCTTTTCCACCCTGAGTCCATAAGAGCTCTGTGCTGCATACTTTTTCAGTGACACAGATTTGGCCAGGCATGCATGACTGATAGTTTAACAGCATCTAGTTAAACATATGTGGCCTACTTTTTCATGTAATTGGCTTGTTTGTCTTCATTTTAGTTTTCAAATTAAGTAGAGCAAAACCCAAGGACTGGAACGGCAGGTGTCTCTTGCAGAACCCAAAACTACACCCTCCCTCAGAATATTGTCTCTTATCCATGGCCAAAAAGAGTCCAGGGTAACATCCTCACAAATCAGAAAAGCTTTCCTGTTAATACAGATTTCTAGAATTTATTTACCATTTTTCATGAAAAAGGTGTCAATATTGTCAATAACAGTAAAACAGATCTCATCAGAGACATCCTTGATAGCCTACGACATTAAAACGTAGAATAGAAGGAGATGTGACAATCTCCTGTATATATTACAAAGCTATACCTTTCCTTTTTAAATACATCTAAAACATGTTTTAAGTCCAAAATCTGTTTTTAGAGAAAAAAATATATGTAAAGCCTGACCATATGTGCCATATGTGCAACTGCCCCCTGCTGGTTGAACAAGGTTAGTACAACTACAGTTCTGTTTTTAAACGATAAAGTTCATAATAACGTTCAGCTCTTTTCATAATATTATCTGAACATATACAATTACTACTATCATATAATTTTTCTAGACCAGCACATGCTGGAGGGATGCAATAAGTCCTACCCCAGTTACTGTCGGTATCTTTGATATTTAAAAACTACTATTTTTAATGAGTAATTTTCATTACTAGTTGTTATTACTTCATAAAGGGATGGTTAAAAGGTTGAATAGGAACTAAGTGAACAAATATGGAGACACGTTGTAACCCATTGTGAGGTGGAAAAGATATGCGCCCAACGTGGGGCTCGAACCCACGACCCTGAGATTAAGAGTCTCATGCTCTACCGACTGAGCTAGCCGGGCGGCTGATGCTCCGCTTTTAAAATACAGAATAAAAACTACAGTCACACAACCAAAAATCTTTCCAAACTTAAAATAAATGAACGCCTCGCATTAAAACAGCTACAATATTAACTACGCATTCACTTATCCACTCTATGTATCTGTGTTCATACATTTTCTCCGCTTTAAACTTGTCGTGAATTAACAGGTCAAGACAGCAGGTGGTGCCCAAACCTCACATCAGTAAATGTCTTGTTTCATTTCTCCAATGTTAGTGTAGAATGACTAGCCGACTTTTGTATTGACTTTTTTTGTTTCTTCTTTATCTCTGTGTAGTTGCCTGGACGCCCATTCTGCATATCCATGTTTTTCAGTGTATAAGGAATAGACCTCAGCAGACGACAGTATGAACTTTGCATTTGCATAAGTTTGCAACATTGATAAGCTAGCGAAAGGGATAAAGCCACATTTATTATTTCCCTCATTAACTTCGTGAAATTTCAATAGTGTAAATTTTTTATAACTGTCAAAAAATACATCAACCTTGTTTGACTTCTTTTGTCATAAGAATAATGTTTTTGGAGGCACTGAACTTAAATATGCCACTGAACCAAACGAAACTCGCATAGATTTAGCTGATTATTGCTGCTGAAAATGGTCAATTATTGTCATGTTTTGTGCTGAACTAATCGTTGGACCGGGAAACACATTTTGAGGACTATAGACTGCCAAACAAATCAAGGAGGAGTGCAAAAAAAACCTGTCTGAGGATCAAAATGCGTTTGTAGTTGGCCAAACTGAACCAGGATTTCCAGGGCAAGAATCTTAACAACATTCGTGTTTGATCATTCAGGTAGGTGAAATAATAAGCTAATATCTTAATACTGCTTGTACATATCTTTATATATTGCGCCCTTACTAAGTCCTTCTATATATGATTTAGCAGCCTCCACATGTTTAAATTATCAGAACAACAATTATTTTTGTTTGAATTTACTAAATCGCCTGTCATAGTTTAATGAGTGGAAAGATGGCACAGGGGCGACCCACAGTTAGCTGCATTGACACAAACAGCACTGCTTAACCCTGTGCACATTTTTAGATTTAGTTATATAAAAAAAAAAATAATAATTAAAATTTAATTAAATGTCTTTTTACTCACTTTTTACTTAGTTTTGACATGGATTTCTGTGAAGCGGAAGATGAGAGCATCCAAACGGAAGCTAGAATCCATCATGGCGAATCGCCATGAAGAACATAACCTGGACCAGAGTGAAGCACTATTATCATCAATTATCAAAATAGACACCCCTTTTAATTTTTTTAAGGTATTCATGCTAACTATTTGTGGTAATCAAAGTAATACTGTTTGTATGTATGATATATTTAGGTCTGACTAACATGTGGTTTGTCTGTTTGTACTAATCAGTCGGACTGGGAAAAAGTCCTGTCCAGTCTGAGGAACAAAATGCTTTTGTAGTTGGCCAAACTGAAACAAGACTTCCAGAGCAAGAATCTTCTTCTTATCATTTCCGGTCAGGTAGGTGAAATATTAGGCTAAATATCTTAATTAATACAGCTCGTACGTGTTTGTATGTACCATATATTTAGGCCTGATTAGTGTGCGGGTTGTTTTAAACACTTTTAAATGTTCAAGTTAGTTCCACCATCACGACACATTGTAACTATACCACGTAGGTGAAATTACACCCCAATGTGAATAATAAAAATATATATAATGATCAACTAAACAGTTACACTTAAGAGGTTCCATTTGCAAAAAGCACAAATCAGATGTTAAATAGTTGGCCTATAAGTAGTTAGAAATATTTCCAAAAGTACAAACATCAAATAACATTTAAATAGTTGTACTGCTACCACTGTTGGGAAGTAACTAGTTACATGTTTGAAATTATGTAATTTAATTACAAAATAAATATAACATGTACTAAAAAAAGTGTGTAATTAAATTTACCGTTACTTACGAAAATGTTAACTATTACAAAGGGGGTTTCAGCTAAATATTTTCACATGCACACACATAGATTTAATTTATTTTTTTTCCCCCAAATTGCATTGACTGCTCTAAAATATGAGATACAAATGTTTCAAGACTTTAGGACACAGAATAGGACACATGCTTATTCAATAATTCTGTCCTACCTAGTTTTATTTCCTATTTGGGTTTATGTATGCTGTAATATAATGCTATTTTGATTATTTTGTTATTTGCAATGGTTATTCTTTTTCATAATAGTGCCCACAATTTTAGAACCCACAACAATTAAAAAACAAAAACTCCATTGTCAACAATTATCATTATGTATTTCACCCCACCATTTTCCCATCATAATTTCCTGTAGAAGACACTGAAATTAAAGACACTGAAACAAAAATTTTCCTATTTGGGGATTTTCTTAACAGTTTGGGAAACTCAGTTCTATGTACTGCTGTTCTGAACTGCTGTGATGTTAATCAACTGTATATTGTCTGTTAGCCTGGCCTGCACTGCTGCTCTGGGATGTAATATTACCCTGGACCGTGCTGCTGTTTCTCACTGGGAAATAGAATCAGACTCAACTGAATCTGATTACATTTCCCTTTATTTTCTCACAACTGCCTCGCCAGCTAGCTGTGTTCTGTGGCAATTGACCAAGGTGTCGTTTAGCAACTAAATGATAGCAAAAACAGATAAACCTTAAGTAACTTTGTCAAAACACCTTTGTTTGAAATATTTCATTATAAATGACACATACTGCCTGAAAATAAATCACACAGTGCTTACCTTAGTGGATGCTTGTTTCCACTGAACAAAAAATGAAAAAAAGAAGGTAATTGCGACTTTTTTTTTCTCGCATTTGCCAGTTTACATTTTGCAATTCAGATTTTTATACATCTCAATTGTGACTTTTTTTCCAAAAAATTTTTTTAGAGTTTATATCACGCAAAAAGTCTGAATTGTGAGTCTATATCTTGCAATTCTGACTTTAACTTATATAACGCAATTCTGATTTTATAACTCACATTCGTATGGAAGCCCGTTTCTGCCACTGAATAAAAAATAAAAAAGGTGATTACTTAGACTTTTTATCTCACAATTCTGACTTTTTTCTCACAATTCTCTCTTTTTTCTGAGAATTGCGTCACATAAACTCGCAATTTTGACTTTTTTTCTCAGAACTGTGAGATATAAATGCACAATTGCGAGTTATAAAGCCAGAATTTCTAGATATAAAGTCAGAATTGCGAGATATAAACTCACAATTGCGAGAAATAAAGTCAGAATTCCGAGATGTAAACTCTGTAAATTCTGGCTTTATATCTCGCAATTGCAAGTTTATATCATGCAATTGTGACTTTATTTCTCAGAATTGCAAGTTTATATCTTGCAATTCTGACTTTATATATATATATAAAGTACTATTATTAACTATTTCAGTAGTGGAAAAGGTCCATAGATGCCTGTTCCAGATTTTTAGAAAAAAAAAAAAAAAAAAAAAACGTATATGCTTTGAGTCTAGGGTTATCTTCCTTCCCAACAACAAAATGGTCTGCATCCCACATATTATGTTAATATAATATGACAATATGACAATTTATATTAAAAGAAAATTGCTATTTTATTTTGACTATACAGATGCAGCTCAAAAAGTTCTTTATTCTAGATACATGTAAAGTAAAATATTTCAAAAGGTTTTTTGGTTTAATTTTGATGATTAGAGCTTACAGCTCATGAAAGTCAAAAATCCAGTATCTCAAAATATTAGCACTCAGTACTTGGTCTGCAGCACATATTACAGCAAATGACTTGCTCCTAGCACAAATTACAGCATCAGTGAAGTGTGGCATGGAAGTGATCAACCTGTGGCACTACTGAGCCTTCAGATCATCCATATATTGTTGGATCGACTGTTTCTCATCTTTCTCTTGAAAATATCCCATAGATTCTCAATGGGGTTCAGGTCAGGCATGTTGGCTGGCCAATAAAGCATAATATCATGGTCAGCAAACCACTTGCAAGTGGTTGTTGCACTGTGGGCAGGTGTTAAAGTCCTGCTGGAAAAGGAAATCAGCATCTCCATAAAGCTTGTCAGCAGATGGAAGAATAAAGTGCTCCAAAATCTCCTGGTAGATGGCTGCATTGACTTTGCACTTGATAAAACACAATGGACCAACACCAGCAGACTTCACGGCACCCCAAATCATTACTGACTTCAGAATCTTCACAGTGGACTTCAAGCAGCTTGGATTCTGTGCCTCTCCAGTCTTCCTTCAGACTCTGGGACCATGATTTCAACATGAAATGCAAAATTTACTTTTATCTGAAAAGAGGACTTTAGACCATTGAGCAACAGTCCAGTTCTTTTTCTCCTTAGCCCAGGTAAGATGCTTCTGATGTGTTTCTGTTTTAGAAGTGGCTTGGTAGTCCTTTTCCTGAAGACGTCTGAGTGTGATGACTCTTGATGCACTGACTTCGGCTTCATTCTACTCCTTGTGAAGCTTTCCCAAGTCAGCAGTCCTCCCCATTAGTGTGGTTTCAAAGAACAAGAGATACATTTATACTGTAGGGATGGTCATTTAATGAAACTCAAATGTAAATATTCTAATATTTTGAGATACTGGATTTTTGACTTTCATGAGCTGTACGCTGTAATCATCAAAATAAAAAAATAAAAAAAGTTTAACATTTTTACTTAACATGTAATGAATCTAGAATATATGAAAGAGTCATGTTTTTTTAAAATAAGTTACAATAAGAGAAAAAAAACCTTTTTAACAATATTTAAATTTTTTGAGCTGCACCTGTATCTTAGACGGGAGAAAAAATTAACAATAATTAAAATCATCCTGCAGTACTTCCCTGGTCCTTTAGGGGGTCACTGTAATAGTATATTTTGTATACAGGTCCTTCTCAAAAAATTAGCATATTGTGATAAAGTTCATTATTTTCTGTAATGTACTGATAAACATTAGACTTTCATATATTTTAGATTCATTACACACAACTCGAAGTAGTTCAAGCCTTTTATTGTTTTAATATTGATGATTTTGGCATACAGCTCATGAAAACCCAAAATTCCTATCTCAAAAAATTAGCATATCATGAAAAGGTTCTCTAAACGAGCTATTAACCTAATCATCTGAATCAACTAATTAACTCTAAACACCTGCAAAAGATTCCTGAGGCTTTTAAAAACTCCCAGCCTGGTTCATTACTCAAAACCGCAATCATGGGTAAGACTGCCGACCTGACTGCTGTCCAGAAGGCCATCATTGACACCCTCAAGCAAGAGGTCTGTGGGAAGGAAAAAGTGTGGCAGAAAACGCTGCACAACGAGAAGAGGTGACCGGACCCTGAGGAAGATTGTGGAGAAGGACCGATTCCAGACCTTGGGGGACCTGTGGAAGCAGTGGACTGAGTCTGGAGTAGAAACATCCAGAGCCACCGTGTACAGGCGTGTGCAGGAAATGGGCTACAGGTGCCGCATTCCCCAGGTCAAGCCACTTTTGAACCAGAAACAGCGGCAGAAGCGCCTGACCTGGGCTACAGAGAAGCAGCACTGGACTGTTGCTCAGTGGTCCAAAGTACTTTTTTCGGATGAAAGCAAATTTTGCATGTCATTCGGAAATCAAGGTGCCAGAGTCTGGAGGAAGACTGGGGAGAGGGAAATGCCAAAATGCCTGAAGTCCAGTGTCAAGTACCCACAGTCAGTGATGGTCTGGGGTGCCATGTCAGCTGCTGGTGTTGGTCCACTGTGTTTTATCAAGGGCAGGGTCAGTGCAGCTAGCTATCAGGAGATTTTAGAGCACTTCATGCTTTCATCTGCTGAAAAGCTTTATGGAGATGAAGATTTAATTTTTCAGCACGACCTGGCACCTGCTCACAGTGCCAAAACCACTGGTAAATGGTTTACTGACCATGGTATTACTGTGCTCAATTGGCCTGCCAACTCTCCTGACCTGAACCCCATAGAGAATCTGTGGGATATTGTGAAGAGAAAGTTGAGAGACGCAAGACCCAACACTCTGGATGAGCTTAAGGCCGCTATCGAAGCATCCTGGGCCTCCATAACACCTCAGCAGTGCCACAGGCTGATTGCCTCCATGCCACGCCGCATTGAAGCAGTCATTTCTGCAAAAGGATTCCCGACCAAGTATTGAGTGCATAACTGAACATAATTATTTGAAGGTTGACTTTTTTTGTATTAAAAACACTTTTCTTTTATTGGTCGGATGAAATATGCTAATTTTTTGAGATAGGAATTTTGGGTTTTCATGAGCTGTATGCCAAAATCATCAATATTAAAACAATAAAAGGCTTGAACTACTTCAGTTGTGTGTAATGAATCTAAAATATATGAAAGTCTAATGTTTATCAGTACATTACAGAAAATAATGAACTTTATCACAATATGCTAATTTTCTGAGAAGGACCTGTATTTTAGTATATTTTGCTCAATGTTTTTTTTTTTATTCCTAGTCCTGGCTAAATTAGGTTAGCTAAATAAAAGCAGACATCATGATTCTGTTTAATATGGCTTAGACCTCTTTATTCCACTGTGGCCTTCCATTTGTTAAACACCTGAAAAAGCCTTATTGACCATTACAAAGGTGAACGTCACAGCAAAAATGGCACTGATTGGTAATATTCCTGGGCAATGAAGCCAAGATAGAAACCAAGCTATTACAAGGCTTACACAATGAAACAAAGCAAAACATTCATAACAGAGATATCAAATGTAAACAACAAAAAACTGAACCGCGGACCGCCGTATTTCTGCAAAAATGTGTCTAGTTTCATTTCTGGTTACCGTCACATCACGTAATCCTCTATGCGTCAACAAATTGCATTCATGATGAAATTTACATGCTACACGTAATACAATCTGACATAGACAAGATGAGTAATCAAAAATATATAAGTGAATAAAAATATAAATAAATGGATTAAAAAAAAAGTTAAGATTTCTCCCAACCATGCAAATTAAATACAGAGGTGCAGCAGTGCAAATCTCCGCTGTGTTTTCTAGCAGAGATGTCACCGGCCAGGGTCAAAAGAGATTATCTTCTCAAATGTGTGCAGCTCTCAGAAAAAGGCTGGATTGGTGTGTTCGATGACGCAGCGTTTACAGTGACGTTTGACAAAGCGCAGCGCCTCCAGTGGCACGTCACAGTCCTGTACATTCAGCAGCTGAAGGTCGAAGCAGTTCGCAGCCACCACCTGCAGCCCACGGCCTGTGATGCTCTCGCACGACTTCAGACTCAGTCTCTTCAGGTTGAATGAGTTTAGTGCAAGCTGCTCCAGGCCGGCATCCGACACCAACGGGCACTTCCCAATGTCTAGAGACTTGAGCTTGAGGCAGTTTTTGGCGAGGTGCTCAATGCCGTGGTCCGTCAGTCCCTCGCAGCCCCGAGCGTTTAGGTAACGCAGTCTGTTGCAGTATTTAGCTATGTAGCGCACGCCTACGTCTGTGATGCGCCCGCAGTGCGCTATGCTGAGGTAGCGCAGGCGGCCCTCTAGTTTGGCAATCTCCCGCAGGCCAAAGTCACTGATGAAGCGGCAGTCGCTGACGCTGAGCTCCCGCACGGATGGGCAGTAGATGACTAAGAAGCGCAGGCCCTCGTCAGTCAGACGCACACAGCGCCGCAGGTAGAGGTGGGTGAGCTGAGTGCAGTGGGCAGCAATGGTGTGCAGGCCTTCGTCTTCCAAAGCAAAACAGTCAGTCATGTCAAGAAAGCGGATGGAGATCTGCTGCCCGTGAAGAGGGGAGAGTTTCACGGACACGTCCCGAGTTAGGCTGATGCAGGTCACCTTAGAGCACCCTGCGGAGAATAAAGACAGAATTATAGACAAATAATAAACAGGAGATCTCAAAATATTACTTTTTCCGTGTTTAAGTACTATAGTTGGCTCCCTAGTGCATCTACCATCCCAGAAAATGTGAAAAAGGACAACAACTAAGTAAGTAAGTAACTTTGTTTTGGGAAGTCTTTCTCTGCAAGCATGTGAAAAAAGAAAACAGTGATGTGGGAAAGGGATCTTATTATAATATTACAACCCCTCAATCTGCACATTTTCACCCAAGGTGCCGCCATTTTGTTTTTCGCAAGCGACAACAGTGTACCATTTCTAACACTGACCTTCACAGACATAACCAACTGTGTTTTTATAACATAATGTGTATTTTAAACATAAACTTCCATGTATTTGACAGTTTAAGCGCAATAAGACATGAAAGAGAACTTAGTTTAGTGCTCACATGCCTTGTGACAGCCTCTTTCTGTGTGCGTGCTCAGAAAACCGTATATCAGAAGTGGTTTATATGAATATGGTTTAAAACGCATGATTTCAATGCGATAGACATGATAATCAAACTTAAACAGATGTTTTTTAGCAGAGTATCTGAACTGAACACACAATATGGAAAATTCAGAACCTGATCTTAAACAGTTGACCAAAACTGTAATTTCTGTGCTTCTAGCATCACCATATTAAATGGCACAAATAATGATAAATGTAATTATATTTATAAATAAAAATAAAATATTATAAAATTTTAAGTTACTCTAGGTCTGTCTACAATGTCTAATGGATTACCCTAAAGCAATTATCATACATTTTAATATAGTTTTAAAATATCAATGACTTAAATATGTAAAAATAATACACAACAAATATAAGCTTCGGAATTAATATATATTTTTAATATATTAGCTAATATATTAGTTGATATCTCCTACTCTCACATACTTTCACATCTAGGCACTTTTAAAGGGGACATGTTTACGTATAAATCACCCTACAGTGTTAAAAATCCATTCACTCCTTTTTTTAATCCCCCCAAAACCAAAACAGACTCAATTATCAAGCCGTTTGATTTTTCTGAGCAATATGACATCATATTGTTCAAGCCCTGCCCACAAATGCTTATAGACTGTCCTGTATTAGCATATTTACACTCTCAGCCAGTTGTACGCTGTCCTCCATTTTCTCCACGCCTGAGCAACTGTAGTGACAACAATGTCTTATAAGTAATGCAGGTGTTTTGCAGTTGGATGAGGACACAGTGGATTAGTTTTGTTTTTTGGTGGAAATGTGCCACCAAATATACCTAAATTAATTTATGCCTGCACAAATCATTTTGCTCCAGACTGCTTTCTGAACGAGGGACAATTCATGGCAGGTTTTGCTAAAAAGTTAAAACTACAGGATGAATCAATACCCACTATTCGTGATCCAGCTTTGCAAATCCTCTTTTACAGAAAAGAGGGGCGGGGTGAGCAGAGCTCATCAGCATTTAAAGAGACATGCACCTAAACTGGTCGCTGTGAATAGAGAGATGTTTTTGATGAGGTAAAGTAGGGTGACCATACATCAGGGATATTCAGTTAAATTCATTTGAGGGCTGGATTATCGAACTGAAAATTTGAAGGGGGCCAATGAACTAATATTACCAACACCAACATCTATAAAAGGTTAACATTAGTGCTGTCTATCATTAAATTTTTTTTTTACACTGAATCTCCAAATTAATATAGAAACAACATAAAGAGTATATTATAAATGTGTTTAATTGCATCTTTTTACCAAGTAGCCAATTATTAATAAAGTATTGATACCAATACTGCTACTGGGGTCTCTATTAAATGCATTTTCCCTCAATTTTACATATTAATTATAGACATTCAACAGTAAAGTATAATTGAAAGCCATTATTTTTAAACATTGAATAGGCTCTGAAATACATATCTTTTAATTTAAGTGGCACTACTGGCACTATGTATGAACACTGGCTTAGCACAGATGAACGCGCAGTTCTGAATTAAGCCTCACCTTAATTCGATAATACTTTCTGTCCAGTGTTTGCACTATTTCTTGCCAGACGTTATGACCGATAACACTGTCTTCATACTCGGTTAAACTAGAGTTGTGGATATCTCGTAACTCCCTCATAGAAACGCTTGTCACCGTATAAGTCTGTTGATGTCTCCTGTAGATTGTTGTTTTCCTTGTGCCTTTTTTTTTTTCTTTTTCGTTTTCAGCTGGCCCGAGCCAGAGTTGCCACCTTGTGGACAAACTAATTAGTGCAAAAACAATTTAAGACGTGCGATCTGAGCGTACTTCTCGCTCGGGCAGGATGAAAATGAAAATATGTCCTCTTTTTTTGGACACATCCTGTCCAGGATTTCTATATTGACTAAAATATCCAAGTTTTGTTTTTTTACTTGACGATCAAAAAATAGTTTGAACAATATGCAGGCATTGTATATAATTGACTAATTGTAGCACATGAGAAACACATACATATTAGGTGTGTTCGAAGCAGCGCTGCCCACACCAGCTTTTTTTTTTTTTATCTACCTGGATAATGAACAATGCCCTCATAAGGACACAGTATACAGTACATACTATATAAATATTATATATATCCACCAGTATTTTTTTTTTTTGTCTTTTATCCTCTCTGGAGCATCCTTATTTTTATTATTATTTGAGAACCAGATGTGCACTTGGATAATACTTTTTTCTTTTTTCAAACGTTTTTTTTTAAACTTATAATTGTCTTCACATATATAGCTGCCATTTTACAAAAATTACACATTTCAGCTTTAAACGATGTCTTTGAAGATAAATTATAGGGACTGTTAAGACCATTGTGAAAAAGAAAAATCCCAAATTATTTCTGTCAGAACCATGTGTGTATGATGATATTTATTCCCAAAAGACTGAAGACTTTTTCATGTTGTCAGATGCACATGAAAAGGAATACCAACTGTTTGCTTTTAGATCTGTTTTTACAGAAATCACAGAAGAAAGCCTTGATGTGAAACACGCCATCTGAGAAATGTATCTACTCATCTGTCTGCTCTTCACCTCTGTCATCTGACTTAACTTATGAAACACAAACATCAGACAAACAAAAGACTTCACAGTAGAACTAAAAGCTGAAGGTTATTGCAGAATATCTGAGGAACATGAAAATGGCAGCGGAGGGTTTGATCTAAACCTTGGAGAGACATCTGAAATGTGTTATATCAGGAGGAGTGGGGGATGGGATCTCCGCGTGTCTCCTTTAGGAGCACATTGAGAATGCAGGACTCCAGTCCAACGGCAGAGGGACCCCAGCCGGACCCCTGCACTCACACAGGAAAAACAACATGCTCGAACAGGAAGTGCAGCGCAGGAAGTTTGAAATAAAACACCAGGGAAGGAACTTGTGGACATGAGGAGAAGGAGTATTTTCTGACATACTTCTAAATTGTGAACTTCTGTTCGATCATCTGTAAAATATAATGCTTCTAAGAAAACTGAAAAGAAATGTGATAAAAAGTTGCCAGGTAAAGTCATTAAAAACATGAACAGAAAGCTATATAATATATACTGGACAGGTGGACAAATAATAATATAAAAGCTATTTTATATAAACAGTTTAAAGTTATATGCACATTAAATAGTCAAAAAACAGTCGATCATTGATTCTCTAAATTAGGGTAGCAGATTTTCCCTAAGCACCTTAAAGTCAGAGGTCCTGGTTCTGCTTGGGCTTATGTTTCTTTTGGGAAGTATAGAGAGCACAGACAGAATGCCAGAGCTATTAATACCTTTTCCAGCTTTTCCAAGAGGAAGTCCTGGACATTTCAGAATAATCTCTGTGAGAAAAAAAAAGACTTGACTGTCTTCTGTGCTGGACAACAAAGCAGGTGAAGCACAGGCTGTTTGGCTCCGAGTCAGGAAGTCATTTATACAGCTGAATAAAAATCCTTCTGTGAGATTTTTCAGAGTCTGTAGACCAACACAGCTACATTACTGACATGTTTTGTTGAGAATGTCAAATTCAATATAGCTGTGTTAGTACAGACTCAAATACTTCATTATGCGTTTAATGCCAAAAGTTAAACCGGTGGTTCTCAACTGGGCCACAGGTCTGTTCTGGTAGTGAGCCGCAGGGGAAATTCTAAGATGAATGCAAATGATAAAATACAACTATAGTTTCTCATCCTTGAAAACATGAACAAAACAACTTTATTAAGAATTTCTGAGTGATTTTTTGTGGTCATAAGGTAAAACAAAACAACCCACTCTAGATTAAATTTGGGTTCACTTGCAGTGACAGTCTGTGCCAACCACAATTTGATATGTGCGGTGAATTATTGGCTGCCAAGAGTATAAGACCACTGAAATTCAAGAGACTTTCAGAAACCAAAATTGGCCAATTTTCCTATTCAGACTAGATCATGAATAACTTACATAATTTTGCATACTGTTGGGCCTATGCAGTTAATGTAATACTGTATCATGTAGACACAAAATTTATGTGCAGTAAACAATTTTAGTGCGGTGATGGGGCGCCACTCGATGTCTAACATAAAATCTGAACTCTGCAGCAAAACCAGTCTTAATAAAGTTAGTTAAAACCTATATTACCAACACAGCCTTATTTCAAACAATTAAGTTCACACTATTGTGAATTTTATACTGTGTCCAAAGCAAGCCATGTCAAGCCAACAATCACAATGTCTTTCATGTGAATCTATTTTGATGGTTGCTTCCTTTCTTTTTTCTGTAGCTCGGTAACCCCTCCCATTGAGAAATCTCATTGGTTCAAAATCCTGCTATAACTGTACAAAAAACATTAAAGGGGACATCAGATGCAAAATTCATATTTACATGGTGTTTGCATATAAATGTGGCTTGGCAGTTACTACAGTAAATCTATTGTAAATGTTGGACATTTGAGGATTGAAAAGTATTGTCTGGATTGTTGTCGCACCTGTTTACCATGTTAATGCTGTTGAGATTTTCAGCACTGTTTCATCTGCCTTTAAATGTGTCTAAATCATCACAACATCTGTGGTTTGTATCAGACTGCTCCAAATCTCATAGCACTGTTTAGTGTTTGTGAGATCGAGATCAGTCAGCTCTGAGTGCTTTAAACATGTAGTGCTCTTCTGCTTTTGGCACGTTTATGAATTCTCATTCGCTAAAGAAGTGGCAGCTCAATTATTATTACTTGTGTTTTACTGCTACATCTAGCCTTAAATTTTGTGATGTCACCTTGTGTTGACGCATCATTTGTAAATTATGCTTGGTAGGCCACATGTAATATATTTTAAAAGACAAGCTGTGGGCTTTGGACACCCCTGATTTAAAGAGAATTTGTTTTTGACAAGGTAAAAACTGCGTTGTTTTGCACAACCACTGAGAAATTGTAACCAAAGTACTGTATGTTGCAGACATTTCATGAAGACCCTAAAGAATCACCAAAATGTGGAAAATGGGCATCCAGGATACCTATTATAGCCCTTTTTACAATATGTAATATAAGTCTCAGGTGCCCCCAGAATGTGTCTGTGAAGTTTCAGCTCAAAATACCCCACATATTCTTAATTATATCATTTGGAGAATGCTTATTCTGAGTGGAAGCAGAAACACACTGTTTTTGTGCATGTCTCTTTAAATGCAAATAAGCTGCTGCTCCCTGACACTTTTTCCAGAATAAAGCTGTGCCTTTAAAGTTTGTACCTCAGATATTTTGCCCAAAAAAACAAAAACAAAAAACAAACACCTGTTTGGTTTTGAATATGCCTACAGCCCTGAAATCATGTGTTTTAAAGTGCCCCTGTTATGGATTTTTAAACATTACCTTTCATGCAGTGTGTAACACAGCTCTAAGTGAACGCACAAAATCCTGCAACGTTTTAAATCTGAAAATGCTCCGTTGTCTTTCAAAAGAAAGAGTCGACTCCGACTCGTTTTTAAAACAAATCTTAAGCTGTTTCAAGTTGTGGTCAAAAAGTGTATAAATAATTTTTTTAAGAAAATTACCAATCGTTTCGCTAGATAAAACCCTGATTCCTCAGCTGGGATTGTTTAAAGCCCTTTGAAGCTGCATTGAAACTACATCTTTAACCTTTAATCCGTTGAGCGCCACTGAAGTCCACTATATGGAGAAAAATCCTAGAATGTTTTCCTCAAATTTCTTTGCAACTGATAAAAAAAGACATGAATATCTTGGCTGACATGGGGGTGAATAAATTATCAGGACATTTTTATTCTGAATTCAGAGTAATCCTTAAAAATTGTTCTCTATAGCATGCAAAATTTGTATTTAGTTGTGTGTGTTGTGTTCACTCGATGCAGCTTGTAGGTCTCTGGTTAACCGGCTAACAGAAATATCTCTTCACTTGCAATTGTCTAGAAATGTGTCGATGAAAAGTGGATGTTTGTTGTTGTTATTACTTGGAGTTAAGACAAAGAATAGAGCAATACGTTGGTGTACAAACTGCAGTGCTTCATCAATACGTTTCTGGGTTGAGCTAACACATATACCATGGCTGTTTGGGTGTTTAATGTAATGGTGATGGCCTTTCTGTTTCTGACATGCACTGAACGCAGTAGACTAATCACAACAGACTGGGTCATCAGATCAATCACCGTAGATTAGCTTCATGCAAAGGAGAAAATGAATCACTGAGCGAACAGTTTAGGAGTCGTTGAGCAAATAAGGTAAATATAAAAGTGTTTTTTGACCTTGCATGCATGTCAAGCTGTTGTTGAGGACTCCCAAAACTAAAATATGAACCTTTCATAATCCATAATAGGGGCACTTTAAAGTCAAATCAGCTTTAACTTCTGATATACAGTTTTCTGAGCGTACACATCTGAAGCACGTGCACAGAAATCATCTGTCATGTGGCATATAAGTATTAAAGTAACCCTTTCATGTCTTATTGCGCTTAAACTGTCAAATACACACACAAACATGCAGATTAAAGGGCGGTAATATTATAATAAGATGCCCCTTCTACATCACAGGGTGGAGCAAAATCTGAGCAGCTTGTTTTTTCACAAGCTTGCAGGGAAAGGCTTACCAAAACAAAGTTATTGGGTTGTTCTTTTTCATGTTTTCTGGGTTGGTAGATGCACTGGGGACTCGATTATAGCACTTAAACATGGAAAAAGTCTGATTTTCATGATACGTCACCTTATGACTGGCTGACACTAAAGTGTTGTGTTCTTTAACCAAACATTATAACCCAAGATGAATTACCTGAAACATCCAGGTGTTCCAGGTTGGGGCAACGTGACACCACCTCAAACACAGCCTCATTGGACACGTTGTAACAGCCGGCCACCTCTAAATGACGGAGTTCAGGGCAGCACTGTGCCACCGTGTACAGTCCTCGATCGGTCAACCTCCGACAGCCACTGACCACCACTGTCTCCAGGGTGAGACACACATTGGGTGTGTCCTGGCACAGTCTGCGAGTGAGAACCCGAAGCGCGCGGTCCACGTGTAGCACGTCTCCTGTCAGGCGAATAGTCCTCCATAAGCGTGGGTCCCACGCCAAGTTGTACCAGCGGCGGCACACTCGGGCGCACCGACATAGTTGGTTAGTGGGCAGGTGGGTGAAGATCTGTAAGAAAGCATGGTCAGGAAGGATGTCGATGGGCGCCCCCTGCTGTTCCCTCGGCTGCCGAAGGCTCCTTTGAGGATGGGTGAGGGAAGTGGGTGGCGTGTGAACCATGGCGATGGTTTCCGTGCCAAACGTGGAGGAAGACGTGGAGGAGCCATTAAGCACACCTGGAGATGAACGAGGCGGCAAAATCAGAGCTGGACTTGGCGTACTCACTGTTCGCATGCTAAGGTCCGAGTCTGGGAAAAGAGGGAATAGAAAAACAGACAGAAAAGGATGAGAGAAAGACAAGAACACACTATGATACTGCACTCAAGCCACTCTGAGAACATCATTATGTAACAAAGAGAAATCGTTGAAATAATGTAAACAAATCGAGTCTTTCCTTTGTCTTTCTGCATAAGCAATGCATTTGGCTTTATTCCGCAATGATGACTGAGGCACAAAGTGTTTCATAGTTTTCAGAAAAATTACTCTGGCAGTCTTGTTGAGATCTAGGATGTACACACGGCCTGCAAAAACCATATTCACATACTAATCTCCCGTGAATTTCCTCCTGGCCCGATCCATGCCTAATATCACTGAACCCCCAGATATAATGTATCAGGCCTTCTTTAGCCCTTCCCAAACTATCAGGGCAGTAATGACTGGATGTGGATCAAGGGGGTTACCAAGCTTTTATTATTCCATTTGATTAAACTGCGAGCTGCTTAACCGCAATATGTATTGTTCAGCAGAACTCAAGCCATAAGTCTGTTATTTCCATTAATTTATGGGCATGATGACCCCATTGTTCCCTTTGACAGATGTTTTAGTCTCCTACAGTTTCACAGTGTGCTGTGTTGAGTAATGGGAAACAGCAGCGTGTGATCATAGCCCATATATGAGGGATATGCTTCCCCTGATGAGAATATTAGAGCCAGCAAGCTGGCACATTGATGAATCAGTCTTCAAAAAGCGCCTTCATGAAGACCACATATCTTTAGCAGCACATGTTCAAGCCCATTGATTGACAAAGAAAAAGGAAATTTCCATTATTAAATATCAGGAAAAAAGTGTGATTTAATTGCCAATTTATATTATATTATATTTTTTTAAGTCACAGCATGGATTTCTAAAATACTTGGACACAACCACCCTACAATGATAAAAATCCATTTTTAATCCATAAAAAATCTAAACAGTCTCAATTATCAAGCAGTTTTGATTTTCTAAGCAGTTGATTTCATACTGCTCAGGTCCCGCCCACAATTGCTGATGGACTGTCTCATTTTAGCATATTTACAAAAAAGCGAATGTGACGTGAAAACTCAATCGTAAGCATTCTGTTTCAGCTTGTTTTTCAATCTCTCATCTTTCAGTTCTTTAATCATGAGTCATGTTTTTCACGGGATTCATACCCAAACATTCCGCATCCTAAGTCAAATTCTGTGCTGGCTGAGCTACCGAGCAAGCTTGTTACATCTGGAAAGTGCAACATATGGAGCTGTAATCATAACTGTGTACGAAAACGATTACAAGTGCTCGCTGTGTTCATTCCTGTTGGAGACTGCAGTGATATGTACTTATTGGTATGCATTTTGCGTCCTACCAAAAAGTTCCCACAGGTACATTTTAGTCATGAGATCAGGTAGGAAAAATGGGCATTCGATGTCCCATTTAAAGACAAGATCACTTTAAATGAATATTCTATTAACTCTACTGGAGTTATGTTTGTTCATAATTTTGAGAGAACCTTGCCAGAACATTCGAATCTCATTCAAATCATTCATTCAGGATAAAGACTATATTTTGCACTGCATTTTTCTCATTTCCTAATAAGAACCGCTCTTTAAAGCAATTCATTTTGGAATCGCACTATACTGACAGTGTTGAATGTTTGTGATTCATTCAAAAGAACCGGCTCACAAATATAATTAATTCAGGAGTCAGACTAAACTGATCACGCTCTCTATTTCACGCTGTAGATTCAGTAGCAATATTTTAGTATTTCAGTACATATCAGTATTATCAGCGGAAGAATGCATTACATTTAAAGGAATAGTTCACCTAAAAATGTAAATTCTTTTGTTAATTACTTACCTTCATGTTGTTCCAAACCCGTAAGTCTTTTGTTTATCTTTGAAACACAACATATTTTTGATGAAATCCAAGAGCTCTCTGACCCTTCATATGTGACATCAGTTGTTCATCCATAGTTTTCTGATGTGTTGTGGTACTCTCCAAAATGTCACTAGGGTGACGCAGAGGAGAATATTGTTGAATAATGTTGTTATTTTTGCTCAACAAAAAATTCTCATAGCTTCATAAAATTACGGTTGAACCACTGCTATCACATTGACTATTTTAACGATGTTCTTGATACTTTTCTGGGCCTTGAACGTGGTAGGACCCTTGCTGTCTATAGAGGGTCAGAGAGCTCTGGGATTTCATCAGAAAAAACGTAATTTGTGTTCCAAAGACAAACAAAGGTCTTACGGGTTTGTACGACATGAGGGTGAGTAATTAATAACAGTTTTGGGTGAACTATCCCTTTAATTTTGGTATTTTTAAAACTGGTTATTTTCTATATTTAATAAAAAAGTACACAGAAAATCCTATAGGAAAAAAACCTACACAACTAAAAATGTCAGAAGGGAGTATAGAAAGTGAGACATTTAGCTTTGATTGAATGTCTAGAGTCACCACATTCACAAACTTAGTCCTCCGAGCAGCCAAAGTCCCATAATGTTATAGGGAGCCACTACAGTTGGCAGAAGAAGCAGAAGCCAATTACGTTTTAATGTCACCACTAGAGACGAAGAATTGGAAGTGGCCTTGCAGACTGGCACTGAGCCCTGACTAACACTCTAGATCACTGCCCTCAAGCTCAATTACACTGCCATGAGGAGACACTGTTTGCTTGCATTGCTAATACAAAACATTAGCTCCTAATTGAACAAACAGTAGGAGGAGCTTGTTCCGCTAGTTTTCAAAGAAGTAACAGCAACCCTGCTGGAAAATACAGCCTAAACCAGTAGCTGATTTGACATTTTGGTTTAATTTATGGTCATTAGTTGATTCAAGCTGGTTGATCAGCTAAATTATCAGCTGGCCAAACTAGTTTTGAACTGGACTTTACTACAAGTGAACTTGAAACATGAAAATTTGAATGAAAACAATTAATTTCAGATTTTAATCTTTTGCTTTAATGACAACAGCACTCAAGCTGCTTGATCTCCACATTTTAACTCCACATTTCCAGTATTTTGCCATAAATGTGTGACAGAATACTACAGTGAATATCTGAAAATTGTCTGTGGGTTTTAACTGCCAAGGCACGTTTTGCTCAATTTATCTTGCTAAATGGTAGAAGTGTAAAGTTGCGTATTGTCAGACTCAAACTCAACAGGAGGCTTAAAGAAAATTTCCAGTTTAACAGTTTATACACTCAAATACACAAATTTTTCTCTTAGACAGATTGAATAAACAGTAAAGCAGCAACTGTAATCAGGGTGCCAGTGTCTGTTTCACACATTCATAATAATGCATTACTCAAGCACACAATGGGATTTTAGGAGCTTAAAGCTCTACGGAGAGGGCTGGAGAACAGCCACACTGATACTGAAGTGTGTCAGGTTGCTAAGACCAGGATTAAAAATCCACTAATCCTCCATTAGTTTTAAATCAATGGTTCATCTGTGGCTCCACACCAAAAATATATGGGCAAAATCTGTATCTGGTGCTTCATTTTCAGACATTTTCCTAAATATATATGATTTAGCCTTAAAGAATCCACAAGTTTCTAGAGAAAAATTTGATTCTCTCCCTTTTAGCCTCCAAGTTTTGTTTGCTCCAGTTATTTTCTTCTAAATCCCCCAAAACTTCTGGTTTAAAGGAGTAACTTTGCCAAATTTAACCCAAAACCACACATAATGCCACAGGAGCCATAATTACCTCAAGCCACGAATTGTATCTCATTATTGCATTTATTTTAAGACTGTTCCATGCCTGTTCTGGTTGCAATCTAATGAAAATGAGGTGAAAACATGAAACTTGAAGCTAAACTAAAACGTTATTAATGTCAATGTACAACTTAAACATTTGTTTTTTTCACTACAAATCACTGGAAGTCCTTGAAAAGAACATTGAAAAATGTGAAATGCCTCTCTCGTCTTTTCAGCAGAGAGGTGAAGTCCATCAATGGCGCATAATAGACTGTGGATTGGTATTCCAGGCAGGTGTAATGAGGGTCTCAGACATAAAACTACTCCAGAGACAAGATGCCAACTAGCCTTTTAATCCACTGACAAATGCCTGCTCTGACAAAAGTGAAAGAAAAAAAGGAGACAAAAATAATGCCTCCAATGTTTCAAAGCAAAAAAATAGGCCTGTTTTAAATCAGGTTTGCAACCCAAGTAACCGTTTACATTCTCAGCATTTCTTTCAAATCTTGAATAAAAAAAACAGGGAGCTGGGATGAGGGTTAAGCCTTTATAAAATGGCACATGAAATTGCTTAGTCTGATGATTTTGATATTTAATTTCAATTATTATATAAAACATAGCTGCAAGCAGTGATTACCGGGGTTCAATATGAAAAAAGACATTATTTAGCAAGCCTGTAACCACCTAAATCATTGATTTAAAAAGCATTTTTGGCAGATTCAGGTCATTTACAATAGAAATATTATATTTTTTTAATGTTTTAAAGGAACACTCCACTTTTTTTTTGAAAATAGGCTCATTTTCCAACTCCCCTAGAGTTAAACAGATGAGTTTTACCGTTTTTGAATCCATTCCGCCGATCTCCTGGTCTGCCGTTAGCACTTTTAGCATGGCTTAGCATAAATCACTGAATCAGATTAGACCATTAGCATCTCGTTCAAAAATGACCAAAGATTTTCTATATTTTTCGTATTTAAAACTTGACTCTTTTGTAGTTACATCGTGTACAAAGACCAACAGGAAATGAAAAGTTGCGATTTTCCAAGCTGTTATGGATAGGAACTATATTCTCATTCCGGCGTAATAATCAAGGAACTTTGCTGCCGTACCATGGGTGCAGCAGGCACAATGATATTACGCAGCGCCTGAATATAGTCCCCAGCTATTTTACTTTTACCTTAGTAGCTTAGTGCTGGTCATGTTGGAAGTTACCTAGCTGGGGACATTTTCAGACGCTGCGTAATATCATTGCGCCTGCTGCACCCATGGTACGTAGGGATGCACCGATACCGATACCAGTATCGGTTATCGGGCGATACTTTGTTAAAATACTCATACTCATATTCGTACATAACTTGCCGATACCACAGATAGCGCTCAACAGTATTTCACTACGCGGATGTGATTTGTTGTCCTAACTGACAAGGGAGAGACAATGAGCCGGAAACTTGGCTTTGGAGATTCTGCCCAAAAGCTTGTGTGTGAAAGCATCAAGACCAGACCAGTAGATTTTCACTGAGAACAGTAAGCAATGTCAGCGATTTGGGAATATTTTAAAATAAAAGACAAAAACAGGAGTAAGGAAGTTTGTAAGATCTGTACCGCTACGGTGTCAAGGGGCGGAGAGGAAAGTACATTGTTTAACACAAGCAATTTGATTAAACATCTGAAGATGCACCATAGTGCTAAGTACACAGAGTTCACTAATGCTAGTGCAAGACCGCAGCAACAAAGCTTAACTGAAGTCTTGCAAAAGCGAGAGAAACTGTCCAAAGACAGCCCACGGGCCATAAAAATAACAGAGGCACTTACTCACTTTATAGTGCACAATGACCAGCCACTTTCGGTTGTTGATAATGTCAGATTTCGCCATCTCCTTGGTGTGCTAGAGCAAAGGTATGACATTCCCAGTCGCCCCTACATCACAGATGTAATGTTGCCAAAGGTGTACGATAAAGTGAGAAAAATCACGTTAGGTCCCTGGTGCATGATGCTACAGCAATAAGCTTCACAACTGATATTTGTACTTTGTGTAACTGAATGCTAATAAGTAATAGTTCTGCTCACTTTTTGTTAAGTTGGGTGTGTTAACTATACTTTTCATTTACTTTATCTGGTTGTGTTTACATTTTGTCTAAAGTGATCAAATCTAAGAAGTATCAGGTATATGTATCGGTACTCTGTATCTGAAAATACTTGTACTTGTATCGGTTTGTAAAAAAGTAGAATTGGTTCATCCCTAATGGTATGGCAGCAAAGTTCCTTTATTATTACGCCAGAATGAGAGTATAGTTCCCATCCATATCAGTCTGGAAAATTGCAACTTTTCATTTTCTGTTGGTCTTAGTACACAATGTAACTGTCTTATCAGATTCAATGTAAATGTCTTATCAGATTTAATGATTTATGTTAAGCTATGCTAAAAGTGCTACCACCAGACCCGGAGATTGGCTCAATGGATTAAAAAACGGAAAACTCATCTGTTTTGAGTTGGAAAATGAGCCTATTTTTTAAAAAAGTGGAGTGTTCCTTTAATGAGTATGTTAGTGCCAGGTGTGGTCCGATCTCTTTAAAACTTTGCATGCTTGTTTAGAATCTCTTGTTGCAGTTTTGAGTTTTCCTTTAGGCTTAATAGGATTTTGCGTAAATTTAAACAGGCCTCTTTTCTAAACAACCCTGTTATAGCTTCCCAAAGGGAAAATTTCAACATTCTTTTGATAATTATTGACCTAGAGAGTCCAGAGAATTGTAATGCAGTGTTTTTTTTTGAGATTGAGCGAAAAACCTAGGACTAGTTCGCAAAAGTAGGTTTTTTTTACATCATCTCAATCATTTAACAAACAATTTGATAATGACCGATCAACTGACTCTAGTGGTTCTTGAGGAGTTCTATCATACGATATGGTTATCGCATGTATGTGCGAAAAACTGCGCATTGTACAATCGTTTACGCACTTAAAAATGCGATATCGCCCCTCCAGTGGCCTTTGGGGCCATGAGTCAAACAGGCCCACCAAGTTTTGTTCCGATCTGCCTCTGTTTTACCTTATAGACACTTGTGGCTCATTGGTCCCCAAGACCAAAAAAAATTGTTGATAGAATAAATGGTTGTGTAGGTATTGCCATTTTTAGATTTTTTCCCTCTTATAGCACCAACAAATGCCAAGCTCTGCTATTTTTTGTCCTGTGACCTCAGATTAAGCCCCTTTCTAACGTTTTTGCATCCCTTTGTGACGGTGAGTCAAAAGTTAAAAGTTTTTTAATAATTATTAATATTCACTCTCCAGAGAATCTTTCTGCACTGATTTGATACCGATCAGGTTAAAAACCTAGGACTAGTTCACAAAAGTAGTTTTATAAAAAAAATGCAAAATACCAGAAAATTTCCCAGGCTCACGATCGAATCTGAGGCATGCGTTTTGTTGGCCGAGAACCAAGGATTCCAAAGACACAAGACACTTGTCTTAATGTTTAAAGAGATTTTAAAGATATTTGTCATCATTTATTCACCATTATATCATTCTAAACCATCATCCGTACAATGAAAGTGAGTGGTGTCCAAAACTACTTTGGACCCCACTGACTGTCTTTGAATGGCAAAAATAAAACAAAATAACGACTTTATTCAACAGTTTCCTCCCTTCCATGTCAGTCTTCAACGCATGTTCACAACAGTATCGAAGACTGACACAGAAGAGAAGTCATTGTTAAATAAAGTTATTTTTGTTTTCTTTGTGCACAAAAATACTCTCAAAGCTTAAGAAATTTAAGGTTAAACCACTGATGTCAAATGGACTATTTTAACAATGTCCTTACTACCTTTCTGGGCCTTGAATGTGGTAGTTGTGTTACTGTCTATGAAGGGTCAGAAAGCTCTCGGATTTCATCAAAATTTGTGTTCTGAAGATGAATGAAGGTTTCACAGGTTCAACTAACTATACAGGGTCAACTATCCCTCAAAACTCTCAGTATTTATGAGCCTAATAAAGAATCCGAATCATCAGGAATTCAAGTTTCAGCTGCAACATTTGAATAACACAATTTCCAAACAATAACCAAACACAGCATTTTTGTGATCCATTCAACAAAACTCTGCCAAAGCTCTACCACAAAGCATGCAACTGATTTACCCAAACGATTGGGAGCAAATGTTCAACATCAGGTTGAGCTGTCTAGTCTTCCCATCGCTTGGCACCGAGGCATAGGTAAAGATCTTTAAATACACAGACCAAAAAATGACAGATGGGAATGTGAGGAATGCCATTTCACCCTGTAGCTCACTTAAGCAAAGCCTGCTGTGAACTCTCCGACTCGTCACTCCTCCAGCTGTTCAGCATCTCGTCACTCAGTGACCTCTGAAGAACGTCAAGTGGGAATATTTTTCTGCACACCTCTATAATCCAAGACAACCCGTACAAGCATTATTAATTGCACAGCTGTCAGCTCTGGGATTGATTAGTTGTTCCTCTTACAAAAGCTTCCTGCTGTTGAACTTTAAGACCTTTTTCATACATACTTCATAGTCTGCTTCTGAATAATCAAATTTGATCTCAAGGATATGCTATGTTCTCACAGAACTAGCACCAAATGGAAAAACAGCCAGAAATGGAGAGGTTGGAGGGAATCACGCTTACAAATTTGACAACAAAAGTCGTGTTTCATCTCAGGAGTGTTCCAGGGGTAATTGCTCGCAAATATGCCTAATGCAGATTGGTGCTTATCTCAAGACAGAACCCTTTAACCACAATCTCGGTCGAAATCTTCTACCTTTTGAAGGATGAAAATGAGATGTTTGGAGTTAGGGCCAGTTTCTATGTTTTGAGCAGACTCCAAAGGGTCTGGAGTGAGGGTGAACAGGAGGTCAGACCCACTCACTCATGTTGTTTACTCATGCACAGATGACTGCACAGCTCCACACAGACCACTATCAAGGGAATCACCTCTAGCCAAAACGAAAAATTCGGCTCCGGCAGTTGCGTTAAACACGCAGGGCAGATTTCAAAACTCCAAACGTCACATCAATCAAAGTTGCAAATATGTTGTTATATAATCCATCACTTCTACATTACATTGAAAAACTTTCAAGCCCCCAAGCTGTTTTCTTTCTACCCCCCTTGTTCCAAAAAAAGGCTACCTGTTAGTAGAGTGTGTGAGGGGAGCAACACCAAATTTTCCACCCAGTTCAAAGCATCCTGTGATCTGTCCACTCCAAGTTTTCAATTTTATTTGCAAGGAGGAGTGTGTTCTGTTCAGAAATGAACTGAGAATGTCTTTAATCTCCAGTTTCAGAGTTTGAACTGTGGTAGCAAACAGGAAGCCGAATTCAATTAAGTTTAAGGGATATTTCACTTATAAATGAAAATTCTGTCATCAATTACTCACCGTCATGTTGTTCCAAAACCGTGAGACCTTTGTTCATCTTCAGAACACAGATTAAGATATTTTTGATGAAATACGAGAGCTTTCTGACCCTCTATAGACAGCAACACAACTGATACATTGAAGGCACAGAAAGGTAGTAAGGACATCGATAAAACAGACGAAGAAATTGTTGAATGAAGTCGTTATTTTTGGGTTTTCTCATAGCTTCATAAAATTACAGCTGAACCACGGATGTCACATGGACTTTATTTTGGATTTTATTGATGTTGTTACTACTGTTAAACATGGTTGTTGCATTGCTGTGAACGAAGATAAACAAACGTCTTACGGATTTGGAATGACATGAGGGTAAGTAATTATTGACACAATTTAAATTTTTTGGTGAACTATTCTTTTAAATGTAAAGAAAGTTAAAATGAGTGTTACCTTGGCTTTATTCCAAAAAATGTGATTCCCAATGCGCACAAACTTCCCAGAATAGTGAGTGCCCTGTTGGTGTATACTTCCTTTTTAATATTTGTATTAAATAGTTATGTTTATGTTACACATTTGTTTTTTAATCCATTTTCCAGTTATATCAAATTATATCACCCTGCTTTTCAAGATATCAGCATTGGCATCAGCTGTCAAAAACTATCGGTTGACAACAATTTAGAAGATACAAGCATTCAAACCATACAGTCCGTAACTTCTGCCAATAGGGATCAACGATTTTGATGACATCACCCTGCACTTCAGCTTCTCATCAAGCTTTCTGTCCAAGACTGTCCATGCATGAATCAATGCAGACCACAAAACGTATCAGACCCATTTGAATTCTACACAGAATGCTATTTTATAGAGATATGGATCTTTACCAAGCTTTACCAAGCTCAATGTCTCTGGCACAAGCTGTGAATGAAATGTTATTGGCTATTTAAAAAAGGGGCGGGACTGCTTGATATGTCCCACCCTGTCTTCCTGCTTCAGTTGAAATAACGTCAACACATGGAATAACACTGCGTGTTTCAAAGCACTTCAGTGAACTTTTAATCATATTTAATAAAATACCTTTTGACCAGGGTGAGAAAAAACTTGCAAGCACAATTACATATTCCAACCTCTATTGAGGGTATTTAACATGTTAGTCTCAGAATGGAGCTCTTTTGTGAGAGAAAATACAGATGCCGTAATATATAAAAAAAAGCCTCCCAATCAATGGAGTTCTCATACTCTTGCAGTTCAGCTTCATGACCTCAGGTCTCCAAATCTCACCATCTATTCATTGTTTTAGTTAAAAGAATCAAAATGTGATGTCTTCAGATGTGTCTCTTCCACTTTGACACCAAGCGTGACCTCTGGCAGCAGACAGTAATCTGATCTCACATCGCAACCCCGGGAACTTGCAACATCGTGGTGTTGTGGGCCAGAGACCGGCGCTGCTGGACTTTGATTCAGCAAAACTTGCTTTCTTAAGTGTCAGAACTATTAAGCTCAAACGTCACGCCAAGAAATGAAATAATCACAAATGTATAAGTACTAGGGTACATGACAGCAGAGACGGATCTTTCCATCTGCAGTCGGCAGCGTTCGAGTCGTTCAGAGGTTGTTGACAGACCTGGCACTCCTTGCGCTTGGCTCATCTGTCAGTCTAACCACAGTTCCTGACAGACGCTGGTCCTGCATATGTCTCAGCTGTGCCCCTTCCAGCTTCCAGAGGGGCATCTTGTTTTGATTAAAATGCCTTCGGAGCTTCTCATGCAAGTTTTTGGGGCTCTGCAGCGTTCGTGCGTTTAAGAGCAGCTGCGCTCATGCACTACCAGCGAACACATGTACTAATCACTCACGTTATCCCTCTCTATTCTGACACTAACTTGTATATTAATAAGCAATTTATATGTGTCCTGCATTAGCCTGCATGTTAAAAACTGGTGGGAGCAGTTCAAAAGTTGTCTAAGGGTTCACCATCTTAAGCAGTATCAGGTATCAAAGTGTTAGGTGCAGAAAAACACGTTCGGTTCCGGCGTGAGCATATAATCTGTGTTTTGTTTGTTTGTTGAGGAGTCAAACCACCACATCTCTTTGATGTTTTCACTCTCTAATTACCATATTAAAAAGAAGTGAAGTAACCGTGTCACCATAAATATTGTTCTAGAAATATTCCTCCTTATGGGTCCAGGATTCATCTTATTTAATCAAAAACATCATAAAGGAAATATTCGAACATCTGGTGTTCAAACCAGGGCTTTGCCACAGTAAAGGAGGCGAAGGAAAGGCATTTCATGTTCCTAACCAGTCTGCCCTGTTCTCATTCGCTCCCCTCCCCAGTTTGGAGAGCCTGGCTGGTGATGCATAAAGCAGAGAGGATCTGGAGAAACAGTCTGAAGCCTGATCACCCTCGTCCTGGCCTGGGCCCCCTTACACAAATTAACCACATGTACACTCTGCCTGCACACAAATTTCTACATTAGCAGATGACGTCCGGAGAAAATTAAATCGAAGAAACTCTACAAACCAAAGACAATGAAACATTTTCGTCAGCCATTTTTTTGTGAGCTGTTCCATAAGATCACAGAGATGAAGTTTCTACACAAATACATCTTTAAATGGGTCTTCTGGCAGAGGATTAACAGATTAAGTCAAATCTAAGAAACTAGTCATACTGAGTTGTGATTGGCTGGCCTGCTAAGCAACCAAATCTCACAGTGGCTGTCGGATGCCAGGCTGGACATGAATGATCCCTCTGCCTTATACATGAAAAGCAGCCAAAGCATTTGGCTTCAAAGCTCATTATTCACAGATTCTTATTAGTGCTACGCTGATCTAATCTCCAAAACCTAAAATAGCTAATCTGCAGACTGGGCCACGCATTTCATGGCTAAATGGAAACATATTGTTAATCCTACGAGAATACTTTTTGTCAACAATTTCAGAATACTGGCTCCTGCGTCAGCAGGATCACATGCTTGAATGAATGAATGAATAATAATAAATAAAGAATAAATAAAGTTGTTGTTTTTGTTTTCTTTAGGCACAAAAAGTATTCTCATAGCTTCATAACATTATGGTTGAACCACTGATGTCACATGGACTATTTTAAAGGGGTGATGACATGAGAAATCAAAATTTCCTTGATCTTAGGACATATAAGAGGACTTTGTACCATTAAAACATCTGGCAAGTTTCATAGCTTAAAACATCCTCCTCATTATAAACGAATCGCTTATTTAATCAAGCTTCAAAAACAGCTCGTTTGAATCTGAGGTGCAAGGTGACATCACCCGGGCACAACCATTTGCATAAACACTGCCTCCAGAGTAAGACATTGATGAATAGGCTCCATAGGCTCCGCCCACTGGTGTTCAGTCAGTCAGAGGATTGTTCGGACTTTGGAGCATGTTGTTTTGTGTCAAGAAAAGTTCACAAAGAAACATTTGTTAAAAGATGAAGCGGTACTAGATCTGACTGCAGCTGCATCACAAACTGTAAGTAAATTATTTTATAATGCTTTGTCTGGAAATGACCCTTTTTTTAACATGTTGTCAAAACACTCACATGAAATAGCGAGGGAGCATTGATACTGTTTCCTATGCAATGACGTTAGCCAATCATAACAGTGGCAGATTACTGAAAAGCCTTAAATGACCCACCTCTTAAAACGGGTCGTTTCAGACATTAAAGAATTAGTTTCCCACATATTTATTTGTTTTTTTATATTTATTTGTGTTTTTTTTGTTCATTAATATAAGTAAACCTCAAGGAACATATTAAAATAATTTTAAAAATCCATGTCGCCTTTAACAACGTTCTTACTACCTTTCTGGGTCTTGACCATGGTAGTTGTGCTGCTGTCTATGCAGGGTCAGAAAACTCTTGGATTTCATCAAAGATATCTTAATTTGTGAAGATGAACAAAGGCCTTAAGGGTTTGAAATGACATAGGGTGAGTAATTAATGACAGAACTTTCATTTCTTGGCGAACTAAAACAGGTATTAGAATCATGTTTTTGTTCATAAACATATTTTATTCAGATTTTAACTCACCAAAAAGTCCAAAGAAAAGGATTACAATATTATTTCACATTCATTCTGGAGATTAAGCTTCTTATAAAGCAGCTCCTGGCCTCCTAAAAGGAAGCAATGACCTCATCAGGGTAGTTGGGGCACAATGGAAATAACTGCCTACTGATTTCCTGTTCTCTCTACTGTTCCCCATTACAGGAAACAACCGTGAGAGACAAAGGTCTCTGTACTCCAAGAGCATTCCACAAACACACATGCCATTGATGCAGAATGACAAATGCTGATGATTCTCCTCCCTGCCACTTTGACTGGAAATGACAATTATACAAAAGACTTTAGATAAGCCATTTTAAAGCACAGTATAGTCATGCTACCACACCTACATTCACATAATGGTAGTTCTGCAGTAAAAGATGGCATACTAGATATCTACATAAATGCCACACCAAAGCTCTACACCATCAAAATGGTCCAGCGGGGGTCTTGTTTATTCTTTCTCCACATAAGCGAAGCATCATTCTCCTCTCAACTCCCTCACATAACTACATGTCACTAATCAGGGGTGCGCTGTGGTCGCTGTAATCATCCTGTCATTTGGCATGAAAGCCTAAGTCTTTTGAAGAGCTTACAAGAGTTTAAAGTAGCTGGCCCAGAATCCTCCAACACATTCATAATTGATTTGAGGCTCCTCACAGGTGGTCAGGTCTTCTCGCACTTTAAAGTGCTCCTATTATCCCATTTTTAATTCTTCAATGATTCTCAAATGATTAGTTTGAATCAGTTCAAAGATTCAGTCTATTTGAACTTCTTTCTGTGAGCATACTCTGCTCTAATTGGTCAGCTTTTTTGGTAAAATTGGTAAGATTTTGCAGATACAGATAAGATTTTTCTACATTACACACTGCATGAAAGGCAATATTGGAAATGGCATAACAATTTGAAAATAAATCTCTCTTTGAATAAAACACAAACAAACAGGTGTCCAGAATGTTTTAGCTCAGAACAGGGCTGTGCCTTTACAGCTCGTAGCTCAGATACTCAGATACATGTGTTTTAAACTGTATTAGTTTACTTCTGATATAAATGGAGTACACACATCTGAAGCACACACAGAAAGAGTCTGTCACACGGCATGTGAGTACTAAACTAAGTTCTCTTTCAAGTCTTATTGCGCTTAAACTGTCTAATACAGACAAGTTTATGTTAAAAACACATGAGTTACAAAACAGTCAGTTATGTCTGTGAAGGTAAACAGCTGGGAAAGAGATCGCAAGTTTATTTTAGATTTGTGTGGCAGCAGCGTAATATACAGTAAATAAATCCACTGTTCTGTTGTTTCCTAGGACTCTAAATAGTGTTCTGTGCTGGTCTGTGCAGCCAAAGACAGTACAGTTAGCATGCTTTGCTCGAACCTTTGCCGTGGCGTTAAAACTGGTACACCGCTTCGCTTGCGAAAACAAAATGGTGGCACCATGGGTGGAAACTTGCAGATTAATGGGCAGTAATATAATAAAACTAGAAAGGCTTACCAAAATAAAGTTACTGGATTGTCCTTTTTCACATTTTCTGGGTTGGTAGATGCACCGGGGACCCGATTATAGCACTTAAACACGAAAAAGTCACATTTTCATGATATGTCTCCTTTAATATCCCTATTAATTATAAGTCCATGGTGCTTTAGCATGCAAGAAATACCATGTGCACATCTGCCTTTGTATTATTAAAGCACTCTATGGGGAAAAATAGCAATATAATGACTCAAATATTGAAAACCTGCAGCAATACCATTACCAAACCTCTGTCAGACTTGCAAAGACTTAAGCTCTGTGGAAAGAAAAACAGTGTGGTTGAGTATGGGAATCTTTAAATGCCGTGCTCTGCCAAGTGTCTACGGACATCAAATGAATTTCCTCTCTTAAACGTCTACTGTTGAATCTCTGCAGCAGTGAAAACAGACAGACAAAGAAAATATACCTACAACCTAAAACCCAGTGCCTGGGATAAATCAGGCCCCGCTCTCCCATGGCAGCTCCCTCTCACCTCTGCTGTGGCCAAACTCTCTCAACCAGTTTTCTCCTCACTTCCAGAGAACTTTGTCATGACATTATGGACAACACTTTTACCTTATACATCAAGAGGTTAAAACAAACCAGCAGTCCGAATTTATCCGTATCATTTTGTTAAACAGGCAAACCTTGTGTTGGGAAGGGTCGTAACACAGACACCTGCGAGACATTTCCCTTGAAAAACAATCACTTCCCTTTGCTGCTGAGCAGCTTTCAACACCACTGGTATTTGAGTGAAGCCAAGGTGAAGAAATTAATTTCTCTATAGTCTTTTCACAGTGTCTGAGATGTTTCAAAACCTAGTGAGCTTCCTGCACAAAGCCTATAGTCTTCTGTGGCAGAATACTCCAATAAGCATAAATATACACAGTACACACTTTTAGAAGAAGTAGTCATTTTTTTACTAAAAGGAACCCTGTGTATTAAGACTTCTATGGCTTCATATAAAGTTAATATTGTCTCTTACTGAAATATGTAGTAGAAAACCCATTAAAGATTGTTATTTAAAAAAAAAAAAATATATATATATATATATATATATATATATATATATATATATATATATATATGTTATTTAAAAAATCCACATTGTTTTATATATATTTTGGACTATGAGAACTGATGTAAGTCTAAGAGAACCGATGTAAGTCTTCACTGCTATTCCTAGCGATAAGAAGAGGAGAAAAGAATGGTAAGATGCATGTGGACAAATAAAACTTCCTAAAGACCTGCGTCTTTGTTCTCTCCACTTCAGTCCTGATGCCTTTGGGACTTTGAGTAGACCACAGCTACTGAAAAAGCTTACAAATGGCGGAGACAAGAAACGCTAGATGCCATCCTGGAAGAATGTAAACATGCAGACACTTTTTATAATGCTGTGAGCACTGAACAAGTTTCTCAGCGTGGATTTCACTTGATATCCGAGGCCGTTTAGACTCATTGTGAAAAAAATCGATGGTACGGTGTTTAGTTCAAGCCTACGTTTATATTGATCGCCCCTGTATGCTCTTTCAGTAGCTGTGGTCATCGTATCAGTACTTTATTTTCAGAGTCGTGTTGAGGTAAAATTAGCAACAGGTAGCACCAGTAGCTCATCGAGTGCAAGCATTTGATGTCATCTAAATAATGGCACCCCCCATAGTCCAAAATATGTATAAAACAATGTGGATTTTTTCTATATATTTCAGTAAGAAACATCATTTATGTTATATGAAGCCAGTGGTTCCCAATTCCGCTCCTGGGGACCATGATGTTAATCAAGATAATGTTAATCAGGTGTGTTAAATAAGGGAGACATGCAAAATGTGCAGAGCAGGGGGTCCCCAGGACCAGAATTGGGAACCACTGTATTAAGCCATAAGCCAAGTCTAAATACCCAGGGTTCCCTTTAATAAAGGATACTTGCAGATATGCATTAGATTTTTTTCATCATAATTTAAGGATGCAGTGATGAAGCACATATCTGTCCTTTAATGCAAGTTTCCTGTAATGATTTGTGTGACAGCGCTGAAATAACATGGTCTTTCAAAGTTTTTACAACTTTTTTTTTTTTTTTTTAAAGGCTAAACACTTTCCCAAGTTCAACTCACAATGAGTTTTGCAGGATAATGAAGTCACGAAAGCTTGGAGAAATATAAGCAGCTAAGCAACATCTCTCTCAGATCTTGTTTTATCCATGCCATTAATTCAGTTCTGGACTCGTAAATCTGACTGGCCTTCTCTTGGAAGAGCCGCGGATGAGTTCAAAAGACTGTTATGTCTTTTTCCCACCACAGCTCAAAGTTTAGATGAGGCGTATTATTCAGCACACACTTATGAAGGGCATCTTCCGAGTGGAAGCTCACAAATCCTATCGCGTTGCACCGCATACCTCCTTACCAATGACTTCTCTCCAGCACCCACTCTGTTTCATGCCAAAGAAAATTTGTCCAGACCAGGCCGTCCAGAGCTAGGATCATAAAACTTGGACTTGAACTGGAGTCTCACAGAAGAAGAAGTGCAAGCTGAACTGCTCTACAAAGTTCACATCAGGTGCTTTGTACTTCTAGAGCAAAGACAGGAAATCAAAACCAAAGCAGGACCTGAACTGACCAAGCAACAGCTGTGAAACTGTTGGCCACAGACTATCTCAGATGTCTGATTATGATTTCTCATGTCTGTAATGAAAGATCCGCTTGATCTGACAGTCACACCCACCTTTCGTGCTCAGGGAAAAACCATGCCATAATCCATTTTCAGCGTTCCCACTTCTTTCGACCAATGCATTTCAGTGTATTTTCCATAACCTTTCTAGTCATTTATACTAGATAAGGAAAAAACACATTCTCACTCCCAACTTGTCACATATTGACGTTTTGTCAGGAGCCTTTGCCATCCCTTTTTCACACACAGGGTACAGCTGAAGTCAAAAGTTTACATACACCTTACAGAATCTGCAAAATGTTAATTTTACCAAAACAAGAGGTATCATACAAAATGCATGTTATTTTTTATTTAATACTGACCTGAATAAAATATTTCACATAAAAGACATTTACATAAAGTCCACAAGAGAAAAAAAAAAGTTAAGTTTATTAAAATGACCCCGTTCAAAAAAACTTTATTTATAATACTGTGTTGTTACCTGAGTGATCCACGGCTGTGTTTTTTGTTTAGTGATAGTTGTTCATGAGTCCCTTATTTGTCCTGAAGAGTTAAACTGCCAGCTGTTCTTTAGAAAAGTTCTTCAGGTCCCACAGATTCTTTGGTTTTTCAGCATTTTTGTGTATTTGAACCTTTTCCTACAATGACTGTATGATTTTGAGACCCATCTTTTCACACTGAGGACAACTAAGGGACTCATTTGCATTTCTTACACTATTACAGAAGGTTCAAACGCTCTCTGATTCTCCAGAAGAAAACACGATGCATTAAGAGTCAGGGGTGAAAACTTTTGAACAGAATGAAGATAAAGTGTAAATTTTTCTTAATCTTTAAAATTTTTCTTTTCTTAATTTGTCCCTCAGTTGTGAAAAGATGGATCTCAAAATCATACAGTCATTGTTGGAAAGGGTTCAAATAAAATAAAAAAATAAAAAATAAAAAAAAAACAAAGAATCTGTGGAACCTGAAGATATGGTGTGATATATATATAAGAACCATATCTGCCTGTGTATTTGCAAAGAGTACCAACAACGTCGCTTTAGGGTTTTACAAAGCAGCTCTTTACAGAATTCAATCTCAGCAGGGTGCAGATTTTGACATAAAGCCCATCTACAGAGCAATAAAGCTGCCCGGCAAGGAATGCAGAAAGAAAACATGTCATGTTATATCTGCTTTATGCCTCATTCAGATCACTCTGCAACTTGCAGCTTATTTAAAAAAAAAGTGTAAAGCATTTTTCTTTAATAATGTTCAAGGAATGTTAATTTATTCTCTAATAACATTGGATTTACAAACGGACTCATTAGATATCGATTCACTTAAATATTTCTAAAGGAATATATCTATAAAGCTAACAAAAAACTGTCTTTTTTCAAATTTCAAAATCCTAACTAGGATCTAACTCTTTCCATAAACTCCAGGTATGGAAAATAAACCACAAATCCACCTTTTTCGAATTTAAATGCTCACTTGAACCAGTCAAGTCTTACAGAAACATCTAATGTAAACATGGAAAAACAAACTTAGCATATTTATAATAGCTTTGAGTGCATCAACAGTCTTTCATAAAATCAAAAGATAGTATCTGCCATGTCAGTGTGTACAGTGAGTATAGCCAGCAGAAACATAAGCAACCACATTAAAGAGATGGATAGATATATATATGCAAGTATGAGGGTGTGTGTGTGACCCTGAGACACCTCTTGAACATGGAAACGTATCTCTCACTGTGAACTTCAACTCAACCCTGACTCCTCTCTCTCCAGCACGCTTCAGACGCGGAGATCAGATTTCTGCATGAAAAGAAGACTTAGAGGAACCACACTTTGTACAGCAACATAAACCTCTCTATATCAGATCACTTTAGAAAGGCACTTTAGGATGCAAAAGAGCCTTAATAGTTGTACCACGCTTGAGAGTTGAGAGTTGAACACCACGTGTTCTGTTACAGTGACCTTCCCTTTCATTCAACAGGAAGTCTACATACTGCCACTCAGGCCCTGTTAACTGGTTTTAAAGTGATAGTTCACCCAAAAAATGAAAATTCTGTCATTAATTCTGTCATTTGTGGCCCTTGAGGCTACAAGGATCCTGCTTTGTGGCGCCTGACTTTTCCAAATTGAATACACTTTGCCTAAAAGCAGCATGTGATGCACCTGATACGCACTCAATTGGACATTATTCAACCACAGCACAAAGTGTACCTTCATTTGTTTACATAGACTGACTGATATATGAATATGAAGCTAATAAAATGTCTACCATTGTCCATTTCCCAACACTGTATAGAACAATTTTCTAATCTAATAAAGACTACTCCTCCTTTGGGGAGTCAGTCTGCACTCCCTTCAAAACTATAGTCAAGGAGAGTGAATTCCACTGGCCTGACGTACGTTTTTAACTTTCACAGTCTTTCATACAGAAATTCAAAACTATTTCGAGCTTAGTAAGAGGCTAAGTGTAATGCCTAGAGAGAAAAGTATCGAAGGGATGGAAATCATAGACCTGAATGACTGTTTCCAACACTAATTTCAAAGTTTGAACTGAAGAATGAAAGATATTTGATGTGATGTATAACATCTGTCATTGCTAATAAGTTAACAAACTGTAAAAAAAATAAGGGAACTCTACGGTGAAAAATTCAGATGTAACAGAACTATGTTCCCATCAGCTTATTTAATTAAAAACAGCTGAGCATGCCCTTCTTTGGAATAACCTTGACATATAATTTAAAACAAACTTTTTCTGATAAATCAGCATGGTCCTAGCCAAAATCATGAGTATCATCCAAACGTACTAAGAACCGTGCAGCCTCGTGAAAAGCTCCTTGGGTCATCTTTAAGAGTTGTAGTTTACAGCTCAGGGATTAAAACAGAGAACATATGTTTCTTAAAGATGTAGCTAGCAAGGGGCTAATGATTACTTCCAGCAGGACTAGCAAAGCCTGCTAGGCTAATTACATCTGATAAAATCAATCCAGCTTTTGTCCATGCTCTCGCCTGGCCTGGCTATAAACTTGAAAATAGGAGAGCACACCTTCAACTAAAGATCTTATCAGTCCACAAATAACTACATTTTGGTGCATTTTTGGCAACTTTGCATGTACAGCTTGATTTATTACTTACAAATAAAGTAGTGTGTCAGTATCATGGTACAGCATCAGATGTAACTTTAAAGATTTGATACACTCTTCGCATTGTACGCTTTAAATACACCCAAAATACACTAAAGAAATGCTGGGTTATTTTTTTTTTACCCAAATGCTGAGTACAACTGGTTGAGTCATTATATTGATATATTGTTATTTTTATCATTTTTTCCAGGTGCTGGGTAGTTTGTCTGCACTCTAAAAATGCTGGATTATTTTTGTATTGCCCAAAATGTTTGGTTCAGCTTGCTGGGTCATTATATTGCGTTATTTTTACTATTTTTACCCAAGTGCTGGGTATTTTTTCTGCACTCTAAAAAAATGCTGGGTTATTTTTTTAAACCCAAATGGATGGTTTAGCTTATTGGGTCAATTTATCAAATTATTTTTGATATTTTTACCCAGTTGCTGGGTAGTTTTACTGTATTCTAATAATGCTGGGTTATGTTTTTTAACACAAATGCAGTGTTTAGCTTGTTGGGTCAATTTATCGAGTTATTTTTAATATTTTTACCCAGGTGCTGGGTATTTTTTCTGCACTCTAAAAAGTGCTGGATTATTTTTTAATCCAAATGCAGGGTTCATTTTATTGGGTCATTTTATTAAGTTATTTTTAATATTTTTACCCAGGTGCTGGGTAGTTTTCTGTACTTTAAAAAATGCTGGGTTATTTTTTTTTTATCCCAAATTCTGGTTTAGCTTCAATTTATTAAGTTATATATATTTTTTGTATTATTTTGTGTAACCAGGTGCTCAGTAGTTTATTTGTAACTCAGCTGCTGGGTCATTTTTACTGTTAATACAAATGATGAACCCCTCACATACCTACCCAGCGCTGGGTCAGTGTAACTGTGTCAATGTTGGGTAGTCAGCAGACAGCATTTGTCAGCAGACATTTTGTGTTCTGTCCTGACAGAAAACTTGACTGACGGGAAACGTCCTGAATGAAGTTAAAGTATGTATTACATTGTATTCCTATTAAATTATTACTGTATAAATAGGAAATGTCTGTAGTATCACATTTTTCCTTTTTTTTTGTTTAAACGTATGTCCCAGCTAACGTCTGCTTGGAATTCTAGCCTTCTACAAACGCAGCATCCATCAGATCTACACTCAAAGCGAACGATGCACTGGCGCCACCATGGAAGTTTTACCACCCGCCAAATGAATGTGCAACCAGGGCTGCAATTTTTGATATTATTTGTTCAACTTATTAAGTAACGTTAATTTATTTAACATATTAATATTTTGGGCTCATTTTAAGCAATAAATATAGTCATTTTTTAGTTGAATTGAATTAAATAACTACCCAGAAGATTGTGTTAAATATTTAACCCAACCACTGGGTCAAAACAACCCATTCGCTGAATTTGTCCATATTTCACCCAACGCTGGGTTGTTTTTAACCCAGCATTTTATAGAGTGTAATGGTCGGTAATGTTTTCAAAAACAATATTTTAAAATATTCTGCATTAATTTGATACAAAATTCTGTAATATTGTGAAATATTATTCAAAATATGAAATATCTGTTTTAAATTTTTATATATTTTAAATATAATTTATTCCTGTGATACAATGCTGAATTTTTAGCATCATTACTCTAGTCTTCAGTCTCACATGATCCTTCGGAAATCATTCCAATATGCTGATTTCCTGTTCAGGAAACATTTCAATAAATTTCAATGGATTCTATTCACACTACGTGAAAATAGCAGTATTTTTAGCAATATGCTATTTAATTTTTTTTTTACACTTTGTAAAAATAGCAGTATTTTCCTTGCAATTAATAGTTACATGCTATTTACACCAGTGGCATACAGTATACAATAATAACGTATTGGGTGTAAATTATTAAATGGATGCGCTCTGGGACAATAAAGCCCCCCTACCCCCAACCCTAACCGATAAACACCCATGGGGCACATAATTTCCCACTTTTTAATGATTCCCTTCATTGTTATTGAAAATAAATGTCTTTCAGATGTGATATGTGATGTGAAAAGGGAGAAAAATGAGTTCGGCAGAAGACCGACTCGAACTGTAGCTAGTGTAAATAGCCTCTGCCAAGAAGGCAAGCTATTTGCACTTAGTGTAAATAGACACTCTGTAATAGGCATATTGTTGTTGTTGTTGTTGTTGTTGTTACTGACTATTATTATGCAAACTAATAATAATGCCTAACAACATTCTGCAACCCATGATGGAGTTCAAAAGTTCCTCAGGGTCAGATCGGTTTGGGTCAAGTGCCACATTCCAGTTAAGGTAACTGATCTTTGAAAGTGTAAAACTGAACCACTCGCTGTAACACATTTAATCACACTTGGAATGTTCAGGGGATCAAAGCAGGGGGCATCAACAACAGCTCAAGACCACTGTGAGGAGTGCTGATGCCAAATATCCCACATAAATAGCTTCAGAAGACTGCAGGGTTTTTCTTAAACGAAACTACAAAGCACTGACAATTTGAGCTGACATATGCTTTTACTCCACAATAAAAACACACCACAGCACAAGCAAAAGGGCTCAAGCTCCTGTGGGGTTATCAGCGAGGAAGTGCTGGTAGGAAAGGGCTCTCTGTCAGAACAATACTATCTGACAGCTCTGAAACTGCTCTGCCCACTATTTCTGAGTCAAACTGCCCCAAAACAGTGGCAAGTTCGGTGCTCGGTTTGATACACCGTAAGGCTAGATGACTCACTATGGAGCAAATGAGTGGCTGCGCTTTTCCATCCCAGGAATGGCGAACAATGAGGAGCCACACATACACATTAAAATGAAATAACTCAAGACACAAAAATGCCTCGCTAGCACTCAGTGCTAATCTAAAAAAAGGACTCCCAAGTTTGTCCACAATACATTTTACAAACTACCCTTGTAAAATGCAAACATGTGGAGACTAAAATGACCACCCACAATTCATGTGGGTTTACTTTCAAACTCATAGCTTGCTAATTTGGTTCTGTCATTTTACTAAAAAAATAATCCTTATAAGCTGTAAATATGTCTCACGTAATATTACATTTAAAGGTAAAGTGTGTAATTTTTCTGATGTTAAAATATTTCTCCTCTCCAAGTTCAAGATGCCCTGTTTATTTGAGCAGCTCAGTATGTCAGGTTCTGGCTCAGCCAATGGTGCAAGTCACATTAACTAAGCTAACAAAACATAAAAAGGCACTTTTAAAGAAATAGTCTACCCAAAAAGAAAAAAATCTGTCATCCTTTTCTCACCCTCATGTCATTACAAACTGACTTGAATGAAGTCATTATTTTAGTTTTCTTTGCTCACAAAAAGCATTCTTCATAAACTTAAGGTTGAACTACTGATGTCACATGGACTATTTTAACAATATCCTTACTACCCTTCTGGGCCATGGACATGGTAGTAACATTGCTGTCTATGCAGGGTCAGAAAACTCTCAGATTTCACCAAAAACAAATTGTCTTCTGAAGATGATGAAGGTCTTACGGGTTCGGAATGACATGAGGGTGAGTAATTATCACCTCTGCTGGTCGCAAGACCAAACTGTAAGCAAAGAGAGAGACAATGGCTTGGTCTATACAGAGCAGTGGCTACAGCGTCTTCCCATGTGCAGTGTTTAAGGCGGAGCTGGTGTAAATCAAAGCCGCAGAGGCAGTCATTGGAAGAACCGCTCTGACATTACTGTGGACAGGCTGAGGAGAGACTAGATCTGGTCTCGCTGAGGCTGGATATACTGCAGGCCGCAACCGCACACACACACACACACACACCACAGGTTGGCTCTGAGGATGCCCTTACTGGAGAACAACCTTCCACACTGCACACGCTATATCCACCCCTTTTATATCTACTTCGTGTTTCCACCCAAGTCCATGTACAGCACATTTTACAACCACAGACACTGAGAAGTGAAGATTGCTACCTGCTCTTTCTCACATTATTTTATTAACCTTCAGATTTAAAACCCAATGAAATTGCTTGTTGAGCACATTTTATTTTTTCCTATGTTGATATATATTGTTTTTCCTATTACAGCAGGAACTTTATAGCAGGAAATTTCTGGCTATTTCTGGCTATTGTTTATGAAGTTGATTTGCTACTTGCAAGTTGTTCACAGGAGGTTGGGGTGTTGGGGAAGGGACATTCTTATTCTAGAAAGTCATGAACTTTTTTATTATTTTGTATTGTTGTTCTCTGAGGTCCACTTATAATATTAACGAGATAAAAAAACAGTATAATTTAGAAGTAATAAGCAATTTTCTGTCCTGTTTTGACCCCCCTCTTCAGAACACTGTGGCATAGGCATAGTGCACACTGCTATGATTGGCTAACAGTTATGTATGTTTGACAGCCTACATTCTTCATAGAAAGACACATAAATAGTCAGTACTAGGGATGTAACAATATTAAAATGTCACAATATCATAATATTATGTTGTGAAGTCCATGATGCAATATTTATTGCAATATTTAAAAAAAAAAAGTCATTTTGTGCATTTACAATTAAATTATTCTAGCTAATGCACTTAGCTAAGTTCAAAATTAAGAGCTGCAACCCATTTTAACTAAGAAAACTTCAGAAAAAAATCTGTGAACAGAAAAAAATCAGAAAAAAAAAAAATCTGTGAACCGTATTTTTATGTGTGGTATACCGCCTCAGTCTAAACACACTGGTGTTTTAGGAAGCCAAACAAATTAGAATATAATAATAAGAACAACAATGACAGTAATAGCCAAATATGGTATTACTACAAAATAAATGAAAATAAATATTTCATAGGTAGGCCCTATATTATTTTTGCTTTACACTACAGTAGGGAAATTACAATACTTCTTTCCTAATTTCTACACTTGAAGGAGATATTTTGAATTTGGACGGCAGTAACGTTACTCATTTAAACTGCTAGCTGTCAGCAATTCATACTGCACTTTTAAGCTTTTATTTTGACAGGAATGGCAGTACAGCTTTTATTTTGAAGGAAAACTCCAGCTTCAGTGAAAACAGGCTTACAAAAATGTGTCTCACTACAAATCTAGTGAAATGCTGTAATCATCTACTGTGAAAAAAAAGCATAACAGGTGACTATTATGTTTTCAAACGCGCGCTAAACTCACAATACATGCAATAAACAAGTTCACTGTATTCATTCACTGTGAACAGAGCCATTCTAAAGCATGGAAAACACAGGATCTTGAGCTGATCGCCTAAATAAAGTGCAAAAACTTGAAGAAGGGATTAAGTCATATTGCACTTTCAGTTTTAGTTGTTTGACAGATACTGTGTCAAAGCATAATGGCCCAAAACACAACTTTAAAGACCTTTTATTTTAGAATAAGAAGTTTAAATAACAGACAAAGCAATAGTGACCATGTAATAAAAACAGTTACTCACACTTGTGTGGTGTGACATTATTGTCGAATCCAATACTGTCGCACAGCACTGTCTTTTCATTTCATTCTTTCTAAAAATCCTGTGTTGAATTGTGCCTTGTTTGTAAACTAATCTGTGGTAAAATGAAGTGAACAAAGGACCAAGTTCTTCCTGCTGTTTCTGGAACTTTAAAAACCTTACAAATAAAGTTCATCCACTCTTTCTTAATTTTGAAATCAGAAGGAGTGCAATGCAAAGAATGTTGTCTTCGGAGCCATCTTTATCATTTGGTTTCTGCATAGACTGCGTTTGCCTTTGTCGTTTTGGTAGATTAGCTTTAACATAAGCTGTTTTTAGACTAATGAGAAAGTTTTGAGTACTGAAGCTTATAGGATGTTAGTACAATGATCTCTTATATGTCAAAACATCAAGGGAATTTTGATTTCATTAAAAAGTAGCTCACAGTACCATTTGGGGGTTTGGAGTTATAAGATTTTTTAATGACTCTGAAAGAGTCTCTTTTGCTCATTAATTCCGAAAAAGAAAAAAAAATAATACTGTAAAATTGTAAAAAATTATAACAATTCAAACTATCTGTTTTCTAGTTTAATATATTTTAAAATGTAATTTATATTCCTGTGATGGAAGAGCTGAATTTTCAGCAGCCATTACTCCAGTGTTCAGTGTCACATGATCCTTCAGAAATCATTTTAATATGCTGATGGAGCTCAAGAAAAATGTCTTATTATCAACAGTGTTGGGGAAAGTTATTTTCAAAAGTAATGCATTACAATATTACTTTTTAAATCTAAGTAATAGTAACTGTTGTTACTATTTTGAAAAATGAAAAAGTAATGCGTTACTTTACTAGTTACTTTAAAGTAATCTGATTACATAACTCATGTTACTTGTAATGCGTTACCTCAACACTGATTATCAATGTTGAGCAGTTTTGCTGCATAATGTTTTTTTGTAGAAACCGTGATACTTTTTTCCAAGAGAAAGTTTAATAGAACAGCATATTTGAAATAAAAAAAATACAATTTTTGATCAATTTAATGCCTCCTTGATGAATAAAAGATTAGTTTTTTTTAAGTTAATGACTCTAAATTTTTTAACAGCAGTATGACCTCAAAGCTAACAGACTTGGACTGAAAGCCGCAAAACAAAAATTTGGACTTTATGGGGTCTTTAAGTGTTTGTTTATTCTGGGTATGATTTATTAGAGCGAAATCATACCAATGACTGTGTTCTAATAAATCCCACCCAGAATAAATAAACAAAGAAAGCCTTACAAGAAAAAAGGCCTCAAAAGCCAGCCTCATAAGTTCCCCAGCATTTGTCATTTTATTTTCATCCACATTCACACAATTCACCCAAACACACCCAGTCAGCTTCTTCCCCCCGAGGCAAACTCTTAAACACCACTATGGATTTGGATCAGATTTGGAGACTAGATTATGAAAAAGAGAAATGTTCTCCATAGTGTTTGTGATGGCCAGTTTATTTTTAAGTTTTTATAGCCTCACAAAAAAGTTCCACCAAAATAATCAACAAGTCAAAAGTAGCAAAACAAGAAGAAAAAAAAAAAACTAAAGGCTAGCTAGTGATGGTTAATGAAGACCATATGCCTACCTTCACTGGTAGCTGCATTCTTTGGAGCTTTGGTTGATGTCTGATCTGTACTTGAACTCAGGTCGGAGGAAATACTGGAACTGCCTTTTCCTAAAATCACAAAAAACACCCCAGGACACATCAGGACACCCAAAGCAACGACACTAATAGAGAATCAACGTATCAAAATAGATACTGTATGTAAACAACAAAACTAGTTATATATAGCATACTTACACATGTACATATACAGTGCCTTGCGAAAGTATTCATACTTCATACTTTTTTTTTCACATTTTGTTTTGTTGTTACTTTATGTTAGACTTCTTTAAATTTAGCTAAGTACTGAGTTAAGGGTATGAATACTTATGCAATGTACTTATTTCAGTTTTTTAATTTTTAATAAATGTATGAAGTTGTGACAATTCTGTTTTTGATTTGTCATTATGGTGCATGGAGTGTAGATTGATGTGGAAAAAAGTAATTAAAAAAAAGTAAATTAAAAGTGATTAACAGTTTAACATAAGGCAGCAACATAAAATGTGAAAAACTGACTGTATAGTACAATAAACAACACACAGTATCAACACTTTATTTTATCTGTCAAGCATGCACAAATAACATAAATATAATAAAAGAATTATGCAACAGGGTTCACCAAATCTTGCGATAAATGCCTGGCATTCTTTTTGTGTCCATCACAAACTTAGAATAACAAACCAGATGCCTCCCACAGATACTCCCCAATGGCAAGGACAAAAAAACGAAAGCTGAAACTTTTTACAAATCACATTACAGAAAAAAAACAACTCAATTTGAATTAAGTGTGCAAGATGAGGCGCCACTGACATGAGTTCATCACATAAAAAATTTCTATATTACATAAAAATGATTAAAGTTACTAGAAAACTGGCAGCCAAAACAATTTATTTTGTTGATGATGAAGTTCTTTGGAATGCTAGATGAGAAGCAGATTTTATAATATCTGAAAAGTTGATTCCAAATTAGGAAAGACACAAACGTAAACCTAAGCCTCATGTTTCTTCGTATTTGCAGTTTGATTAGTCGTGCTGATTCCTCTTTGTTTCTGATTTATTTTGAATCGACACGCTCAATAACAAGCAGAACAATTGTATTTCTTTTTTTTTTTTGGTTACCTAAAATAACATGCCCTGGTGTGAAAGTTTCCTAAACACTCCTGTTTGTTCCAATGGCACTTGAGAGCATCAGGTCACATATGAGGCATGTTTACAGGCTCAATGAGAGAGAAAACACAACCCGAGTTCACATAAGCTTTTATTTTACCATAAATGGCCTGACTGATGGAGCTTCCACATGCTGAGCAAAAAATGTGTTTTGCTCTGTAAACAAACCTGTTTTTCACTAAATAGTCTCCTAGTGATATCACTAAAGACATTTCAGGCCAGTTTTTTTTCTTTAATGATGAGTGAAATCAGTGAACCAAAGTGGAATCTGCTTAGACACCAACCTTGAATGCAGCGTCTGGTTACATCACATGTATTGTTTATTGTTCATTGTCTCTTAAGAATGTGCTTCATTGCTGATGAGATTAATTGACTGAACAAACAAAGCTATTGCCATAGATCCTCACTTTTATGACTATGGAGCGAACACTGAATACAGGCCTACTTTATTAGGAGCAAGGTATTTATAATACAAACAGTGTGTACTTTTAACTGACACCTTTTTATGCAAGATACAAATGTAAGACACTCTAAACCAGCTCCAAAGATTGCAGTGTCACAATTATATAAAAGGCTTAACCAACCAAATAAGCACTAAGCTCATATATCCATGTGACTGAACACTTAAAAAAATAATAAAGGCCGCTTTAACATCCTTAAGACATTAATTGCATACAACAAAGAGGCATTAATAGGTTAAATCATTTTTATGTTGTTTAAAGAAGTCTCTTCTGCTCACCAAGCCTGCATTTATTTGATTTAAAATACAGCAAAAAAAGGTAATACTGTGGAATATTTTTACAATTTAAATTTTTTACTTAAATATATTTTAAAATGTAATTTATTTCTGTGATCAAAGCAAAATTTCATTACTCCAGTCTTCACATGATCCTTCAGGAATTATTCTAATATGCTGATTTGCTGTTAAAGAAACATTTTATTATTATTATTATTATTATGATCAATATTTAAAACATTTTTTACATTAAAACATTTTTTTTCACAATTCTTTAATAAATAGAAAGATCCAAAGATCAGCATTTATCTGAAACAAAACACTTTTGTAACATTTTACATTATACCAGAAGAAATTATAGAAAGTAATACTTTTATTTAGCAAGGATGTTATAAATTGATCAAGAGTGATGATAAAGACATTTATAATGTTACAAAAGATTTCTATTTCAGACAAATGCTGTTCTTCTGAACTTTCTATTCATCACAAAACCTGAAAAAATTATACTCAGCTGTTTTCAAAATAAAAATAGTAAATGTTTTTTGAGCAGCAAATCAAAACATTCAAATGAATTCTGAAGGATCGTGTAGCTGGAGTAATGATGCTAAAATTCAGCTTTGAAATCAGTGGAATAAATTACATTTTAAAATATATTAAAACAGAAAAGCTATTTAAAAAAAATATTTAAAAATGTTACTGTTTTTGCTGTACTTTGTATCAAATAAATGCAGGCTTGGTGAGCAGAACAGACTTCTTTAAAAAACAAAAAATCGTTTGACTGATAGTATAGGTTTGATTTATTTTGTTATAATTCACTATACATTTGACTTGTTTCCTTTGGATAACTTATTTGGGTTAAAATGGTTGCACTGGAATGGATCCAAGACATGCTGATTTTATTTTGAGGAAGAAAATATGGTCTTTGACTGTGACTCCCTATATTAGAGGTTCATACAGTCGTCAAATTAAACATGAACAAACATTTGCTTTAATGCATCCATGATGCATCCACGATGCATTAAATGCTCATACTGTATTGTTTGTAAAACAAATGCTGAAAAGAAAGACTGGTACTCTTTAAAAACATTTTAAAAGTGAACCAGAAGAAACAATAGTAAGTATTTATTACAGCCAATAAATGGGTCATGACATTTATTATTATTATTATTTTAATATGTTCCTTGAGGTTTACTTATAATGTTAACTTATAATGTTGTTTTTTTGCACACACACAAAAAAATAAATAAATAAATAAGTATGTGGAAAAATATTATTTTCAACCCTCATTCTGACCCTCTGTCTGAAGCGACCGTTTTTTAAGGGGCGGGTCCTTTAGGGCTTCTCAGTAATTGTCCACTTTTATGATTGGCTAACATCATTGCATAGGAAACAGTATCAACGCCCCCTCATGTGAGTGCTCTAACACCATGATAAAAAAACAACAACAAAAAACTTTCATTTTCATTTCCAGACATTTCCATTATGAAACCATTTACTTACGGTTTGTGATGCAGCTGCATTCAGATCTAGTGCAGCTTCATCTTTCAACAAATGTTTCTTTTTGAACTCTCCATGACACTGTGCCTTGATTACAACACAACATGCTCTGAAGTCCGAACAATCCTCTGACACGATCCGGGATGCCATTAAAAATAAACTATCTACTTGTTCCTTACGCTGGGATCATTCAGATATCTGTACAAAGATGCGAATGGGCTGTTTAAACCAAATGCATCAAAGTGAACACCCTTCCACTCCATTTGTCTTATTTGTCAGCCGTTAAGCAACTGAAGGCTAGTGGGCAGGGCATATGATGAGAAGATGACTATTTGTCGATGCCTTGCTCTGAAGGCAGTGTTGATGCAATGTTTGTGTCTGGGTGACATCACATCGCACATCAGATCCAAACAAGCCATTTTGCAGCTTGATTAAATAAATACTTTCTTTATATCGAGGAGGACATTTTAAGCAATGAAACCTGCAGGATGTTTTAATGGCACAAAGACCTCTTATATGCCAAAAGATCAAGGCAATTTTGATTTCTCATGTCATGGCCCCTTTAAATGCTGCTTCACATGTCAAAGAGCACATCTACTATTTGTCAGCTTACAAATTGCAGTTTTTTATATAGTGCATTTGAATGCAACATAGACATCATCTTGTCTTACTATGTTTAACTAAATCAAGGTATCAACCAACGTAGAAATAACTAATCTAATCAATAATAAGCGATCTAATCAGTAGACAACATCAGCTTTGTATGGACCTTAACAGCAAAAGATAACAGCAAACAGATTGTGATATGTGAAATATGTGAACTGGAAAGCTGCATGTGGGGAGTTCTTGGATTTTGCACTGAATGCCAGTCTGAAGGGCCAAACCTTGGCCTTCCAGAGAAATCTGGTGTGCTTTAAAAGACCACAAGTCTCTCACACAGCCAAGAACTCACTCTGTGAGAGTAAAATCTCTGGCATGAATGCTCATGGCTATTAGGACATTATCAGTAGCAACCTTCAACATCCATATTGTAATAGACAATCTCTGCCCTGACCTCTAATCGATGTCATATACCCATATGTTGGGAAAAAATGCTAGATAATAGTATGTGTTAGGCTATGATTCACAGTGTATTAAAGTACACACACCCTCTGTTGATGGCTACTTTAGTAAAACCAGTCAGCTTGCATTGTGCACTGTGATGATGGCATGCACTCATTTCTTATTAGCTCCAAACCCAAACCTCTTAAGTTCTCATAAAGCTGCTTTAAGACCAAAAGCAGCCACAAAATCTTCTTTTTGTCAGTGACGAAACGTAAGCAGAGAAGGACATCAGTCCATTCATGTGCATTTATACATTAAGTGAGTTGGCATTTATACATTAAATGAGTTAAGAATGAATTCTCAAACACTAGAAACAACTAATAATATTACATTTACATTTGTTTTAGGCACGCTTTAAGCAGTGGTGACATTCTAATGTATGAATTCTATATTCCTGTACAGAAAATTAACTCTTTAATCACCAAGGTTTTCCTTGGTTCAATCTAGCAAAATGCAGTTTAAACAAACATTGGAGAATTATAATGATTCTGACATATTATATATTTCTATTATATATATATATATATTCATGTGATATGTATATTTATAATGGCCTAATGCCAGAAACATCAGAAAGTCATTTACTCCTCATGTTTAAAGGGTCCCTAAAATGTATCCAAACCTCATGCTATACGAGAAAATGACAAGTATGCTCTAGAATAAAGACTGCTTGCAAGGTTAGTGTTGCCCACAAAGAATAAGGGGGGATAGTGACGTTGACACAACTATGGCTGCTGTACACCGAGATTTAACAGTGGAAAAGCAGCATTGTGGCTGGCTGTGAGAGTTTGATTCTGGCACTCACCTTCACTCCCGCTCTGTTTCCCATTGTTCGCACCCATCCTGTGGAATGCATAATCTACCGTCTGCGCTCCGGAAAAGTATCCATATGCGTCAAACACATACGATTCAAGAAAAGACGTGATGGAAATCCGCAAAAGACTGCTTTCAGATAGAGTTCGATCCTATAATGCAACTGGAAAAGTAGAAATAACGGCAAAAGTCTGGGCAACTATTATGCAATCGGTTAAAACTCAACGCAGTTCCACAAACGACAGTTTTAAAGCTGTATAACTTCAGATACAATGTTGGCTGTGCATTTTCTTCATGTTAAAAAGCCCTTCGTCTCCAGACAGCGCGTAGTCATCCAAAGGAGAGACTGGAAACCAGATACTTGTTGCGTCAGGAGCACGCATACGCTCTTGCAGAATCTGTTACCATGAGTACAATTCAGCGTCTGCTGCGAGCGAGAGTCACTTTGACCTAATATCCTCCCTCTTTCCTGTACAGTAACGCCAATACTTTTAAAGCCACGATGCCTAATGTTATGGCAAGCTGTTTTAACAAACATTGTTGAATAAAAACTATTTTCACATAACTAGTACCTATTTTTAATTGCTTTTTTATTCGATTTTACTATATTCATTAGCCTATAGTATAGCTTGGGCAAGGCAAATTTATTTACATTTATATACACAATAAATTCAGTACACAATGTTAATTTGAAATGTTTTATAAAGAAGTGTTTAAAGAAGTGATTACATTAAAAAATATATTTTCTGAACTGAAACAATCTTATTTCAGTACAGACATATTTATATTCCATTAGTCACTATACTTATCTCAATATAGTGACTACTAATATTCCATTGTTACTATAAATTGCACATTTTTACCATTCAGTCTATTCATGTCTGACTAATATTGCTCAGAGCTATTTTAGTTTTACCAGTAACTACTTAGTAATTCGTACTTATTTATTAGATACATATATATCATTTTAATTATGTATTAAAACTAAGACATATTAGGCACTAGTATTATATTTAATCTTAGTGGTAAGATTTTGATTGAACTAAATGAATACTGATTCTGATCTGACTTGTTCTTGTCATGAAATAAGCCTACTATCTGAACTGCTTACTAGTAAATCATCATAATTATAATCATTAATCATAATAATGATAATAATAGTAACAGAATGGGTGCTAGGTATTTTAAAACAATAAATGTTAAAACGGTTGCCATAGTGGTTATTTTTATACCATGTATAATGACTAATGAATGCAATGCATAAAAGAATAGCCTTGTAAAGAAAATCGGAAATAATTACAAAATAGACTAATAATCATCATAATCATAATAATAGTAACAGAATATATTTTTTATAGAATTAATGTTAAAACGGTTTGCCATAGTGGGCATTTTTATATCATGTGAAATGTCTAATAAAAGCAATGCATGGAGGAACAGCCGGAAGTGATTATAAACTAGACTCATAAGAAGGTAGAGTTTTGTATACAATTCAAAATATAAAATTCCTAAAATATCTAAATATTTAAAATATCTAGCCTATATGTGACCCTGGACCACAGAACCTTTCGTAAAGATTTTTTTTTTTTTCATTTAATAAATAGGCTTTCCATTGATGTATGATTTGTTAGGATAGGTAGGCTAAATATTTGGCCGAGATACAACTATAAGAAAATCTGGAATCTGCGGGTGCAAAAAAATCAAAATATTGAGAAAATTGCCTTTATAGTTGTCCAAATTAATTTCTTAGAGATACATATTAGGCTACTAATCAAAAATTAAGTTTTTATATATTTACAGTAGGAAGTTTGACAAAATATCTTCATGGAACATGATCTTTACTTAATATCCTAATGATCGATCATTTTGAGCCATACGATGTATTGTTGGATATTGCTATACACACGTGCTACTTATGATGTTTTGTGGTCCAGGGTCACATATTACGTTTGTCGCTAATTTGTCACGTGTTGAAATGAACAATAATTTGTATACTGCTGTAACTCACTCACTAGCAATTGATGCAATTCATAACCTCCAAGCTAGGTGGCGACGCAAACTCATTATGACAGTGTTACTTTCTTCTACTTCGTGGATGTAAATCGTCGGCCGTCAGCCCAAAGCAGAAGAGGCAGAACTTGAACCTGTATATGCGATAAGTATTTCACAGTTTCCGGATAACTTTGATTTTCTTCATTTAGACGGCCAGCTGTTGTTCTCTTCTTATTTAAAGCAAGCAGAAAGAAATGTCACTGGTAAGTAGAAAACCATGGCTTTAACCAAGCAGGCTGACAAGCCCACGTAACGTTATATATGAGCCGGTGTAAAAAACAAAAAAAACAAACAAAGTGATAATCTTAGCACCGATTGATATTCTTGTAAAAATGTATAGTCTAAAAAACACGGCTTAGGGAATTTATTTATATTTATAGGCCTTCTTTCTTATTTAAATACTATGATTTTTGTCTATTCAACTATCATGTCTTGCTTTTGCTGCCTTTTTAAAAAGCGAAATCTCGTGAGATATTGTGCATTTCCGTTATATTTACTGTTTGAATCATACAAGACCCAGAAAATTCTGGATTACAAACTCCTATGATGATTTAAAGGAATAGCTCGGCCAAAGTAAAAAGTTGCTGCAAATGTACTCACTCTCAGGCCAGCCAAGATGTGAATTAGTTTGTTTTTATCCTCTAGAGTTGGAGAAATTTAGCATTACATCTCTCTGCAGTAAATGAGTGCTGTCAGAATGAGAATCCAAACCGCTAATAACAACATTCACAGTAATCTACTTGACTCCTGTCCATCAAGTAATGTTTTGCTCGAAGTGAAAAACAGCATGTTTGTAAGAAACAATTCCATCATTAAAGTTTTTAAATTTTCACATCTATTCTTAAATGTCCTGAGGGTGAGTATGTTTCATTTTCTCAATTCAGTTTTCATTTTTGGTTGAAATATTCCTTAAATTGTCGTTTTTTAGGAATTCTAAGCATTACCTGCTATTTCTAAATGTAGTATACAAGCATATGCATGTCTCACAGCTCTCTGTCTTTCCCATTCTGTAGGAATAATGTTCAACAGCAATGGCTACTTACAACACACTGCAGGACCGTATAAGAGTAGCCAAAGAGCTGCTTGAGCGAGTGGACAAGATTTGCAGTCGACAAGGCCGTGAGGTTGAGGGACGTGCTAAACTCTGCAGCAAGCTGCGGGCTGAGCTCAAGTTCCTGCAGAAGGTGGAAGCTGGCAAGGTTGTGATCAAAGAGTCACACCTACAAAGCACCAATCTCACTCATCTGAGGGCCATAGTCGAATCAGCTGAGAATCTAGAGAATGTGGTGAGCGTCCTGCATGTGTTTGCCTACGAGGGACCTGATGGCCAGAAGCAGACGCTGGTGGTCGATGTGGTGGCGAACGGCGGACACACTTGGGTGAAAGCCATCGGGCGCAAGGCGGAGGCACTCCACAACATCTGGCAAGGCCGCGGCCAGTACGGGGATAAAAGCGTGATACGACAAGCAGAAGATTTCCTTGAGGCCAGTCGGCAGCAGCCTGTGCAGTACAGCAACCCTCATATTATATTTGCATTTTATAATGGAGTCTCCAGCCCTATGGCTGACAAGCTCAAAGAGATGGGCATCTCTGTGAGAGGTGACATTGTTGCTGTTAATACGATAATCGGAGAAGAGGAAGAGGACGAAGACAGTGAAGACAAAGAGCGTTGTGTGGAGGAGGACAGGGAGGAAGAGAATGAAGATTTGGTTGAGGAAGAAGAAGAAGAAGAGGAGGATGATGATGACGACAGTGATGATACAGACCTCATGCACACCCGTGTTGATCGAGACACCATTGTGGCTAGTCTAGCCTTCCCAACTGAGGTGAAAGTGGACGTGTGCAATAGGGTGAACCTTGACATCACCACTTTAATCACGTACGTGTCGTCCCTCAGCCACGGCAACTGTCACTTCACTTTTAAAGAAGTGGTGTTGACGGAGCAGGCCGCTCAGGAGCGCCAAGAGAAGGTCCTTCCCCGACTGGAGGAGTTCATGAAAGGAAAAGAGCTGTTTGCTTGTCAGTCTGCGGTTGAGGATTTCCGCGTGATCTTGGATACGTTAGGAGGCCCTGGAGAAAAATCCCGAGCTGAGGCACTGCTAGCCAGGCTCAAAGTAGTTCCAGATCAGCCGTCTGAGCGCACCGAACGCTTGGTTATGAGCTCAAAGGTGAACCGTAGATCACTAATGATCTTTGGGACAGGGGACACGCTGCGGGCCATCACTATGACTGCGAATAGTGGATTCGTTCGCGCTGCTGCTAACCAGGGTGTGCGATACAGCGTGTTCATCCATCAGCCTCGCGCACTCACTGAGGGGAAAGAATGGAGAGCAGCTCCAATATGACTGTGTAAGATATTGACAGAAATATATTGTATGAAGATAATTAAAGTTAAAACTAGACACTTGTGACTTGTGAGAGGCACTGCTTTATAGTCACAAAAAACGTGCACGGCTGGTTGCGAATACACTTAGCAATCTTTATGTAAACTCAGTGAGCTCAGTGCCTCGAATGCAGCATTTCAATGCAAAGTCAGCAGAGATGTCAAATTAACCAAATGTATGATTATAATAAAAAAAATATAGTGTCAAAACAGTGTTTAAATAGAACCATATACTTTCTTTTCAGAGCTCTCGACTACATGCCTCAGGGTTATTTTTCTTTTCGGTTTAGTTTCTTTTCTCAGTCACATCCGTTGTCATAAAATTACCAAATAAACACTCTTTGAATGACTTTACCTCATGAAGAATATTCCCTTGTGATTCATTGAAGCCAAATTTTGTGGTAAATCTATAAATTTAGAGCATATCTAAATAAATGCTGTTCCTTTGTTCATTTAAGAATCCTGAAAGAAATCATGGTTTGCACAAAAATATTGAGCAGCAGTTATCAACATTGATAATGATAATGTTGCTTGAGCGCACCAATTAGAATGATTTCTGAAGGATCATGTGACACTGAAGCTGCTGAATTACATTTTAAAATATATTTAAAAATAAGTTATTTTAATATAATTTATATATATATATATATATATATATATATATAATTTCACAATATTACTGTTACTGTGTTACTTTTTTTAGCAAATAAAGTAATATTTAATATTAAAACAAATTAAATTTATTTTAAAGACAGCACATTTTGCTTGATAAATTTATAAGGAATAAGACACTTTATGGTGGTGAAAGAAGTTTATTGTCAGTGTAAGGGAGTGACTAGTCACATGTAACAGTGTTACGTAATTTTTAATTACAAAATAAATGTAAATAATCTGTTACAGTTACTGAGAAAAAAATGTGTAACTAAATTAAAATGTTGATGATTACAAAGGGAGTTACTTTTGAATATTTCCACACACACACACAGATTTAATTAATTTCCCAAATTGCACTGAATGCTCTAAAATATGAGACACCTATGTTTCAGGAATTTAGGACAAAGAGTACGACACTTATTCAATAACTGTTTTATTTACTATTTGGTTGTGTATATGCTTTATCTTTTAAGTTAAGGCATTGTTAGATGCCAATGTTTCCTGTCATAGCTATGCAAAAATTTTATTTCAAAAGCAGTATCATAGATATTAAACTACAGTTAGAGTCAAAAGTTTGCACACACCATGCAGAATCTGCTAAATAGTAATTATTATACAAAAATAAGAGTGATCATACAAAATGCATGTTTTTTTTTTATTTAGTACTGACCAGAATATGATCATTTACATAAAAGATGTTCACATACAGTGCACAAGAGAAAATAATGGTCAAATTTATGAAAATTACCCCATTTAAATTGATTCATAACACTGTGTTGTTACCTGAATGATTGACATAGTTTTTTTTTTTTTTTTTTTTTTTGTCTGTTTGTTTAGTGATAGTTCTTCATGAGTCCCTTGTTTGTCCTGAACAGTTAAACTGCCGAGATGGATCTCAAAATCATACAGTCAGTGTTAGAAAGGGTTCAAATACACAAAAATGCTGAAAAACCAAAGAATTTGTGGGGTTTTTTTCTTTAGAACAGCGGACAATTTACCTGTTCAGGACAAACAAGGAACTTGTGAACAACTATCACTAAACAAACAAACAAACAAACAAACAAACAAACAGACAGAGGTGAATCATTCAGGTATCAAAACAATATTAAGAATAAAGTGTATAATTTTTCATAGGGTGATTTTTATGAATTTAACTATTATTTTCTCTTGTGGACTATATGTAAACATCTTTCATATCTTATTCAGGTCAGTATTAAATAAAACATAGCATGTATCTTGTATGATCCCTCTTATTTTTGTAAAATAATTAACGTTTTGCAGATTCTGCAAGGTGTATGTAAACTTTTGACTTCAACTGTATGTCTTACGATTTTTAAAAGAGGTGCTAAAGTCGTCTTTTGTGGTGGCTGTGCTTTTAAAGTTAAATTTCTATCATCTTAATTCAAGTGATGAAGGATTTTGACGGACCTCAGTAAAAGATCTGTATGTAATTTGTCAACTTCATACACATCAACATCACATAGCTGTTTTAGTGGTTAGATTTTTTTGAGAGTTGAACTACTATAATAACGTTGGCAATTCCTTTATTTCACTGAAGGTGGGATTCCTGGCACTGGCAGTGCTGTACAGTTATCCAGGAGACCTCTAGGCGGACAATTTTCTTGTGGTGATGACGTCGTAAAACATAACCTGCTAGTTTGAGTCTCTACTGTACACCAGAGAGATCGACACTGGAATTACAGAAAGTTTTAAAAACAACACTAAAACTATCAGTAATAGAGAAGGAAATATATGACAGAGACGTAACTCTTTGAGTTATGTGGCATTATTTAACCCGTTCAGATCTTAGCATATACAAACATTTCTTTCTTTCAATTCACAAGTAAACTGGGAGTCCGTTTGAAGACCAAGCCCAGCCAGCCAGCCGAGCTAGCTGTCAGCAGTGCTGCTCCCTTCTGAGTCATGCACTGAAGCAAAACAAATCTGCTCGTAGCAGCAAAGCTAACAAGACGTCGAACACGCAAGTGCCCGTTCATTAGGTAAGTATATGATTTGTACACTCTTTTAAAAATATCTTCTATTGTAATAACACACTGGCATTCGTCTAATTTATTAGATGGTTTGATATACCACCACGTATTAAGTTCTCAAGCAGTACGTTTTCCTATTAGCTGTGGAGTGCTAAAACCAAATCCTCCCCTAAACACGGAAGTGGCACTTAGCGGGCTGTCAGTATTTAAATATAACAGGAAAATCACTCATGATTTTACTCCCAAGTGCTCGTGAACTACAGCAGCCCCTCGTGCGTGTCATTTTGACACAACTAAGTTAGCTTGCTAGCTCAGCTGCAGTCATTAGCTGTATCAATGAGCACTTTCTGAATCAGTGCGTTCGGGATCCCCTTTTTGAATGATAGGCAATAGAATAATTCACTCTCTAGTGGCTACTGAGTGAATTAATACAGTTCACGCCAGTCTTGTTTTGCTGTAAACGACTACAAATGGAACAGGTGTCAAATATCAGCGCATGTGCTGTAACCGTTGTTCAATTGTTATGGAGTGGAACACGACCCTAAGTTAGTTTATTTATTTGTCATAGAAATATGTCCTCCGCATCCTGTTCGTAAAATAGATTTGCATTATAGTGAATCTCGCAGCACAATTTTTAGATTTTAAATAATGCTGCCACTGCATATGAAGGGCGTTGGAACCTGTGTAACCATTCATAAAATAGGCTAAGGTTACACTATCAGAATACAGTAACTTAGCTTTAGGGGTACAAAATAGTTGCTTTGAATTAACAGCTTTGTGCTTTATCTACCTCTCCATCTGTCTAGAGAGAGAGAATCTTTCACATTTAATTATAATTTACATACATTATACTCAGACATAATTGTCGGTTTTGAAAGGCTAATGAGTAAATATACCACTATGATGACAGTGTTCATTTTGAAGCACACAATATCTTTTGATAAGGTGCTTTCACATGTTTTTGCTGACCTTGCCATCTGTATGAATTAACAAAGGGCCCTTTCATCACTGTATTAAAACATTTACCAACCAGTTCAAAACTGTAGTCTTTGGTTCAGAAAAATAAAAGGGATAGTTCACCCAAAATGAAAATTCACCCTCATGCCGTTCCAAAGCCTTAACACCTTCGTTCATCTTCAGAAGACGATATTTTTGATGAAATCTGAGCTAAAGTAGCTAAAGTTATGCGTTTTAAAATAAAAGCACACTAGTGTAAATGTAGTGACAGTCATCAATGCGCATTCTAGCCATAACTGTAAGCAGTGCTTCTGGGTTTTATGTCAGAACACTGGCTCCTGCATCAGTGTGCAAATGTGCCTCGAAGACCGAGAGAGAAGAAATTGTTGAATAAAGTCATCATTTTTGTTTTCTTTGCACGCAAAAAGTATTCTTGTGGCTTCATAAAATTCAGGTTGAACCACTGATGACACATGGACTATTTTAACAGTGTCCTTACTACCTTTCTGGGCCTTGAACGTTGCTGTCTATGCAGGGTCAGAAAGCTCAAAATATCTTAATTTGTGTTCCGAAGACGAACAAAGGTCTTACGGGTTTGGAACAACATTATGGTGAGTAGTTAATAACAGAATTTTCATTTTTGGGTGAACTATCCTTTTAACTTAACTTTATGCCACACTGCAACCCTTTAACATTCTCATCTGTTATTAAAATGAACCAGGGCCACAAACAAAAGCCTATTGAGGCACCTTTATAGAAATGTGATGCCCCATTAATCAAGTGCTCATTTAAATTTTCCATTCAGTTCTTTTCTCACTCTTTGTACCAACAAGCTTGTTAATGTGGTGTCAATCTTGTGGAAGCAGTTAACGATCTTGCATAGCGTAGCCACACCCGCTCCATATACACCACAGACAAGCTGTGTAAACTGAGTAAAGGTAAAACAACTTCTGTTGTTAGCAGTCTACACTTGAGTCAACAGCAGTAATCCTATATTATTGTGTATTGACTCCGCCCATGATTTCATGTTTTCAAAGAGGTTTTTTATATACTCATCATTACATATAATCACATTACACATATGACCTATAGTCTTACAATCTGGATATCTTGTGTTTTAAAGGGTTTGAATTTATTTGACTATATGGAGGCTAGTGAATCCACATTAATTATATTTGATATGAAGATTTAAAGGGATAGTTTACCCTGAATTTCTTTAACTTTGTCATAATTTACTCCCCATTTATGTGATTCCAAACCTGCATGACTTTATTCTTCTGTGGAACTGTCTATACAATGTATGTCAGTGGTCACCAAAACTGTCTGGTTCTCAACATTCTTCAAAATATATTTTTTCATGTTCCACAGAAGAAAGTCATACAAGTTTGGAACGACATAAGGGTGAGTAAATGATGACTGAATGTAAATTTTGGGCAGTTCTTTAAAAGAATTGATTTGAATTGAGTTTACATGTTTTTGCTTCATTCTGGTGAGCAATGATGTCAGTGTCAGTTAGGAAGGGAACCAGCAAACGCTATGCTAGCTTTCATGAGAAGCTGCATTGTTTTAGCATTTTCTCAGGGGGCCGAAAAGAAAGTAGGCCTGTGTCATCATCATTATAAACATGGTGAATGATGGCAACAAGGCAAAGCTGATTATTCATAAGTAACACCCGAACATGTTTGACTCACTTGAAAGGGTGCAGGTATGTTATTAGTAATGAATGTTGGTAATTGTTCCTGTATGACTAAATAGTTGCTGCTGTACATAAAACAGCAGTCTTATACAATTCAATCAACTACACAGGCTTTAAAGGGATAGTGCGCCCAAAAATGAAAATTTTGTCATTAGTTACTCACCCTCATGTCGTTCCAAACCTGTAAGACCTTTGTTCATCTTTGGAACATAAATTATGATATTTTTAATGAAATCTGAGAGCCTTCTGACCCTGCATAGGCAGCAGCACAACTGACACGTTCAAGGCCCGGAAAGGTCATTAGGACATTTTTATGAACTGTAATTACATTTCTTAATTTGTGTTCAGAAGATGAACGAAGGTCTTATGAGGGTGACTAACTAATAATGACAGAATTTGTATTTTGGGTGAACTATTCCATTAACATTTGATCTGTTCTTCGCAAAGTTCTTCCTTCTAGGGTTCCCTTAATACCCATCTACCTCTGATTTTTCACTACTTCATCACTGCACTGCCACCCATATACGTTGCTTGAAGCCATGGCTGCTAACAGGAACGCTTTGGCCCTGCACAAAGTGATAATGGTGGGCAGCGGTGGCGTGGGCAAGTCAGCACTAACACTGCAATTCATGTATGATGAGGTAAGACTTCATATATTTAGCAATTTCACATCATGTGCAAATTGAGGTTAACCACAGAGTACAGTTGAAGTCAAAAGTTTACATACACCTTGCAGAATCTGCAAAATATGAATTATTTTACCAAAATAAGAGGGATCATAGAAAATGAACGTTATTTTAAGGTTACAGAAGATTCAAATGCTTACTGATGCTTTAGAAGGAAACCAGGGTGAAAAATTTAGGATAAATCTAACTTATTTTGTCTTCTGGAAAACATCTAAGTATCTTCTGTGGCTTCTGAAAGGCAGTACTACTAAATGAACAAAAATATGATATTTAGGCAATATAAAAATGTATATATATATTTTTTTTTGTGTGTGTATTTGAACCCTTTCCAACAATGACTATGATTTTGAGATCCATCTTTAAGATCCATCACACTGAGGACAACTGAGGGACTTCTGATGCTTCAGAAGGAAACATGATGCATTAAGGGGGTGAAAACATTTTGAATTTGAAGGTCAGGGTAAATGTAACTTAGTTTGTCTTCTGTGAAACAATTATCTTCTGTAGCTTCTGAAGGGCAGTACTTAATGGAAAAAATATATTTAGGCAAATTTTTCTGTTCAAAAGTTTTCACCCCCAGCTTTAATGCATCATGCTTCCTTCTGAATCATCAGTGAGCATTTGAACCTTCTGTAATAGTTGCATATAAGTCTCTCAGTGTGAAAAAAAATGGATCTCAAAATCATAGTCATTGTTGGAAAGGGTTCAAATACACAAAAATGCTGAAAAAACAAATTAGTGGGATCTGAAGGATTTTTCTAAAGAACAGCAGACAGTTTAACTGTTCAAGACAAACTGAGGACTGATGAACAACTTTCACAAAAAAACAACAAAAACATGCGGATCATTCAGGTAACAGCACAGTATTAAGAATCAAGTGTATGTAAACTTTTGAACAGGGTTATTTTCTCATGTAGACTATATGTAAATGTTTTTTTCTGTTAAGTATCTTAATCAGGTCATTACTAAATAAAAAATAACATGCATTTTGAATGATCACTCTTACTTTTGGCTTCAACTGTATAATGCTGATCTCTTTTCAAGTTTGTGGAAGACTATGAGCCCACCAAAGCTGACAGCTACAGAAAAAAGGTGGTTCTGGATGGAGAGGAGGTCCAGATCGACATCCTCGACACAGCGGGGCAGGAGGACTACGCTGCCATTCGAGACAACTACTTCCGCAGTGGAGAGGGATTTCTCTGTGTATTCTCCATCACAGAATCTGAATCCTTTGCTGCTACTGCTGATTTCAGGTAGAGAGATGACTTGGTGATTAGCACAACACTGGTATTACAGGGTACAAGTCAAAAGCTTGGCTAATGATCAAGTTCATGCAGAGTTTCCTCTAAACTTTAGAGAACAGATCCTTCGGGTGAAGGAGGAGGAGAACGTACCTTTCCTGCTGGTGGGAAATAAGTCAGACTTGGAAGACCGACGGCAAGTCGGCGTGGAGGAGGCCAAGGCCAGAGCAGATCAGTGGGCAGTCAGCTACGTCGAGACTTCTGCCAAAACTCGTGCCAACGTAGATAAGGTAGGCCTTACAAAAACTGGTTTGGCAACCGTTACATGTGATACTTTAGGAATGGTTCACCCAAAAATGAATATTGCCATCATTTAGTCACCCACACGTTGTTTCAAACACAGAAATTTTGAAGAATGCTTAGGTTTGGATGACTTGAGGGTGAGTAAATGACAGATTTTCATTTTTGGGCGAACTATCTCTATTACTAAGCACAATAAATCAGTCAGTATTAGAACTAATGTACATTCATACAACCTTCATAATCTCTCTAGGTGTTTTTTGATCTCATGCGTGAAATCAGAGCCAGAAAAATGGAAGATGGCAAAGAGAAAAATGGAAAAAAGAAGAGGAAAAGTTTGGCAAAGAGAATTCGAGAAAGATGTTGCATATTATAACAACTGGAGCGCACTATAAAGCTAACATCTCTTCTCTTCTCTTCTCTTCCACTGCTTCCAAAAAAAATCCATCAGGTTTCATCACTCCAGGCTAAAATGCTGGAGATCATCTCCTAAAAACACATCTAGGCTAGAGCCTGTGTCTGTTTCTTCGCGTTGTTTCTCAGTGTGTATAAAAGGGCATCAGATATGCATTAAAACAGTGTCAGAGGTCTGACATATCAGATAAAAACATTTCTCAGCTCAAGCACACCACTACTAATTTTTATTTTTTTACCTTGTAACTAGATTATGTTCACTTTAGTTGCTTTTAGTTGAATGGGAGTACACAATAGTGTGTGCTAAACACTAACACTGTAGGAAAAATAATACTACTCTTAATAACTATTAATAATACTTGTTAGCTCATGGTGTGCTTTGAGGATTTAAACCTTCTGTTTTACTTCTTAAGGTAAAGCCTTAATGTTGGGTGTTAAGCTGCATAAATGCTTTTAGGTAATTTTCTAAAAAAAAAATAAAATAAACTACAGCTATATATAGTTGAGGTCAAAAGTTTACATACACCTTGCAAAATGTTAACTATTTTACCAAAATAAGAGGGATCATACAAAATACATGTAATTTTATGCATGTATTTAGTACTGACATAAGATTTCATTATAGTTTATATTATATTATAGTCCACAAGAGAAAATAATAATTACATTTATAAAAACGACCCTGTTTAAAAGTTTATATACACTTGATTCTTAATACTGTGTTGTTACCTGAATGATCCACATCTTTTTTTTTTTTTGCTTAGTGATAGTTATTCACGAGCCCCTTATTTGTCCTGAACAATGACTGTATGATTTTTGAGATCCATCTTTAAGATCCATCACACTGAGGACAACTGACTCATATGCAACTATTACAGAAGGTTCAAATGCTCACTGATGCTTCAGAAGGAAACATGATGCATTAAGGGGGTGAAAACATTTTAAATTTGAGGGTCAGGGTAAATGTAGCTTCTGAAGGGCAGTACTTAATGAAAAAAATGTGTTTCTATCTGAAGCATCAGTGAGCGCTTGAAACTTTTGTAATAGCTGCATGAGTTCCTCAGTTGTCCGCAGTGTGAAAAGATGGATCTCAAAATCATACAGTCATTGTTTGGGAAATAAAAAAAAATAATAAAAAAAGCAAAGAATTTGTTGGACCTAAAGGATTTTTCTGGAGAACAGCAGACAGTTTAACTGCCTCAAACAAGGGACTTATAAACAACTATCACTAAAAAAAAAAAAAAAAAAACAGCTCTGGTTCATTCAGGTAACAGCACAGTATTAAGAATCAAGTGTATGTAAACTTTTGAACAGGGTAATTTTTATAAATTCTTTTATAAATTCACAAATTTCTATTGTGAACTATATATAAACATCCTTTATGGGATCCTTATTCAGGCCAGTACTAAATAAGAAACAACATGGATTTTGTATGATCCCTTTTATTTTTGTAAAAATTAACATTTTGCTGATTCTGCAAGGTGTATGTAAACTTTTGACTTCTACTGTATTTGCCTAACATTGGCAATGCTAAATATTACCCAAGCAAATGCACCAATTAGTATAAATATCAAATAAACAGGAATAAAGTTTATTCTTAACTGGCTTTTACCAAAACCTTTCTTTGCATCCAAACACTTTAAAAGTGTATAAGCTCATGCATTTCAGAAATGTTGGCACTGTCCTTTTATTTCATTTTAATATCCAAAATCTAACAGTGCACCAAACTTTTACATATAGTACATATCTGTAGTCAAAAGGGCTTATTCACTCATTCCTGTGTGTGCGTGACACCAAATTTAGAGGTTAGTTTTGTCTAGGGGTCCCAAATAACACAAAGATTTTGCAATTTAGAAATGAGAGATGCATCTAGCTTGAGTCGACTCTACTGTGAAAACAGGTTGGAATGTTTTATTACACAGACTGAATTGTGTACTTTATTATAACTTATATGCAACTGAATATTTCTTGCTAAGTTTATCCTGTGTAATTTTTCTATTGTAAATGAAAAAATTCAGAATTTTAGTTCTTTTAATGGGAAGAGTGTATTGTGAAATCACATTCATACTAAAACTAAGAAACTCCAAGGGCTGGACACAATCTGCTTTTCAGACACCTGCAGATCTGGAGTAAATGAGAATCGTCACCCTTTAATGAATGGTTTTGAATAAGCACATCCATGTGTAAATAATGTGAGGTTTATTTTCACTTTTTTTTTTAACTCTGCAACTACACTGTTTCTTTTTAAATGTTAACTCTGCAACTGTCTTATGTGTGTACTGTGGCGTTTTTCTTTCCCTCCGTTTTAGTCGGTCATAGTGGGTTAATATCCTTCAACAAGCTCTTGATTAGTCTGTGCGGCAAGCACGCCAAGTGGCAATGATGCTGACATATTATCAGCTGATGCCTCAAGAGACCCCTCACTGCTTTAAAAGAGTGACTGTCTTTGAACGCAAAAAAAAAAGAAAGTTTACTTTTAATATAAGCCTCTATTTTTTGAGTCTTTCTTATACACAGATAAAATGTCTTAAGTTTTCATCTATATTTTGGGTGTCTGTTGGCAAAACGCTGAACATGCAGAAATCTGAATTCTAAAAAGGGTAAGGCCAAATTTTAATTATTATTGAAAGAAGTAGCGGACAACCAACACAAAGAAAACTGACAGCACTGATGTAATCTCACAACAGTAATTATGGTGATATGAATGTTGAATGAAAATGAAATGCAAACATTTAAGCATACTGAACTTAAAAAATGTAAAATGTTATGTTTCTGTTACATTAATAAAATCTATTTTTGTAGACCTCCACTATGAGATTCACATGATATATTGTACAGCAAAAACATAATACCTAAAAAAAAAAAAGTTACAACTTGCAGGGATATGTGTTAATGTGATGGTGCTATATCTACATTATCCATGGAAAGATAAAATTTGAAGATATTAAACAATTTTTTAGTAAATAAAGAATAACATATTTCAACTTGCAATGTTTTTTTTAACAAGGACTGTATTGCATTACAACTTTCAATTAGATTTGGCTATTCAACAGTAGTTTTTTGTGGGCTGTTTATGATTACAATGTCTTTTGCCAGTTTATGGTTTTTATATATATATATACAAAAAAAAATAAATGATCATAGACTGTGATAAAACCAAAAAATGTCACAAAAGGTTAAAAAAAATTAACAGTCCATAGAAAATTAGTAAAGGAGCCAAACCTACAAATACTTGACCTGACCTGTACTAGTTAACAGCACACAGTCAATATTGAGAGGTAGATGGATGTGTTGATCAGACATCTTTTGTTAGCCTGCATTTTGAGCTTGAAGACATATTCCTCTGAATTCAGTGAAGGATTTGCAAACTCCATGGGAGTGGGCCAGAGATGGCAAACTACTTTGAATAGGCTGCCAGTTACAAAAGCACCCCATTTTTATGATCCTGTCGTTGCGGTGCAGATATAAAAGTAAAAGAGAAGGTCTCTTTATACAAGCAAGTACTTGTGATTTAAAAAAAATGTTGTGGAGTCAGTTTCTCGAGAATTATTGCTGGTGAATCCTGCCTCAGGTCCATGTGTTCGGCTGGCTCCGTTTGACTTTAAAAATTTAGTGCACTGCTGGTGCACTAAATAAAAAGGACTGTTCAGTGACTTTTCCCTTTCACTGAAGTTAGATAAGGTTTTAATTGTAGTACCTCCCTTGTCTGCTTGTATTGGTTTGTCTGGAGTTGCATTTAGACTGAGTTTGTGTAACTGAAATGGGCTGTAGGTCAGCCCAGGGATCTTGGAGCATTGATGGTTTGTAATATTTTTCCATATCATTTGTCCCTTTCTCCCTGCCATGCGCTGACCCATACGGTGTAGATGTCCGTGGTGAACCCTTTAGGAGAAAATTGTCATGCAGAAAGACGTTAAAACGACCACAGTTACTCAGAAATTGTATAGTAGTGTCCTAACCAACAACAACAACAAAACAAACGCACGTAAATTCGCAGGAAATTAATTCGAATTAGAGCAGCAGAATACTGCGAAGAAGCGAAATTACAGCACATAAAACTATTTCAAAACTCAATTCGCACACTGGTATTTTAATTTGGCCCTAAACGCGAGTGAACTACCTGATATCCAGAGTGTCGTCCGGGACTCTCGTATGGCGAGCGTCTGAATGGTGCGCCGCGGGGACTGGGGTTCGATCTGCGCGGTGTGTGACCCGGAGACTGACCGTTATAATATTTACCACCGCCGCCGCTTCCTCCTCCTCTATTACCACCAAACTCTCTCGGTGGGGTATTAGGTGAACCCTGTCCAAATCTAGGTCCAAACGGCGGCGGTGGGGTTGAAAATGCCCACGGAGGCGATGGAAACATACTCCCTGTCCTGTCGAAAGCTGGAGGCGGGCTGCGGAAGCCTGCTGCCCGTTGACCAGAGCCTTGGCGGGGATGGCGAAACTGTGGTCTTTGCATCGCGTTCTGATATTTTCCTACTTTCCTTCCCAAACCTCTGAAGACGAGTTTATTTATAACGTGACGCTCTTAAAGGTGTTTTCACTTAGCATAACAAAACAGCACGACCCGGAAAAAGAATCGTCTCTCGATGATTATCATTTGAATACCTCGTCAGTGAATGACTCGGTACTGCCGCCTATTCTCATGGCGCGTTAAGCGCCCATACAGGCGTTTAATCATCGAAAGTACCACTGTACGCCAACCATTTAAGAAATGTTTCAGAGTAGTACAGACACTCGTCGCCTCAAGTATTTATTTAAAATAAACAGGGCAAACACTGGGCAAAATATTTAGTACTTATTTTGAGACTACTTTTGTTTCATTTAGCCTATACATTCCCTGTAAGTCAAACCAATCCCGTGCTGTTGTCAATATAATGAGAAAGGTCTTTATTGTTCATGAACGACTAACCCTGTTAGTATGTACTTTCTCGCTTTCCAAAAGACTCCAATTCCGTTGAGACCAGTTTCAGGAAGTGATATTGTTTATTTTTCCCCACTTGAATTCAACTGTACAAACTGAGGTATAAGCGTAAACTCTCACTCTTACCTTTTTTTTTTAATGTTATCTTGCTTGTCACAGTCTTAAAGTTCCATCCTGTAGGCTATGTTATGGAGAATGTTTGTCCAGTCAAAAATAAATAATATGACACAGTTATAAAAAAAATATGACACAGTTATAAAAGTTCTGTTTATCTGTAGTAGATTAGAAAGCTGAATGTTGATCACTCAAAGAGCTACGGCTAACTTTCCGGCTAAAAAAAATTCCACCCTGTTATGTTAGGTCTATAAACCTAACAGGGTGGAAAGTCCAGAACCCAAGCCTGGAGGAAAAAAGACGGCCCATAGGGCGAGCAGGGAGATATAAATAAATTTAATGCTGTTTTCACGGGTATCCTCATAAGTCTTAAATGAGTTAAATAACATCTTAAATTAACTTAAATAGTTGTGAGATCACTAGAGAAAATGAGATGTGCATCAGTTATGTGCAGCAGCAGGTCTTTAAATCATAGCAGCAAACAAAGGTATCAAATCAACGAACAAATCAACAAATTATGCTCCATTCCACCCTGTTAGACAAGTCATTTTAAATAATTTGACAGCAAAGTTAAATATTTGGCATAATTTTGTCTTATTTTGTGAAGTGAGGAGCAGTAACAGCATATATATATATATATATATATATATATATATATATATATATATATATATATATATATATATATATTTTTTTTTTTTTTTTTTTTTTGAGCAAATTTACAATTACAATTTTTACACATTTTTTATACAATTTTTGTATTATTTACCATCTTGTTGGCAAAAATTGGCACAGAAAAAGTGCCTGTTCTTAATAATCAAGACATATTCTATTAATCAATAATTGTTTTGTTTTTATCATCCAAGAAAAGCTCATTGTTGATTAGCATTTACATTATTAACATTTATATGTCCCTAACAGGGTGGAATATTTTCACAGCCAGTGTCAGAACAATCCACCCATAATTATTATTTTTTGAGTCCCTGAGCTTGGCCAATATGTATTCATAATAGTGAAGTATGTCACTATTTTGGTAGAATGCTAAAAACATGAAAAACATGTAACTTTTTTTCCAAGAATTATGGAGCCGAAATGTTACTGGATACCAGGAATGATGATGTGCAGAATCTGCTAAATCATATAGAGAAAGACTTAGTAAAAAGAAAAGGGTGCACTATTTTGACAAACTAAAGTTAATAGGTGGTAAAGATATGTATGCGCGGTATTAATTAAGATATTAGCCTAATATTTTACCTACCTGACCGGAAATGATAAGAACAAACACAAATGTTGTCAAGATTCTTGCCCTGGAAATCCTGGTTCAGTTTGGCCAACCACAAATGCCTTTTGTTCCTCAGACAGTTTTTGCCCTCTTCTCTTTATAATTTGTTATATTTTGGCAGTCTATAGTACTCCAAATGTTTTTCTCGGTCTGATCGATTAGTACAGCCCAAAACATGACAATAATTGATTTTAAGCAGCAATATTCAGCTAAATATGTGAGTTTTGTTCGGTTAAGTGACATTGTTTACGTGCAGTGCCGCCAATATGGCTGATTGATGATGTGTCCTGATAACACTCACATGAACAGACACGAACAGGTTTGAGGCCTGTTCACACCAAGAACACTATAACTGTAAAGATAACGTTCTAAAAATCGTTTCAAATTTAAGAGAATAAGAGAGTTCACACCATAAATAACTATAACGATACAGGGCAACGCTAATCAAACTTTATTCAAATTTAAAGGGCTTGCACATTTGAAATAGCAGGCGACATTTTAGAGAAGCAAACAATCATTGCACAGCGAGTAACATAAAATTACCTCATGAATTCAGCGCTAGTTCAGACAACATTGTCTCGCCTCCTTTGACGTTGCAGTAGAAAAGAGTCCATATTATTTTTATTCCACTACATTACGTTGTAGTTCAGATAGTTTACGCTGGATTCACTGTTTAGATGCACTTGAAACGTGCTGAGGACATCTACTGGTTGAAGTCGTGTAAATGCAACAAAAACAGACAGTTATCGTTCTCTGGTGTGGACGCATAGTTATCGGTGTATTAATAGTTACCGTTATCGTTCTTGGTGTGAACGGGCCTTTAGAGTTTGAGAGCTTTACCGTTTTTTCTCCTCATTTTTCTTCTCATTTCACTCCTCTGAATGTGCTTTTCTGTAAAATTTCGCTTTCTAATATTGCATACCAGCAAATGAACTGAAGTGCAGTATAAAATAATACAGGCTTCGTATTTATTAGTTGTTTAAAACATGCATCAATGGTAAAAATTAAGAACTCATGCCATGGGAAGTATATGAGAAATTCCTGGGAAAATGTTTATTTTATTTTATTTTTTGAAAGCAGTGTTTATATCTCTTTTATATCTCTAACTGTGAGATATTTGTGAGAGATATCACTGTGCTTAATTTGTTTCAAAGTAAAAAAAACAAAGTTGTTAATAAAACAAAGATTCTATGTCTTACAAGAAAATACTATTCAGTTTTTGTACTTACATCATGTATTGTTTAACTCAGTGTGTGTGTGTGTGTGTGTGTGTGTGTGTGTGTGTGTGTGTGTGTGTGTGTGAAACTAGCACTTTCTAAGTGAAAATTATTTGAAAGTTTTTTTTTTTTTAGTGTACATTGGAAACTAAACGGTTGTTTCTCTTCATCTGTCAGTAGAGGTCAGTGTTACCATTACTTTTTGCACAGTCCTGTTAGAAAATAAAGCAATGAGCAGATTAATGTTTGTAACGAATCTGTGCACTAAATAAATAGCAAAGCATAATTAACATAAAAATATATATATATATCCCAACACTCTCTGGGTGGAAAGGGCCAGGGGTCCTCTTGTTGTGAATAGTCCTCTGTTGAGGTCACGTCCGTGTTTTATTAGCTGTGCTCTTGAAAACAGATCATAATTCATCAAAGACAAAGTTTTGTGCTGAGAGGATAAGAGGTTTACAGTGAGGAGGAATTACGCTTTCCCACAGCACTAGAGTTCTGATTCAGAATTGCTGATGGATTGAGTTTTCAAGTGTGTTTTCTTTTAATACATTATTTTGTTCATTTCTTGTGTCAGAGTTTCATCGGTGAAGCAGTGTTTGGTTTTGCTATTATTTAATTTGGAAATGAGTGTACAGAGAAAGCGTGGTTCATTTGGATGCTGTTTTTCACTCAACTGAGATATTAGGTTGGCAAGCCAACTGCAATGTTTTGCTGTCCAGCCTGAGAAAGACAATGATGACCATTAGTCGGCTAAAGATCAGACGCAGCCTTGACTGGAATGGCCTGAAAATTGAGTCTGAAATTAACAAGAAAGTACATGCACACAAAAAATGCCGACTGGCACACGAGGCATGCTTTTGTCTACAAAACGTGAGGAACAAAATGTTTTCTGGGACAAAACTGTGTCACTGAAGGCATAGGCCATTTCATTGAGAAACAATGTGGCACTTAGATGAACCGTGTTCCCTCTTAAGTCTCCCAGGCAAGTGACCTATTTCCTCACACCCTAGATTTCGAGTTCCCAGACTAACTTTGTCCCACCTCAGATGCCCCTCCATCATCCACTCACTGAAGGCTGGTCGCTTCCATAATTTACTTTGTTTGCTGTTATTGTTATACAGTCCATCCAGTAGGTGACAGGTGACAATTTTTATAAATGGCTTTTTTATTCAACCGATTGTAATTTGCTTTGTTTGCTGTTATTGTTCCTGTCCTAAATATATGCAGAAACCTTGTATGTTCATATAATGATGTTGTTAAAATGTGGTGTGTTATTATACCAAATTTTGTTCTGTTTCTTATATTTTATTGGTTAGTTAACAGCATTACATGAGTGCTGATATACAGTCCATCCAGTACTTTTTCATTCAACCGATTGTTTTTGAAATGCTCATATTCATTCAGGAACCTGCTGGCTGCATTTGAAATTACTAAATTCATTCAAGAAGTTACTGGCTGCGTCTGATCTGAAAACATGCTCCAAGTAGGTAGGCTACTTCTTTTGAATATATAATTACTTTGCGACTGTTAAAAAGTGTGTTCTATATCCACTTTATTCTTTAAAGTAAGCTTATGGGCGAGACTTCGTTCATTCGGTTCAAAGACATAACGTAAAGAATAACACTGTTCAGTAAAGGGTAAACCTGCACTACAAACCAGTTACATTACATTAGAATAATATGGTAAGAGACACCATTTGCAGTATCAAGCAGAAAAACAAACTGTTTTGTACAGCTAAAAATAGCTCGACCAGACCAGATGAGGCCAGCCATGTTGAAAAAAACAGCATATGCTGGTTAGGTTGGTTTTGATGCTGGTATTCTGGTTTATACTGGTCCTTAGCTGGTTTATGCTGGTCACGTGCTGGTCCAGGACCAGCATAAACCAGCTGGACCAGCATAAACCAGCTAAAACCAGCACACCAGCATCAAAACCTACCTAACCAGCATATGATGGTTTTTTCAACAGGGAGACCCATTACATTAACAAATGGCTGGCAAACATAAGGTGGATAGTGTGAATTTAATCTGGACTTGTACACTTAAGAATCTCACCGAATTTAGGGAAGTGTGTATATTTTACTAAAGCATTTTATAGAGGGTACGCATTTACATCACTGTTTGGTCAGTTACCTGGATGTGCGGCCATATTGGCAATACTCGAAAGTAGATAACAGCATGAATTTCGCAGTTGATGTACTAGTCAATACCTTCTTCAAATTTATCCTGTCTAAACCACGGATGTGTGGAATCTACTAAATCATATAGAGAATGACTTAGTGATGGAGTGAATAGGTGGTTTTAATTGTCAGAGCAAAAATAGACAAAGTAACTGTCAATACTGTGTAAAAAATGCTGCTTCATAATTCATATTAATATATTGTTCATTGTTTTATTTGATATACAAACAAGATAATAGGCCTTTGGAGCTTCTGATGTGCACTTTGCTTCTGAGTCTCTAGAGGTCATCTTTGGTTTAGTTGTGCTAAAGAAAAGCTAAATCTGTTTTACTGGACCAGTGTCTATCCTCTGTCACTTTGGAATTTGTTAATGTTTTTAGATCCCAAACTAAAAGTCAGCTGCAGTAGTAAGGATGCTTTCCAGCTTTCAATAACAACCATGAAAATCGTGCTCTTGGACTTTGACACATCATGGAGAAGACACCTGATACCTGTAAGTGATCATGTCCCAAGTCTTTTTCCTATTTATATTCTATTATTAAAGCCATGTCAGGTCTTTTGTTCATTAATGTTTTTTGGAATGTATTGGCACTAGTTCATGGACCAGAGAGAATGACTTGCTCCTTGTTGGGACATGCCATGGGTCTCAGTACATCAAAGAACTGAGCAGTACCTCAACAAAGAGGTATCTACAGTTCAGAATCTCTCATTCATAGCATTGGTATACTCATGCTCTAATAATCAAATCTTGTCATCTGGCTTCATGCTTTGTTGGTCACATGCTATTCGCACCCGCTTTTCTATGGCGGCTTCATTGAGATTCTTTATGGCACTTCAAACGCTGTTGTTTGAACTGTTTGGGGCATTTTAAACAATTGAGTGCTCATTGGTGTGAACATGAAGAGCCATCTCTAAAGTCTTTGATATAATGTTTCATCTTTAATAGAATTTGGTGAATGGGAAAATGGTGCAGTGTACTTAAATAACTACACGTGTAACATGCTCATTCATCTTTAGTTTCAGAGGAAACGAAGAAATCATGATGAATGGTGCAGTTGTTTGTGGACTTTTAATGGAATTTGGGAGCTCTGGGAATCTGTTACAGGAATTGGAGGAGTTCAAGACAGTGACAGATCTCAGGTGAGCAGTAGGTTGCACCTGCATCCTCCAGAAGTTCAACTTTTTTTTGAGTTAATCCACTTCTAGGCATTGTCGTCACATATTTTTTTCCTCTTTGGCAGCTGTGCAGAGCCTCTAATTTTTTTATTTGACCCCGGAGAACTTTTCACAGATGTCGTGAGAGAGTTAAATCTTCTTGTTTCCTTCAATCATTCAACGTGGTCTCATAGCGCGTAATGTTAACGTCAATCATCATTCTGCCAGATAGCACCTGAATTTCCACCCATATTTACTTTACATTCTTATGAACATATATGTGAACATAGAATCCTTGTGATATCAGAGAAATGTTTGAGAGCTGAATTCTTGGAAGAGTGCAGTGGACTGATTAAGATAATGACTTATATATTCCGTAGAGTCGAATTATCATCTTCTTTTGTCTGATCTCTCACAACATAAAAACAGCTGGTTGTTTTAATGCCAGTCGTAAGAGGATAGATCTAAACACACCTGTTTGAGCTTTAGGGTATTATGAGGATATCTCACTAATTTGTTTTCTGAGCACATCCAGACTGAATTTTGCAGGTGTGGGTGACACAAGTGAAAAAAGTTTCTTGAACAACTTTATGTTGGACTGGGATGAAATCCCAAACTCGTGACTGAGATATGTAACTTCCTTTTTTTCACTTCACAAACAGACCTTTATTCTCAGATGCCATCACTTTGAGGGGTAATAATGTTTCATAAACACAGTTGTGAAAAGAAAGAATGTATGTGTTAACAGATTAATTGATCGATGACAATGCGTGTATTTTTAGACTAATTAGGACTCGAGCCAAAATAGATGCCGCTTCGTCCTCCCTGCCAAGTCTAGATCGGAGGTAGCAATCGTGAATAGCTGCGGCTTCGAAACACGTCCGTTGTCATCTGTGTGGCAAACGAGAGATGGGGTCATGCGGGAATATTTCCAAACAAAAGAAAATAGTTGGATCGCTGCAGATCAACTAATAGTTTAGTAGCTAAATATTACGTAACAAGATTGTTTGGGATCTTAATATGGCTGCCAGAGAAATGCCCAATCTTGCGTATAATGGCTCTGGTGTTATATAATACTGGGGGCCTGTCCACTTTGTCCTGTTATCAACAACATTTCACATCCTGATTACTTTAGCACTGCCCACAATTTAATACTAACAAACACTGTTTTATGTGTTACGCTTGTGGACAATAACTCCGTAAGCCGTGTTTCATTAGTATGCAGTATGTATTTATACAGCTTGTAAAGGCCATAAACGGAACAAAGGGATTTTAATGAGTGTATTAAATGAAATATGAGGAGGTCAATAAAGCACATAATTTAATCCAGCAGATATCGAGGAATGAAGGCATTTTTGAGAAAGGTTATATGAATGAAAAACTGAATGAATTAAAATGTTATTGAACTGATTACCTAAGTCAGTCTGTTTTATCTTTCTGTTGATGATGTAACCATGTTTGATGGATTTATCCTGTAGTCAAGCATGTACTTTCCTCTTGTTTCTGGCATGACAATCAAAAGGCGTTTCTGTTTGATGATAATGTGAGGATTTTGCCATTCCGAACCAATGTGCATGCTAAAAACAACACTAGCACACCTCCTGTGGAAGTTTATATTTATGCACACCCAATTTACCTTGGACAAGAGTTGTAGAGATTTCTGATAAAGGAGAAGGATCTGGCAGCTCCTTTTTCCTGCATTGACAGAGGTAGTGTTTATAGTACTTAACTAGATATCCACAAGCAGAGCTATATTACAACTATTGTCTAAGGTATGTTTGAGAAATAAGTTCTGAAATGAGGAGGCAAAGTCTTAATTTTTTTTAATCAAATGTAAATTCATGTCCCAGTTTGCTTGCTTAAATAAACATTACAATATCACAAAAAGAAGAAAAAACTATTTTATATTTGTACATTAACAATGTAATCAATCTTCTATTAATTAAAGGCAAGTATAAATCTCATCAAGTTAGTGTTTTTATATGGAAGGCCTTTTTACGCCATGTGAGAAAAAAAAATTATGCCACAAAAAATCTAAATTATAACATACTTATGTAATAATTACAAGATATTACTAAGTCAAAAAGTCTGTAAATGGTATATGCTTTATTAATAATTAAGGTGTGTAGTAAACTTGGTCCTCCTAAAAGTTGATATGATAATGATAAACTTGGTTTATCATTACAGACCAAATTATGAAGTCATTAAGTCAATAATATCACATTTCATTATATAAATTTCAATAATTTCTAGCAGTTAAGTCATGATTTCTTTCTTTCCTTTTTAAAGTCATGATTTCAGTCAACTTTTTATCTCAATTTCAATTTCATAAGACATAATTTTGACTTTTTATCTTGTAGTTATGACTTAAATAAGCTATTGTTTTGACTTTTAAAGTCATAATTTCAACTAAAGTCATGATTTTGACTTTATCTTATCATTTTGATTTAAGTAATAATGTAAACTTAAGTAAGTCATCATTTCAATATTTTATATCAATTTAGACTTTATAAGTCTAAATTTAGACTTTTTATCATTATCATAACTTTTAAAGTCATAATTTTCACTTAGTAAACAATCATTTAAATTTTTTTTATCTTGTAATCTTATAATTTAAGTAAGTCATAATTTCAGTATTTTATCTCAATTTCTACTTTTTATCTCATAATAATCACTTTTAAATTCATAGTTTTGATTTAGTAAGTAATAATTCGTGCTGAAAATGGGCTTCCATATTTTTAGTCATTTTACATTTATTCCAAAATAATAACTCAAGACAGTAAAAATTTGAACAATATATTTTATTTGTGAACTTATGTTCATCTAATCTTTTTAATAATTAACGTTTAACTGTTTTTGAACTTTTAGGATCAGTCATCAAAGCTTGGTAAATATTGGAGATTTACATAAAATTTCACCAAACTGATTACTCACTAAAACCCACAGTGCACAAAAGGCGGGATTTATCACTTGAACCAATCACAACCGAACATAACCAGTAATATCCAATCATATCGCGATGGAGGCATTGACTTTCCCCCCTTCATTCTCAATTACCCCCCATCAAACTCACCACATGCTATGTGGGCTCAGGGGAGGCGAGTGAGACGCTGTCTTTTGCTGCAACTTTACCTGCTGGTGTTACTGTTGGTCAGTGTTTCTTTATAAAAACATGTTTAACCTTCATGTAATTTATTTCTGTAATGGTAAAGCTAAATTTCAGCAGGCATTACTCCTGTATTTAGGGTCACATGATCCATTAGAAAACATGTAGATTTGGAGCTCAATAAACATTTCTTATTATTACAAATGTTGAAATAGTTGTGCTAAAGTATTAACTTTTCAAACTTAATGACACTGGCCCCAAACTTATATGCAAAGTTTTTCTTTTTTAATGGAAATCTAATTATGTGTGTATAGGGAGCAGAACAGTATTAAGGGTGGAACAGATCATTACTATTTCCTAACGCTGAACCTTCATCTGTTATATTAAGCGTGTGTGCAGCTGGAGAAACTTGAATGTGGGGAATAGTTTCCCAGTTTTTGAAAGAATCAGCTTCTGATAATGAATGGCTATTCACAGTTAGTCAGTGGAATGTGAGGTAGAGAGGTCAGAATGAGAGATGAGAGTTGCACGCATAACAATTAGGGAAAAAACATTTATTAAATGACTTTAAATAGAGTATAACGTTCCTCCAAATAGGTCCTTGTGAGAGTTTAGTGGATAATGAGTGTTGGTGTGCTTTGTGAAGACCTGCCTTACAGGTATGAGTACAGCCGAGTGAATGACACCACAGAGACACAAGTGTTGATTAATATATCCCGTGTGTCATCTATCACACAGCACAAGTCTTCCAAAATGTCTAAATCGTTTCTGTCCCACAGATGCAAATTCGGAATGAACATTTAATGAGGTTCTCCAGACAGTGGACACTCCCTTGTTATTAGTTCATGACAGCAATTTAAAATGAATGTTGCTCCCAGAGATTAAAGAGACGGCAGGATCATGATGATGATTGTCAAACAGTAGGCATTAGAGAAATGATTATAATTATTATAAAATGTTTCTGTAGATAGACAACTTGCTTTTGAAATCATACGGCAGTCTACTTAATGGAATGTAACGAATTTACGTCCATATGGTAATTCATTTACAAACCCCATAATCTAGCTATGAACTACATGAATCTTCTGGATTCAGTCGGATTTACTGAATAGCAAGTTGTTTGTGTGTTTGCCACTGCGTATAGAAGTAGCTGATGTCTTCTTTTGTTTAAACAGTGGGTGAGTAATTCAGTAGTGTTTTATTTTTATATTGCTAAGGTATGTCGACTTCTGCAATGGGGAAAACAGAACAGAATCGCAGAATTCAGTCATAAAAATGGAATTTACTGTGTAACGCGGAATGTCACGGAATACATACACACAGTGGGTGTGACGCTCTTGGTGTTTTCAACATCTGCCGACTCGATATATGAGTTCATGAACACATAAACATAATCTCTAGAACTGCTCTGAGAGTTACTCATGAACATTTTACTATTTCTACCGTCATGTCATATACAAGCAGAAACTTAAGGGTCTTTACAGCAACCCGTCAAAATAAAAGTGTTTTAACTTGAAGAAACTGTGACAGAGATATATTACCTAATAAAAATACTACTACTAATAAAATTATTAATTATTAATATTATTATTAATTATTTACCAGGAAAACATTTTAAGTATGCAACACAGTATTTCCAAAACCTTCAAGTGTCCCCAAAACCTTCAAACAGGCTGTTATTAAGCCTCTCATTAAAAAAACACAACTTGACCCTAATCAATTGATTAATTACAGACCGATCTCAAATCTCCCTTTTCTATCAAAAATACTAGAGAAGGTAGTATCCTCACAATTATGTTCCTTTTTAGAGAAAAATAATATCTGTGAGGATTTCCAGTCAGGATTTCGACCTTATCACAGTACTGAAACCACCCTCATTAGAGTAACAAATGACCTGCTCTTATCATCCGACCGTGGTTGTATCTCTTTTTTAGTGCTACTGGATCTTAGTGCTGCGTTTGATACTATTGACCACAACATTCTTTTGAATAGACTCGAAAATTATGTTGGCATTGGCGGTAGTGCATTAAAATGGTTTAAATCGTACTTATCTGACCGCTATCATTTTGTAGCAATAAATGAAGAGGTATCGTATCGATCGCAAGTGCAGTATGGAGTACCTCAAGGTTCAGTACTAGGACCATTACTTTTTACGCTTTATATGTTACCCTTAGGAGATATCATCAGGAAACACGGTGTTAGCTTTCACTGTTACGCTGATGATACTCAGCTCTATATTTCTTCAAGGCCTGGTGAAACATACAAAGTTGAAAAACTAATGGAATGCATAGGTGATATTAAAAACTGGACGATTTCTTACTGCTAAATTCTGAACAAACAGAGGTGTTAATTATTGGGCCAAAAACACAGCCTAATACTTGATGGCTGCTCTGTAAATTCATCATCATCAGTTAGGAACCTAGGTGTGTTATTTGATAGCAATCTTTCCTTCGAAAACCACATTTCTAGCATTTGCAAAACAGCATTTTTCCATTTTAAAAACATAGCGAAATTACGACCTATGCTCTCAAAGTCAAATGCAGAAATATTGATTCATGCCTTCATGACCTCCAGGATAGATTATTGTAATGCTTTATTGGGTGGTTGTTCTGCATGCTCAGTTGGGGACAACAACTAAATTGGGGAAAACTAAATTGAGGACAAACAATGTATTAATTTGGAACTATTGATTAATTTCCTCAAACTAAAATTGTTTAAAGTTTCTTTTTGAATTATTGATATATTACTTTCCCACTTGATACTGTAAAGTTGCTTTGACACAATTTGTATTGTAAAAAGTGCTATATAAACAAAGCTGACTTGACTTGACTTGACTATTTCTGAAAAAATAAATAAATAAAATGTGACCCTGGACCACAAAACCAGTCATAAGAGTAAATTTTTCGAAATTGAGTTTCATACAGCAACTGAAAGTTGAATAAATAAGCTTTCCATTGATGTATGGTTTGTTATGTTATCGGACAATATTTGATCGAGATACAAATACTTGAAAATCTGAGGAATCTGACGGTGCAAAAAATAAAACTATTAAGAAAATCGCCCTTAAAGTTGTCCAAATTAAGTTCTTAGCAAAGCATATTACTTATCAAAAATTCAGTTTTGATATATTTACGGTAGGAAATTTACGAAATATCTTCATGGAACATAATCTTTCCTTAATATCCTAATGATGTTTGTCAAAAAGTCTGAAAAATAATAAATCATTTTTAATAAACATCAGTTAATTAGAAATGCTTCTGAATATTACAATTAAATGAAACCATTAAGATAGAATCTAGGAAATGAATTGAAAACACAGAATTTGATAAAAATAAAACTGAATTAAAAAAAAAAAAAAAAAAGGTATGTAAACGTAATTTTTGTATTTTTTTTAAATAAATTCATTTTAAATTCTGTACGTTTTATGATTTCAATTAATTACACATGCTTATACATTTTTTTTTTTATTTTTTTTTTAAATTTGACCATTAAAACAGTGTCTAGAAAAATTAAAACAGAAAAAACATAATCCAGAACATTTTTTATGGAAAAACAGAATTTGGAAAAAAAATAAAACAGATTCTTTAATTTCCATAGGGCCCTAGTAATGGTAATGAATGGACATATAGTACATTTTCTTTCTGAAGTGTTTAGCATGATCTGTGTGACAAAAATAGGCTCAGAAATAAATATGCGCTGCTTAGACGTGCAGTGATAAACAGGCCTAATATGCGGCTGTTTGTTGAGCTCAGCTTGTCAAGCATGTCGTAAATTGTCATACAAGTAGAAACTTGTATTCAAAAACTTTTGCAATGGCTGCACTTTATGAAAGTGTCATGAAAAGCAAATCTGTTCACAAAAGTGTGACTGAAAAATAATAATTTAGCCGACATGTATAGCTGAAATGATTTAAATCTGGTGTGATGTGTATCGTAAATGTCTGAATTTCTCTAAACTGTTGGTCAGCACAGAAAAATAAAATGCACAGACAAATGTATAGACTTGTACATTCTCCGAAAGCAATTAAAAGACGCATTGAGACCAGCACACTGGCATCTGAGCCCTTTTGGGGAACATCCAGGGGCACCAATTAACCAAACTGAAATGTCCCAATTCTGCTGTGGCTAAACTGTGTGACCACAGACCTGTCAACCCTTGCACTTGGGTCAGCACGTGTGGACCCACATTTTCTCCACCAGCAGCTTCTTTGTCTCTGCAATCAATGGGATTTTTTTGTAACTTATTAAAAAAAGAAAGAGTTCACAATACTTTTGTAGCTGATGCACACAATGTCCTGTTGGGGATGAAAGGTTTTTCTTTAAAAAGAATGTTGCCTGTTCACTGCCATCTGAACCTCTTTTCGACATACATTTCCATTTATTTAACATGGGCAAGAAGCCAGAGGTATTAATGAGCCGGTGCGAAGTATGTCTCCACTTACTAATTCTCATTCTTTACACTGAGTTTGACTGGATAAATGAAGGAATGGACCATCAGCTGCTCAATCAAGTGTGTACTGAGACAAACAGAGCAGAGGCTGTTGCAATGTGATGGATAGTTTTACTGAAAAATATTGTCTCATCGACCTCCTTTCATTTGGCAATGATTGTTGGAAACTCATTCTATCAGTTGGAGAATAACATTCGGCCTTTTTGTCCGGAGCTATTATTTGCACTGCATGGTCTGTCATTTCTGTCAAAGCGGCCTGTAGGAGCCGTCCTAAGAACAGCATCTCTCCAGGATCACTCGAGTCCTCAGTTAACCTCTAGCCTGCCCCAGTTCTCCGCTCTTCTTCAGAAGCATCTTTTGAATGAGGAAACAAAGAAGCCTCCCTGTATATACATACATATGCAAAGTAGATCAGAGTTAGTTGGCTACAGGGATTGGAAAGGTTAATTTCTAAAACTAAAATAACTGGATGCTGTTGCATCTGAATATTTGGTGAGAACATCTGTAAAGTGAGGACATTTATTAGTCAAAAGTTTTTGAACAGTAGGATGTTTTTGCAAAGAAGTCTCTTCTGCTCACCAAGCCTGCATTTATTTGATCCAAAGTATAGAAAAAAACAGTAGAGTTTTAAAGTGTTTTTACTATTTAAAATAACTGTTTTCTATTTGAATTTATTTTCAAATGTAATTTATTCCTGTGATTTCAAAGCTAATATTTTAGCATCATTACTTCAGTCTTCAATGTCACATGATCCTTCAGAAATCATTCTAATATTCTGATTTGCTGCTCAAAAAATGTGTTATTATTATTATTATTATTATTATTATGTTGAAAACAGCTGAGTAGAATTTTTTCAGTTTTTTTTTTTTTTGATAAATAGAAAGTTCATAAGAACAGCGCTTATCTGAAATATAAATCTTTTGTAACATTATAAATGTCTTAAATCCTTGCTAAATAAAAGTGTTAATTTCTATCATTTCTTTCCCCCCAAAACAATATATATACTGACTCCAAACATTTGAATGGTATAGTGTAGAATGTTACAAAAGCTTTTTTATTTCAGATAAATGCTGATCTGTGGATCTTTCTGTTCATCAAAGAATCCTGAAAAAGACATACTTAACTGTTTTAAATATTGATAATAATAATAATAATAATAATAAATGTTTCTTGAACAGCAAATCAGCATATTAGAAAGATTTGTGAAGGATCATGTGACACCAAAGACTACAAAATTAGCTTAAATAAGAGCAATAAATTACATTTTAAAATAGATTCAAATAGAAAGCAGTTGTTTTAAATATGTCTCAATATTTCACAATTATACTGCTTTTGTTGTATTTTGGATCAAATAAATGCAGACTTGGTGAGCACTTAAAAAAAACATAAACTTTGGGATCAGTAAGATTTTTTGTATTTTTAAAAAAGTCCTTTCTGCTCATCAAGGCTGTGTTTATTTGATTAAAAATAGAGGGGAAAAACTGTAATATTGTGAAATATTATTGCAATTTAAAATAGTGATTTTCTCTTTTAGTATACTTTAAAACTGAATTTATTCCTGTGACAGAAAGCTGAATTTTCAGCATCATTACTCCAGTCCTCAGTGTCACATGATCCTTCAGAAATCATTCTAATATGCTGATTTATTATTAATGTTGAAAACGTTAATGTTAATAATTTTTCAGGATTCTTTGATGAATAAAATTGTAAAAAGAACAGCATTTATTCACAATAGAAATCTTTTCTAACTATATAAACTACCATTTAAAGTCTTAGTTTCTTTGAAAGGAGTTAATATTTTTATTCAGCAAGGATATGCTAAATTGATAAAAAGTATTAAGTATTAAATATTAGTATTAAGTATTAAATATTAAGCAGCACAACTGTTTTCAACACTGATAATAAATCAGTATATTAGAATGATTTCTAAAGAATAATGTCACTTTTTGTGATTTAATGCATCAAATATTCACTATATATATACATTTTATATCAAATATTAAACATTTATTGATTCCCTACACAAATTTAGTCATGAATTAAAGACATTTTGTGATTTTGTAATTCATCAAATTCATTGTCTTTCATTCACAGAGCTTCAGGATTCAAATAGAAGGATTCATGGCCATGAGATTAAAAGGGGTCTTACAAAGCACCAGGAAACAAGGTATGCTGTGTTATAGTCCCATGGCAAATCACTTTAAAACATTTGATGCTACTGAAAAAATACACATTTTGGAGGTCGTACAACTTTAGAGAAACATACATTTAAAAGTCTTCAAACTGCAATACCTGCAACCATGAACTGGAAAACTGGAGGAGAGCCAGAGGGAAGAGATTTATGGTTTTGGCCTCGGTATGTGGGAGCCGCTTTGTAGTTAGTATGTGTTTTCTCCAGGAGGTGCTGTATCTGTGTGAGGACGACCACACTTCTTCCATGAATGCCACACAATTCATTCTGGCATTGTAAAAGCCTTAATTTGCATGCGCCTCATTATTTACCTCTCATGATTGCCTAATCAAAACAAAGAGCCTGAGTGAGAGTGAGAGAGTATCCTGGGATGAATTATGGCCAGCTGTTCACTGCGTTTCAAAGATATTTTCACACCTCACATCCTCTAACATTTCACCTTTTGTCTTGAAATTGAAAAGACCTGATACCGTGAAGTGTTTCTGCAGAGATCAGCGGCAGAGGAAAAGAGCTTAACCATTTCTGTCAGCTGTTGAAACCTTTTTCACTTAGCTCTCCCTGTGGATTTGAGCGGTTTTCCAGGGATCTGAGTTTGGCTGCTGTAAAGCTGTAGAAATCCCCTCTCACGTACACTTATATTCCCTCAGTCGCTGACTTTTCTCTTTTTAAACTTTACAGGGAACAAGGTGTTGGTCATTCAAAACTGCATTTCACATTATCACTACAAAATATAAGGAAAAATTTGATAGGAACTGAAGTTTGGGGAATCTCCTGAACATTATGCAATTCTTCTGGCTGTCATGAACCCAACCTTTATGACCATTTCGAAAAATAGTTCACCTAAAAATTTAAATTTACGCACTCTCCAGTGCATCAATTAGGAAGCAATATTATGGATAATGGAATCCTAATTTAATCATGACAAACTATATATCGTTGGAAAGGCCTAAGATTCCTAAATAGATATTTTACCATTTTTTTGTGTTACAAATTATGTAGGATAAGTAATAGATTAATTTATGACAAGAGTGCTCCTCAAAAATCTACTTCATAACAGGAGTTCTGACCTTTGTCACAAAAAGACTTTCTTCGTTGCTTTTTTCCTTATCATGCTTCAGAAAAAACGTCTAGGTTACGTATGTAACCATGGTTCCTCGAGGGAACGAGACGCTGCGTCGAACGACGCTTTGGGGAACGCCCTTGGCGGAACCACGCTCTGAATGCATGTGTAGCAAATGAAACGGCAGCGGTGACGTCAGAGGCGGGTGACGTCAGCGACCAGGAAGCTATAAAACCACGTGCGCCGAGACGGCGTCAGCTTCGAACTCTTGAAGCGAGCGCTCGCAGCGGACGCAGGAAGTATGGCATAGAGACGCAGCGTCTCGTTCCCTCGAGGAACCATGGTTACATACGTAACCTAGACGTTCCTCTTCAGGAACTCGCGCTGCGTCGAACGACGCTTTGGGGAACGAGATGCCCACGCCCCCAGACTTTCAAGTCCCTGCCCAGTGTGTTTAAGGCACGAGGACTGAGGAACCGGGAGTGGCCCGAAGGTCAAGGTTATAGAACCTCACGAAGGTGAGGGGCGTGGACCACCCCGCAGCGTTGCAGATATCCTGGATGGGGACCCCCGAGAGGAGAGCCTTAGAAGAGGCCATGGCCCTGGTGGAGTGAGCCTTGACCCCCAAAGGTGAGGGGAGACCAGAGGACTCGTAGGAAGCACAGATGGCTTCAACTATCCATCTACTTAAAGTTTGCTTAGACACAGGTAGACCTCTCTGGGGTTTGCCATAGCATACAAACAACTGGTCCGTCTTACGCCACAGGGCAGCTCTGTGGACGTAAGCATCTAAAGCACGGACAGGACAGGTGCAGTGTAACTTCTCCTGGTCGGGATTAAGGAAAGGAGGAGGACAGAAGGCCTGGAGCACTACAGGCTGAGGTGTGGAAGTGGGGACCTTAGGAACGTACCCCGCTCTGGGGTAAATAAAAGCCTTAGCATTGCCAGGGGCGAACTCAAGATATGAGGGGGCCACCGAAAGGGCTTGCAGGTCCCCGACCCTCTTAAGTGAGGAGAGGGCCAGAAGGAGAGCGGTCTTCAGAGACAAAAAACGATCGGAGATCTCATCAATAGGCTCAAAAGGAGGTTTACTTAAAGCCTCAAGTACCACAGCCAGGTCCCACGTAGGGACGTGTTCACGTGCTGGAGGCCTCAGCCTCAGCGCACCACGGAGGAAGCGTATAACAAGGGGGTTCTTGCCCACAGACATACCATCCAGAGGGGTGTGGTAGGCCGATATTGCCGCCACGAGCACCCTCAAGGTGGAGTGGGCTATCCCAGTGGAGAAACGGGCCTGCAAGAACTCCAGAACTGTACCAACCGGGCAGTTGACTGGGTCTAGCTGGCGGTCTTCGCACCATGAAGTGAAAAGCCTCCACCTCATGGCGTACGCTTTCCTCGTAGAGGGAGCTCTGGAATGGAGGATGGTCTCAACAACCTCAGTTGAGAGACCAGAAGCTATGAGGTGTGCCCCCTCAGGGGCCACACCCACAACTTCCACATCTCCGGGCGGGGATGAAGGATGGAGCCCCCCGCCTGAGAGAGAAGGTCCCTCCTGACAGGAATCTCCCACGGAGAGCCGTCGAGGAGGGAGATCAGGTCCGAGAACCACACTCGGCCTGGCCAGTTCGGGGCTACTAAAACTAGGCTGACCCCGTCCCGACGTACTCTCTCCAGAACTCCTGGGAGCAGAGCGACCGGGGGAAAAGCGTACAGACGAAGCCTCGGCCACGTCTGTACCATGGCATCCAGCCCCAGTGGGGCTGGAGGGGTTAAAGAAAACCAAAGGGGACATTGCGATGTCTGCTGAGTCGCAAAAAGGTCCACTTGAGCTCGACCGAAAATGGTCCAAATCTGCTGCACCACCTCTGGGTGAAGCATCCATTCCCCGGGCCTCGGCCCCTGTCTCGACAGGACGTCTGCTCCCACATTGAGATGCCCAGGAATGTGAACTGCTTTCAGCGAAAGGAGTTTGTCCTGGGACCACAGGAGGATCTGGTGTGCCAGTTTGTTCAAAGGACGCGAACGCAGACCCCCCTGGTGGTTGATGTAATAGACCACCGCTGTGTTGTCGGTGCGCACCAACACATGGTGACCTCTCAGGTATGGGAGAAAGTATTTCAGAGCACGAAACACGGCCAGCATCTCTAGACAATTTATGTGCCATTCGAGATGGCGACCACTCCATAGACCTTGGGCCGAGCGGCCACTCATGACCGCTCCCCAACCAGTGAGGGACGCATCCGTCGCTAGCGAGACACGGCGGCAAGGAGCTCCCAACACTGGGCCCTGAGATAGAAACCAAGGTTTTCTCCACATATCCAAGGCACGGAGGCAACGCCGCGTGACCTTGATAGTGCGGAGCGGGTTTCCCCTCGGGGAGAACCCCTTGGTTTTGAGCCACCACTGTAGGGGTCTCATGTGCAGTAGGCCAAGAGGTATCACGTTGGACGCTGCTGCCATCAGACCCAAAAGTCTTTGAAACTCCCTTACAGTGAGTGACTGGCCTTCTCTGACTCTCGCGACTGAGGTGAGAATCGACTCGATCCGAGCAGGTGACAGACGTGCCTGCATCGTAGTCGAATCCCACACTACACCTAGGTAAGTGGTCCTCTGTAATGGAGACAGCACACTTTTCTTGGTGTTCAGTCTCAACCCCAACGCCTTCATGTGGGCAAGCACAACATCTCGATGTTGAGCTGCCAGTTCGGCCGACTGGGCTAAAATAAGCCAGTCGTCGATATAGTTGAGGATTCGAATCCCCTGGAGTCTTAGAGGAGCAAGAGCTGCATCCATGCATTTTGTAAACGTGCGGGGGGAGAGTGCTAGGCCGAACGGAAGAACACGATATTGGTATGCTTGGCCCCTGAAAGCAAACCTCAGGAACTTCCTGTGATGAGGAAGGATGGAGATGTGAAAATACGCATCTTTTAGATCTATTGTGACAAACCAGTCCTCGGACCTGATTTGACACACCACTTGACTCAGTGTAAGCATCTTGAACTTCAGTTTCTTCACAGAGCGGTTCAGACGTCTGAGATCTAAGATGGGTCTCAGACCCCCATCCTTTTTGGGAACAATGAAATAACGGCTGTAGAACCCTAACTGCCTCTCCTGAGGAGGAACCAGCTCTATGGCTTCCTTCCTCAACAGAGTAGCTACTTCCTGTTCCATTATTAGAGCCTGCTCGGGGCCCACCAGAGTGGGAAAAACCCCGTCGAAAGGTGGCGGTGGTATGCCAAACTGGATATAATAACCTCTCTCTACAGTGCGCAGGACCCATTGAGAGACATTCGGCAGTAGCTTCCACGCTGCCAGAAAGTCTACTAAGGGTACCAGCCTCTCGAGACTGGCCTCTAATTTTCCCTGAGCTGCTAGCTCGCCCTGAATAATTGGACCAGAAAGGGGAGAAAGAACTAACTGCTCTAGGGACCCCCGTGGGGGTTGTGAGCCCCCCAACCCTGCTACGCAAGCGGGCAGAAGCTGGGGTTTTAGCTCGCTGGAGACTGCTGCACTCTGTAACTCCGGCAGGGGAAGCAGACTGGTCTCCTGAGGGCCTCGAGGGGAGACGGACACCGTGAACTGCGGTGGTACCCGCTCGCCCCCGAGAGGGGCTGCCCTCAACGGTCCTGAGGAACCACCGTCAGGGCCGCTTCCCCGAGGCCTTCCTCGACTGCAGCACGACTCTCAAGTCGGGCCTCGCCTTGGAAGACCCCGGGCGCCGCTGCTCGCGAGATGGAGGAGCACGAGCAGCGACGCTTTGTTTTTGTGTGTCGCGGTATGAGGAGCTGGTACACGGTTGGGGCTGCTCCCGCCCAGCAGCCCCAGCGATAACGCGGCGAGGGAGGTACCGCTGAAACGCCGCCGCTTGCTTACGAGCCTCCTGGTACCTATTGACGACAGAGTCTACGGCGTCGCCAAATAGGCCAGTTGGCTCAAGCGGGGCGTCCAAAAGGAAGACCCTGTCCTTTTCTTTCATATCGGACAAGGTCAACCAGAGGTGCCTCTCCGCAGCCACCATAGCTGCCATAGACCGCCCTACAGCGCGAGCGGTCTCTTTGGTGGCGCGGAGAGCAAGATCAGCGGTACGACGCAGTTCGTTAACGTCAATCTCCTCGCCGTCGCTAAGGTCTTTCAGCAGGTCAGCCTGATATGCCTGCAACACTGACATAGTGTGCAGACATGAAGCAGCCTGACCCGCTGCCGTGTACCCCTTGCCAACTAGCCCTGAAGTTGTTCTTAGAGGCTTAGAAGGCAAGGAAGGAGCCTTCAAAGACGACGCCAAACCGGGTGACAGATAGGTGGCCAACGTCTGTTCCACCCGTGGCATCGTCTTATATCCCCTCTCACTAAGCCCTCCCACATTCCCGTAGTAATCAGAGGAAGGGACAAACAAGCGAGAGGAGAATGGTCTTCCCCAAGACCTCGACACCTCAGCATGGAGGTCGGGGAAGAAAGGAAGGCTCCTTCGTGGAGGTGGTGTCTTTGTCCGCAGGAAGCGTTCATCTAACTTGCTTCCTTGCGGCTCATCTTGACTCTCGGCAGGCCAGTCTATCTTTAACCTGGACACTGCACGAGTCACCACCTCCAACAGCTCCTCATACCGAACAGACTGGGGAAGCGAAACATCAGCGGCACCCCCCTCATCCCCCTCCTCAGAGGAGGACAAGCGGAGGGCCGAGCCCGACCCCCGGGGGGAAGTATCCGCAGTGCGGGCTTCCGAACCCTGGGAGCGGGCTTCAGACCTGCTGGGTGAGGAAAGAGATAGGGGTTCACCCGTCTCCATCCCCTCCAACAGATCTAACTGCGAACCCCATGAATGCAGCCGCCGCTCAGCCTCAGCCGAAGCGGGACCAGACCCATGAGGAACGCTGGAGAAAGCCCCCTCCTCAAAGAGGGCTTTCCGGGAGCGGAGCACACGTGCTGGCATTGAATTGCAGTGCGGGCAGCCAGCCCCCTCGAGGGCTGACGCCGCATGCTCCTCTCCCAGGCAGACCACGCACCAACCATGTGTATCCCCTTCAGCAATAAACCGCTTACAGGGAGGAACACATGGTTTAAAACGCGGTCTGCCTTCACTTCCCCTAACAACAAGCTGTTTCTTTTGAATATCTTTCCTATCAGACATTGTCACTCAAATAAAAGCTGTGCAAACTGGCACAAAAAACAGTGACAACAAACACACACATAGAGCGCTCCGCTGAAAGACAGAAGCTGACGCCGTCTCGGCGCACGTGGTTTTATAGCTTCCTGGTCGCTGACGTCACCCGCCTCTGACGTCACCGCTGCCGTTTCATTTGCTACACATGCATTCAGAGCGTGGTTCCGCCAAGGGCGTTCCCCAAAGCGTCGTTCGACGCAGCGCGAGTTCCTGAAGAGGAACAAGAAATTATCTATTACTTGAAAACTTAAAATCTCAAAATTCATTCTTTGAAAACCATTTTAAAGTCAGACATTGCATTACCATGGAAAATGTACATCAAATCATATTACAAAATATTTTCATTCATGAATTATAAAAAAAAAAATTGTTTGAATACTGCATTTTCACATCTATGTTCAAAAATGGGAGTGGCAGTTAAAGGGTTAATGATGGATTTGTTTCTTACAAACACTCAGACATTACCTTCGCGATCTGCTTCTTCCCTATTCTCCACCCCGTCTGTTGCGGTCCTCTGAATCTCGCCCTCGGTATCGCCTCTCTTTCATGGGAGGCAGATCATTCACTGTTGTTACCCCTAAATTATGGAACTCTCTCCCCAGATCACTCTGTCTCACTAATATCCTGCCTGAATTTAAATATTTGCTCAAAACACACTTGTTTCCTGAATACCTTTCTTAAGTTCACCTTTGTTTATTACTTTTCAATGTCTGATTTTCATATGTATTTCCTGTATTATTGTTGATGTTACCCTTTGCATCACTGTTTGATGTTTCCTCACATTTTTTATGTTTATTGTAAGCGACCTTGAGCTCTAAGCGCTATATAAATAAAACGTATTATTGTTGTTGTTATTATTATTAGTTAATGGATTGAAGTCATGTGGATTACTTGTGGATTATTGTATTGTTTTTAGCAGAGGTTTGGACTCTCATTCTGACGGCACCCATTTACTAGAGGGTCCACTGGTGAGCGTGTGATGCAATGCTAAATATCTCCAAATTTGTTCTGATGAGGAAACAAACTCATCTACATCTTGGATGGCCTGAGGGTGAGTTCATTTTCAATAAATAATCATTTGAAAAATTGAAAACAAATTCTGTTCAGCATTAAAAAGCACAATGCGTCTAGTCAGAGGAAAAAGGCACAGGGTTTTGGCAAGGCACAGGATGCTGAGGAAATAACAGAAATGAAAGCAATTTGCAGTTGATTAGTTTAGGGAGATCAACTATAGGTCCAAGCTCATGATATCAGTTTACATTGCTCACAGCCATAAAGTGAATTGTATCCCTCTGTCACATAAAAAACACACAGATCCAAAATCTTTTAATCTTTTAAAAATCTCAGTCTGTGAATGATTAAGATGCAGATGTGTGCGGCAGTGTGAACAGTTGCTAATTCTGTAACAGATTCTGTGTCATGTGAGTTCTGTCCTCAGCAGATGTTCTTACACTGATCACATTAAGAGCTTCTCACCCATTTCAAAAGTAGTGCACATTTTATCCCACGGAGCTGCTTCTATCATATCCTTAGTTTTATTCCCACTCTCCTTTCCAAATACAGTTCAGAACGGTTTGTGGAACCTAAATTCAAAGTGACATACTTGAGTCTCGCGTTAACTTTGTTAACAAAAACTATGACAAAAAATGTTTGTTGACTGGCTTTTTTTCCATGACTAAAACGAGACAAAGACGAGATGACAAGGTTAATAAACAATAACTGTGACTATATCAACATGCAATATCATTGGCGATAAAAGACGAGACTAAATGTATTTAAAAAAAATACATACTATTTGCAAAATCTGCTAAATGCTAATTCTTTTACCAAAATAAGAGAGATCATAAAAAATGCATGTTATTTTTCATTTAATACTGACTTGAACAAGATATTTCACATGAAAGATGTTTACATATAGTACACAAGAGAAAATAGTAGTTGAATTTATAAAAATAATCCTGTTCAAAAGTTTACATACACTTGATTGTTAATACTGTGTTTTTACCTGAATAATCCACAGCTGTGTGTTTTTTTTTTTTTGTTTGTTTTTGTTTAGTTATAGTTGTTCATGAGTCCCTTGTTTGTCCTGAACAGTTAAACTGCCCACTGTTCTAAATAATAGTCTTTAGGTCCCACAAATTCTTTGGTTGTAAGCATTTTGTGTATTTGAACCCTTTCCAAGAATGACTGTATGATTTTGAGATCCATCTTTTCAAACTGAGGACAACTGATATTCAAATTCAAAAAGTTTTCACCCCCGGCTCTTAATGCATTCTGTTCAAGTTTTCATTGACTAAAACTAGACTAAAATGCTCAGACATTTAGTTGACTAAAACTTGACTAAACCAAAATAGGCCAAGGTTGACTAAATATAATAATACCTAAAAAGTACATTTGACATAGGACTAATTTAAAAGACTAAGACTAAATAAAAAATGTCTGACAAAATTAACACTGTTTGTCCATCCATGTCAGTGTCTATAATTTTAGAAAATAGTGTTGTCATTAGCTTATGAAACATCTCTTTACAAGGACCAATGAGCAGAGTGGTGTCTAAAGTGAATGTCATTAGCTGTAAAACATATTCTGTAAAAATGTATGATGAGGATTTCTAAAAATATCTGTACTCACAATTTCCATCTGGTCAAATTTTTTAGAGCTTGCCTTAGAAATTATTTATAAAATGTATAAAATGCCATTTTGACATAAGACTTAAGTGATTTAAATCATCTTTCTAGGACTGGAAATTTAGTATATTTAAAAATAGGACTTCATTAACCCAGGTTTTTTAAGACCGTGGGAACCTGGTTCTTCCAAGAAAAAAAGAAGAAGCTGTTTTTTGTTTAGTTTACTATTTTAACAATGTCCTTACTACCTTTCTGGGCCTTGAACATGTCAGATGGGTTGCTGTCTATGCAGGGTCAAAAAGCTCTCAGATTTCATCATAAATATCTTAATTTGTGTTTTGAAGATGAACAAAGGTCTTATGGTTATCAGAGGTCAGGCATCATGCGCTGTTTTAATGATTTTTGTCTCTGTAATATCAACAAGACTACACAATATGAAAGAAAAAGGAACAATAGAGCACATAAATACTCTATTTGATACAAATTGCCAATCATAATAGAGTAAGAGACATAAATTGTTGACTGCCAGGGGATCAGTTGAAAGATTTGAGCTGGGAATGATTTTTCTCACCACAGAGCAGTGAAGAGCACTTTTCTAGAGTGGACGACGTGCATACTTCAGACTTGACTGAAACCACATGTCTGAAGCTCCATCAAATGGAAATGTTTTCACATCTGCTTGGAAAAAGCCTGTGAAAATGAATTAGTATCTAGCAGATTCTCAGTTCATGTGATGTACAAGCAAAGAGAAAGTCAACAAGAAAGTTATTTCTTACTGCATTTTTAAACATGTTGAAATCAGCATGAAATCTAAATTAAAAATGTAGAATATTGCCATGTTTTTTTTTTTTAGCTTTTTTTTTAATTCATGTTCTCTCGTAAGAATGTCTAATGATAGATTTGTTGTTTTCACTTCACATTCACAAGACAGATGGATTGGAGTGGTGTGATTTACTTGGGGATTATATGTTTTTATCAGCTGTTTGGACTCTCAATATGACGGCACCCATTCACTCCAGAGGATCCACTGGTGAGCAAGTGATCTAATGCTAAATTATTCTAAATCTTTTCCAGTGAAGAAACAAACTCATCTACTTTGTGTATTTAAACCCTTTACAACAATGACTGTATGATTTTAAGATCCATCTTTTCACTGAGAACAACTGAGGGACTCATATGCAACTATTACAGAAGATTCTATCGCTCACTGATGCTTCAGAAGGAAGCATAATGCATTAACAGCCAGGGGTGTAAACTTTTGAACAGAACAAAGATGTGTACTTTTTTCTTATTTTGCTTAAATATCACTTTTTTATTCAGTACTGCCCTTCAGAAGATACAGAAGATACCTACATCTTTCCCAGAAGACAAAATAAGTTAAATTTAGTATCTAGCAGATTCTCAGTTCATTTGTTAGATGTATAAGCAAGGAGAAAGTCAGCAAGAAAGTCACTAAGTTATTTTTTACTGCATTTTTAAACATATGGAAATCAGCTTGAAATCAAAATGAACAATTTTGAATATTGCCATATTTTTTAGCTTAAGAATGTCTAATGATAGATTTGTTGTTTTCACTTCACATTCACAAGACAGATGGATTGGAGTGGTGTGAATTACTTGGGAATTATTGTGATGTTTTATCAGCTGTTTGGACTCTCAATCTGACGGCACCCATTCACTCCAGAGGATAAACTGGTGAGCAAGTGATCTAATACTAAATTCCTCCAAATCTGTTCCAGTGACGAAACAAACTCATCTACTTTGTGTATTTGAACCCTTTACAACAATGACTGTATGATTTTAAGATCCATCTTTTCACACTGAGAACAACTGAGGGACTCATATGCAACTATTACAGAAAGTTCAAACACTCACTGATGCTTCAGAAGGAAACACAATGCATTAACAGCCAGGGGTGTAAACTTTTGAACAGAATAAAGATGTGTACATTTTTCTTATTTTGCTTAAATATCATTTTTTTTTATTTAGTACTGCCCTTCAGAAGATACAGAAGATACCTATATCTTTCCCAGAAGACAAAATAAGTTACATTTATTATCTAGCAGATTCTCAGTTCATGTGATAGATGTACAAGCAAAGAGAAAGTCAGCAAGAAAGTCACTAATTTATTTTCTACTGCATTTTTAAACATTATTAAAAAAAATATATATATATATATATATAGAATATTGCCATGTTTTTTAGCTTTTTTATTTTTAATTCATGTTCTCTCATAAGAAGTTAAGAATGTCTAATGATAGATTTGTTTTCACTTTACATTCACAAGACAGATGGATTGGAGTGGTGTGGTGTGAATTACTTGGGGATTATTGTGATGTTTTTATCAGCTGTTTGGATTCTCATTCGGACGGCACCCATTCACTCCAGAGGATCCCCTGGTGAGCAAGTGATCTAATGCTAAATTCCTCCAAATCTGTTCCAGTGACGAAACAAACTCATCTACTTCTTAGATGGCCTGAGGTTGAGTACATTTTCAGCAAATATTTATTTTTGGATGAACTACTATATCTATTTTCTATGCTTGCATTAGCATGAAAAAGACTCTTTTGTCACCGTCATGACGAACTAAACACCAGGGAGCAGCTGTTTGTGCCCCAGAGGTCACCTTGATCTAGAGATCGGTAGGAGGCTGGTGGACGTCAACATCCCACCACATGAAAAAGCCTATTGATTGAAGAAGCTACCTCTGATGCCTCTATGACTCATCTATAGGAAAGGAGCGAAGGGAGCCACGGCAGATCAAGGGGAATAAAAACACTGCATTAAACGTGGCGTTTTCCCTGTTAATTCTGCTGCATTTTGTTTCACTCTTCCATTGTACCACAAAAGCTGAGAGCATTACTGCGATTCTCATGTGAAAGTTTGTTTAGTTATCACATCAAAGCATCTGAAATGATTGTCACATGGGATGCACATTAGCCTATCATCTTGCTGACACAGCCTACTGCTCTGGAACCACTGAGGAAATTAGCTTGTTTATGACTTACATTTACGTTGTTTAGTCCATGTGGCCTGCACATTTTCTCCAAACGGCTGCGTTCGCCCTTCCGGCTGGAGTACATGCTCTTCTCTTTCCGAGGTCATACAGTTGTGTTCTTGAATATGGCGTGAGCGTTGTGAGTGTGTAACCTCACACTTTTCCTGTAACAGGTTCCCAGACTCCAGAGGGAGCAGCGCGGATTAATATGCGCTTTTAGGGTGAAGACTCTTCGCCTCTCTCCTTGTCAGCTGTGGCCATCGCTGCTTTGTTAAGACACACGTTTTGTACAGAGGTAATGAAAAGTTTATAGAAAACAGGTGGACATTAAATGAGTTCCACAGTGTCAGTCTCAGCTGTGTCCCATTGTGCGTGAGGTAAAACAGCCAAGAAATCTGAACACATGAGCTCCTAGTAAAATGTTTTTTCACTGATTTACGTAAGTTGTGGTGTCTGTATTCCTTATTGCAAGTATGTTTATTTGTGTACCAGTCAATAAATAGTGGACTGACTAGGTTTTTTAAGAATTAATATTATATAAGAGTTGCACAATTGTACTCACGCTAAATTAAAAATGTTTTTTGTATTGTGAACTTGTGAAAGGAAAATGTGACAAGCAAGGACATTTCAAACCAAAATAACAGCTGTTCATCAAGGTTATGGTCTCCTATTTGTAGCATGCAAGAACCAACCATGTAATTTTTCTATGAATAAAAATGAAACAAACCATTAGTGACTAGATAGATGTTCAATTAAATATACATATAAAAAAGTTGAGTGATTAGATTTTTAACAAAAAAATTTAGAGTAATTGCAGTAATTGCCATTGCCCCTGGGGGCATTTTACCCCACAGACTATGTTTAAAAAACGTCTGTCGAAAAATATATTTATATTTTTCTTAAATAACATATTCTCCCTATTTACTGTTCTTATATCATATATAACTGTGATGTTCTACAAAACAAGAAGCTTTAAAAGACTTTTTTTTCTTACTGCTGAAAATTAGATAATTTACTGTGAAATCCATTTTCTATCAGGTACATCACCAGTGTAAGCTTCATGGTGAAAACTTTTGCATCACTTTTGTCAACGTAGTCCATAGTTAAAATAAAAATGTATCTCGACTTTATTTGTGGTTATTTTGGCAAAAACAGTAGGGGGGCGTTTTATCCCACGGGGGTGTTTTCCCCCACAAACTAAAATATATTTCAGCTGGCTAAAAACACTGGTGGACACGTGGCTTAAGACATCATTTATTAAAGAAAAAGTATATAATTCATTTTTTAAGAATTTTTGGTAACACTTTACAATAAGGTTCATTAGTTAAACATTAGTTAATGTATCAACGAACATGAACTCACCATGAGCAATACATTTGTTACTGTGTTTGCTAATCTTTATTAACATTAATTAATAAAAATACAGTTGTTCATTGTTTATTCATGTTAGTTCACAGTGCATGAACTAATGTTAACAAGATTTGAATAATGTATTAGTAAATGTTAAAATGAACATTAACAAAGATTAATGAATTCTGTATAAGTGCAGTTCATTATTAGTTCATGTTAACTAATGAACCTTTTTGTAAAGTGTTACCGAATTTTTTATTAAAATATTTTCTTTATTGTCTTATTCCCAATCATGCATTTTAGTAATCATCCTACATTAGATTTATTAGCTTACATTCATTCGAAAACTTAAACACTCATAATGTATCCTCTGAAAACCATTTTAAAAATGGATATTGCGATACCATGGAAATGGAACCTTAAATTCTTACTTACAAAAGTCACTACAATATTTTATAAAGTCTTAAGGTTGGTGGTTTCTGGTGGTTATTTTGTGATAGAAATACTATTATGACAGAAATAGACATTTGTGATAGGAAAATGCATCAGAAATGTGGATGTGGGTGTCACACAGTGGCTATGTTAGGTATAGCACCTAAACAAAATTACGCAGGAATGTAAATTTTTGTTATCAACAAATTTGGAACATAACATTAGCCCCTTTCGCACCGGAGGAACCTTTTCATAGTTCCTAGAACTATCCGGATATTCGCGTGTTCGTACCGCAGGAACTAGGCATGATTTTAGTTCTAGGAACTCTTTTACGGGAACTAAATTAGCTCCTACTTCGGAGTAGGGTCTAAACCAGTTCTATAGGAACTACCAGTGACGTAAGTGTACGCTGATTGGTCGAACGCATGTGCGCAAACGCAGGCACCCGCCATTTTTAAAAAGCCGGATAAACATATTATTCACGGAGCAGTGTGTAGTAGGCTACAAGATGGAAAACAGTGATACGTTTAGATTGTTTAGATTCTTGAATGCAGCGCTTAAATGACGTAGCTTTCCGTCAGCTTACGTCACTTCTGAGTTCCTGTTGGCGGTGCGAATGCAACCAGGAAAACGGCCCGGGGGAACCTAAAGTTCCTGAGGAACTACCCTGACCGGCTAGTTCCTAGAACTATGCGGTGCAAAAGGGGCTTTAGTTAGATGTATAGCTTTGATAGCAGTTTTAGATTCCAGAATATATAGCAAATAGGATAATTTATTTTTTTTAGTACAGTACATTTTCTTTTCAGTAAACAAACTATTTTTTACACTTTAATTTTTTTTAAGTGAAATGAAATGCTTTTACTTCAGCAATAATCTGGTGTAGGGGTGGGTGATATACCAGTAGACATGATTAACCGGTAGAAATTTGTCAACCAGTACAGTTTTTTGGACTATCGTCTCTATCGTGTTATGTTTGTGTGACGTTACTATGCTACGTGGTCATGAAAAAGCACTTTGCACATGTTTTTAAGCATTGTTGTTTAGAAACAAGTGTTGGAATGTAATTAGAAGGGAAAGAAAACACCTGTAACAGTATATTGGATCCAGGCAGCTCTTAAAGTGACAGCAGCGTAGTATTCCTGCTATCTGTTATTCATGTTAATCAAACAACAAAAGAGAGTACCGTTACCGTATTGACCCAAATATAAGCTGACCCTGGTTGTAAGATGACCCTTTTTCAAGATGTACCTTTTGAAAAAAGGCTTTTTGAAAACCAAATCTTGTGTTTTATTTAAAAAAAAACTATTTAAATGATTTTCATATTGCATATTTTTTTAGTTTTTGTTTTGAAAGTTTATCAAAAATACACTTTTTGATATACCATAAAAATAACAGGTAACCCATCTAAATTATATAACAATTAGGCTATCCATCTCATAGTAGCCTTAGCCTACTAACATTTCATTAACAGTAGAAGTGAAATCTTATTGTAGTCTTTAAATCTGGGACTGTCTTACGTTTTAAAGTCACATAGAGAGGAAGTTTGTTTTTTTTCTTTTGTTTTCAATCACGTTGTTCTAACATTACCGTCAAACATTACATTACATATTTCTTGGCACACTCGTTTTACGTGGATTTAGCGCCACCTGTTGTGGTGGGTGTATTATTGACATGTCAAAGTCTAGACCCTGAATATAAGATGAACACGTTTTTTCTGATCTCGTCTTAAATTTGGGTCAATACGGTAGTTAGTTTTATTAGTTATAGTTTTTTTTGTGATATTGTGATTTATGAAATTTCTAAAGGCCTTGTTTTAAAGCAAAAGTAACTGTAATCATAATATATATCGTTACTGTGAAATAAAATTACTAATATTGTGAAATAAGATTTTGGTCTTATCGTCCACACCCCGAATCTGGTAATTGTCTTCTTTAAAAAGAGATGAACCTTAGGTCTGTATTATTCCGTGCACTTCATCAGATGTTGTGGAGACAAATGGTGATTCATAAATGATTATGACCAGTTGCTTCATATTACAAAATCTGACATCATTTCCATTCTTGATGTCATCCTGAATGTTCACTGTGACGTCACAGCTCAGAGAAGAGTAACACCTCCCACCACCTGCTTTTTTTACAGCGGTGCGGAAAGCAAAGTTGTGAAAGAGACTACGCAGAAGGAATCCCCTCTTACCTCACTTTATCTCTTTCCCACAGATGAATACTTATTGACACAGTGAGATGTGTGGGCAGCTCCGTTAGAGGATGTCTGCATACGTGGGTGCTTGCGTACGTGTGTTTATACCGTTTTGCGTCCACAACGTCCCCGTTGGAGCGTGCACGAACGCGTCTGTGCGCATCTCACTTCTATCTGTGGCTAGATGTAACGGATGAAACATTCCTTGACCACACTATGTGGGCACCATCAGCATCATTATCATCATCCCTGAGACATGGAATGGACGGCAGGGTGTAGGTACACACAGTGTGAGGGCCACTAATATGAGAATGACACCTCTCTGCCCACACATGGCCTGTTCCTCACCAATCAGAGTCACTCACAGAGGCATGCAGGGTGGGCGGCCGTATCACGCAGGCTAAGTAATGAAGGTGTTGATGGAGAACACCACCGTTTTCACACGTCACGCCGGGCAGATTGGTCATATGGTGAAAATAAAATGACCCGTGTCATCAGTACACATACACAGAAATAGATCACATCAAATGGTACCGTTTTAATTAATCAACATGCTCCCCGAAGGCTGCCTACCGGTGTCCGCAAGGTCCATTTTTCTGATTAAGCCTGTATTTCTATAATGATTACACCCGCTCCCAAAACACACGCGCGCACACACCGAACCACATGCCCAATTACCAGGTCTCTTATTAGCTTTAGATTAATGATCCCCTGAGGCTTCTCTTGTGTGAAAGAGCGCAGCCCCACCAACCCACACACTGCTCACACACATGGGCATTTTAATTGGCAGCAAAATCCAACCATAGTAATGCTCTTACAAGTCTGAGTCATCCTCACAGCACTGCATGCAAAACACACAGCACTATTAACTTTCAAGTGCATTTGTGTGTTGATAGCTTGATATGCTTTCTAATGTGAGGAACAATGAGCCTCAGGAAAATTCAAATGACTTGTTTTTAATGAAAAGTAACCTGAAAAAGAGTAAAGATGGATGATTGTGCATTCCATTAACCCTTTAATTGGACCTGCAACCAGACTTCCAGGCTGTCTATCGCCAATTGTGGGTGAAACATAAAATTGTAAGTTTAGACTTTTACTTGTGGACATGAAGTAAACACACTAAAACAAATGATTGTACTGAAATATATAGTAGAAAACCCATGAAAGACACGGTGAGCTACTGGCGCTTTCTGCTGCTATTTTTACAGCAACACAACTTGAAAAAAAATAATGATATGATGCCACATTGTGCGGCTTTTGGTGTAATCTTCAGTCAACGGGTAACAAGAAAAGCGATGTAAGTCTTCACTGCTTTCCTAGCGATAAGAAGATGAGAAATAAATGAGAAGATGCTTCTGGATGATAAAAAACCCCTAAGACTTCAGCATCTTTGTTCTCTCCACTTCAGCCCCGATGCGTTTGAGGCCTTTAGTCGACCACAGCAACTAAAGGAGCTTACAAACAGCAGAGACAAGAAATGGTAGATGCCATCCTGGCAGGATGCAAACATGACGCCGCAGCCACCGAAGGAGTTTTTCAGCGTGGATTTCACTCGATGTCCAAGAGCGCTCAGACTCCTTGTGGGGAAAAATCAATGGTACAGTATTTGGTTTAAGCCTATGCTTATGTACATCGCAACCTGTAAGCTCTTTCAGTAGCTGTGGCCATCAGTATTTTATTTTCCCAGTTGTGTTAAAAATAGCAACAGGTAGTGCCAGTTCATTTCATATCATCAAAATAATGGCGCCCCCTATAGTCCAAAATATGTATACAGTCATGGCCAAAAATATCGGCACCCTTGCAATTCTGCCAGAAAATGCAACACTTCTCTCAGAAAATTGTTCCAATTGCAAATGGTTTTGGTATTCATGTGCTTATTGTTTTTGTTTGCACTGGAACGACACACACACACACACACACACACACACACAAAACCTCAGAAATGGTTACAAACAAAGTGCTGGAGAGTTCTGAAATGGCCAGCAATGAGTCCAGATCTGAATCCCATAGAACTTCGTGGAGAGATCTCAGAACAGAAGCTGGGAGAAGACATCCTTTAAATCTGAATGATCTGGAGGAGTTTGGAAAAGAAATGTGGTCCAGAATTCCAGTAGAGGGGCGTAAGAAACTCATTCTTGTTTTACAGAAAGCAATGGATTTAAGTTATTTTTACCAAAGGGGGTGCTACCAAAGGGTGCCAATAATTTTATCCAGTGCATTTTTTGTGTTCTGTGTGATTTTGCTTGTCTTTTCAGTTTGTGTGTGTGCGTGTGTGTGTTGTTCCAATGCAAATAAAACAATAAACGTGAGTACCAAAGCATTTGCAACTGCAAAAATTTTCTGAGAGAAGGGTTGCATTTTCTGCCAATATTTTTGGTCATGACTGTGATTGTCAAATTTTTTTTATAATGTAAATCTTTCATAGGTTTTCTACTACATAAGAAACATTTATGATATATTAAGCCATACAAATACAATGGGAATTTTCTTTCACTGTTTTTCACCGTAAATTATATACTTTATAATTTTATCTTCAAAACCCATCAATTGTAAAGTAGTTTACAGTAAATTTACCTATAATGTGATGTTAAACTATTTAAATTTGTTCACCATGTATGGTACAGTTGACCTATTAACAGGTTTTTACTGTAGCATTTAAAATTTTCAGTGTGTAGTGTTGTTAGAATGCTTTTTGATTCTGTTTTACCATTAATGTGATGAAGTTCAACAGACTCAAATAACAAGATGGTCTCTGCTTAATGACAGTAAGAGTGAATGAGTCAGAAAATGAGCAAATCAGAGCCTGGTCTGACTCACAGGTTTTTTTTTTCTCCACCAAAATATGATCTACATGAGTTGAGAAAAAAATGTTAAAAGGTTAAGGTTGTTTACTGTTTAATTTAGTGCATCTCCACTCATTTCTTAAAGGCATAGTTGTCGACTTTTTATACTAACTCCGTATTTAGCCCTGTTCTGTTGTAATACGCTAGATTTAAATGAAACACTTAAAGCGGTATTTGAATGAAACAAAATAAAAGGCCACATTGCAAGTTGTGATCAAGAAACCATGTGGTACCAGAGACCTCATTGGAGAACAGGTTTGGAGGATCAAAGGCGGATACATTTACCCATTTCCTTCTGTGCATTTGTGAGACAAGCCTATGTGCCAGTAAGTACAGGATGGAGGATGTCTGAAGGGAATAAAATGGTTTGGTTTTTGCTGAGGGGGAACTCAAATAAAACCACACAGCTGACTCAGACACCCTCCATCCAACCACAACACACAATCTGCTGCCATTGAGCATTAGAGTATTACACCTGGGCACACAACCACAGATTTACAGTCACACCCGGCCAGGCTCTGGAGCCGTGTCACTGACCGCAAACACAAACCCACTGGCACCTGGGAACAGCTCATTTTGTCTAACTTACTGTCAGTGTGAGTATGTCTCCTACAGTCATCTCCAGGCAAAAGTTCTCTTGGCATGATTGTGATACTGCACATAATGAGGATTCTGACAGAGCCCGAGCCTCATGTGCACCTGTTATGACTGTCACACCTGTGGTTGTGAGTAATGAGTTCTGAGCAAATTACTCCATAAGAGTTTGAATAAGGTCTTGTACTTTCCATTAACATGAATTAAGATCAAGTCAAGCATCCATCCATCATAAAAAGATACTATGAACAGCAAATGTGACGTAAAAACACAATCGCAAGCATGTCGTTTTAGCCTTTTTTTTGATCTCTCATCTTTCTGCTCTTTCATCGTGAGTCATGTTTTTGACGGGATTCACACCCAAGGATTCCACATCCTAAATCCAATTCTGTGCCTGCTGAGCTACCAAGCAAGCTTGTTACATTCAGAAAGCAAAACATATGGAGCTGTAATCATAATTGACCTATCGGTAAGCCCCGCCCCTAGAACGTAGATGAGCCAATGGCAGTTGAGTATAAGCGCTGCACATTGATGGAACTTGAACATCTGTAGGTTGCAGCGCCATAGAGAAACATTGGTAGATCCGAAGCTCTCGTTTTAATGGTGTTTATGCTACAAAAATAATAAAACGTATCCTGAGAGGATTGGCAACGAAATTTGCAATTTATTTTATTATTTAACGTTTATTTTCTGTTTGTCATACTCTCATTAAGTGGCCTTTTCATCTGCTCAAGCAGTTAATGTCTGTAAATATCGTTAATATCTCTGGCTAAAACTAGCTAACGTTAAAGTTAGTGAGTCCATGCTAATGTACAAACCTCAGCTAACTATTCTCACGTCATGTACAGTGTAGGTCAAAAACACATAAACGAAGGTCTACATTTCAGTGCCTCTCCATATTAAACTGGTTAAATGTAAAATAATTAATCTTACACCGCGGTACCTGAACAGTGTTGATCCTGGATGTTGTCATCTGTGATCGTGACGCCCGTAACATGAGATTTCTTATGTTTGCATTGTGATCTGTAAACCCTCTATTTCAAATAAATTATGTTACACACCATATTTATTTTAAAATCATTTTTTATATCTCTCCATGGCATATTAAAGCCCTACTTGAATGCTCTTCGACAAAAGGTGGTCCTTCTGTGTTCAAAATTGATCAAAAACAACTTCAGACAAGGTTTTCACACTGACAGCTGTCATTGTAAGACAGTGGGAAACTCTGTTTGTTTGTCTGAGGCAGCAACAGTAACTAAGGGGGGGTGGGGCTTACCGATAGGTCAATTGTGAATGAAACTTGGGTGTCATATGACAGTTAGTGAAAGCTAATTAATTAAGGTTCATGAAGTTTAGTAAGTGTTCAGCACTTTTTATGATGGATGTATGCAATTTATTGGACTTCTATTGAACAATTAAATATTACCACTCATTCACTGCCATTGTTAAGATTGGAAGAGCCAGGACATTTTTAATAAAACTTGTTTTAAGAAAAAAGTCATATACACCTAGAATGGCTTGAGGGTGAGTAAATCATGGGGTAATTTTTATTTTTGGGTGAACTGTCCCTTTAATGCATGCTTTGGTTTTATTGTGTCCAATTCTTTGGTCAATGTTTGCTCCAATCAGTTGAATTAAATTAAATTAATTCATTATCATTCTTAAATAAAACTCTATAATTGTAAACAGATGCTCTGCATCTACCAATAAATAATGCAGCTGCACTTTCTATTTTGACATGTGCTGTCCTTACTCCACAGCTTTTCAGAATAAACCGCACATCAAAAAGACACTGAATATAAATAAATGAATAGCAGCAGTTTTGCTACGAATTATGATCAAGCAGTCTTCAACAGTGATGCTGCTCAGCCCATTTGTGACTATCTCCTGGAGAGCAGTGATGAGTGTTCAATATTATACAATACAACAAAGCAGTGGAGGGAAATGTGTGGTCCAGTTTTTGACTCAGAGGAACCTGAAGAGACTGGCAGAGGACATATGGCTCATACCCCCTGTAGTTGGGCCATAGCGTTCTCTGATGTGGCTGATTACACATCAACATCCAGAACAAAGAGAGCAAAACAGAGAGCACTCCATGTGGTCAAGCATGCGTGACAGTCCTTAATTATCAAAGGTTGGAGTGGGATGTTGGATTGTTTATCGCTGCATGGTCATTGAAAGTGGGAAAAAACATCCCATATTCCCATATCTGTGAGTGAAGCCTTGTTTAGGCATGGCAAGAGGATGGCACACGGCCCTTGCCCACGGCACATAATGCTATCAATTGTAAAGGAAAAGCTTTTACCGTTCCTGCATCCACTTGTAAACACTGCGCCCTAAAGGTCTTTCTAATTGACAGTGTTTTTGTTCAAAAGCAAAGCAAAAAGATGTAAATAAATGTGAAACTGATAACTTGTTCTGGTAAGGTGAGGACACTAATAGTTCCCTCTGCTTTTGTGCATTTAAATTTCTGTATTGGTTAGTGTTCAGCTGGCAGCAATATCTTCTGAATGACTGTATGACCAGAGACAGTTGAGATTATGATTAAACCTTCTCAGGAAAACAATCAAATGTAATGAAACACAAAGCTGGCAAGTTTTTCCTCAAGATGGCCTGAATGGGCTTCCCTCAATCGCTCTATTACGTAAAAAAATAAATAAAAAAATACATATTTGGGGTACTTTGTCATGTTTAAAGAAAACACATGTCTGGAAGCTGTTCAGGGTTACTGGTTTGAATATTCAGCACAACTGTATAATCTGTTATGCAGTTCATTCACAGATATTTTTCAGGGCAGCCCTTCTGTCACCATGGAAACCAATACAAAAACACCATCACGACGGCATCCAGAACCTGCCACGTATATATCATGTATAAATCACTAATTTTTCCAAAATTAAAATTATCCAACAGCAACACCAGCAGGTAAAGTTACAGCAGGAGTCCTCATCTCTTGCCTCTCCCAAGCCCATTAAGTTTTAACAGACCCCCTAAAGTATTCAGTGGGTTTGGTGGGGGGTAACTGAGAACAAGAACTGAGAAGCCACATTCCAAGTTTGCGAATCAGTCAGAATGAACAATTATATAATGGCGTTAATGGAAAGACTAATTTAAAAAAGTAAGTAAACAACTCACACACTTAGATATAACCATGTTGTTACATCAAAATAAGACTTAAAATGACCTGAAAACATTATCTGTTTTTAATGAGCTTGGTGAAAAAATTTAAAGTAAATCTAATTTTCTGTGACCAATATTTACCAAGCTTTGATGACTGATGATCAGAAAAATGTAAAAATAATTAACTATTAAAAAGAATAGCTGAACATAAGTTCACAAATAAATTATATTGTTTAAACTGTCAATGCCTGTGTCTGTTATGGACATTCTGTTGCATTTTTCTCCCTTATGTGCCCATATTTGGTCGTTCCTGTTCCGGTTCTCATTAGTTCATTATTAGTTTACTCCTATCACCTGTTCTCCCCTTGTCAGCTACCCTGTTTAAAGTCTCCTTTCTGTTCAGTTTACTGTCGGTTCTCAAGTGTTTGTTTCATCTGAAGTATTTACCTTACTTATCACCTACAAATATATATATATATATATATATATATATATATATATGATCCCTTTTTCTCTGATTGTGTAAGTAATCAAGCAAAAGTGAGTATTTTTATTTTTTATTAATTTTTTTTAACTAAATCTAATTATTTATTAGTAATTTGGTCTGTTCCTCATATGCATGTGTTCAATCATATTTTGATGTTGGTTTATAATTTAAAATTTTCATTTTATAAAAAAAATGCCTTTCTACTTTTTGTTTGTCATTGCTGTTTTACTGTTTTGTTAAAAAAAAATAATACATGAATAAATGCATATATTCTATGATCGGAAGGATACCGAATTTCTTTTCCTGGGCAATAATGTAAATACAGCTGTTTATGAATGAATGAACAAACAAACAAACAAAAACATAGATAGATAGATAGATAGATAGATAGATAGATAGATAGATAGATAGATAGATAGATAGATAGAAGAGCACTGACTTATCTTTTTAAGGACACATATAGCTTAGTCAAGGTTGTACAGATATCCATTTACATTAACGTCAGTAACAGACAGAATTCCTCTGTAATCATTGTCATTTGAATACAGCCTTTTCAAAACAACACAAATGAGACTCAGTTCTAGGAATCATGTTATAGCTCTGTGCCAACCACACACTTCATTACAGGAGAGGTCAATAATGGATTCAGATCAGGGAAGCTATTTACGAGGAGCATATACGTGAGACAAATGCACTGCAACCACATCCCAGTACATGCAGAACTATAAGTGAGGAGCATCAACACATAATAAGCTTAGCTGAGAGTGTGGGAGACGAATAGGTGTAGGTGAGCTGTAGGGTAACCTTTTGAGGCAGATCTATAATGAAGTTATTATTTTCCTTCTCTCTATGTAGTGAAGTGGGCAGAACCGGCATGTGTGATAGAGAGAGAGAGAGGCCTGGCTCTAAGTGGGATGCATTTGAGGGGGGGGGGGGGCTGGGGACAGGTCGCCACCACAGGGACGAGAAAAAACATGGTGCTGCCTCGTGACAGATGTGTCATCATCACCGCGCCAGCCGCAGCCAATGTCAGCAGCGTATTGTGGATGTCAAAGGAAGCGGTTAGCTTCTTGATCACTAAACTCTTTTATACAATAAGATCCAGAAACGGACAGACTTTTCAAACAAACCTTTCCCAGAAGTTTATCCCACAGAAAGCCTACTCAGACCAACTAGGCCTGCGATTGGCCGTGTCATCGTCGCCGAGGCCTCCGCAGCCAATCGCAGGCCAGCCTTTGAATCCTTAAAGGAAGTGGTTAACCTCTTGATCACTAGGTATACAATAGGATTCAGAAAACTGACAGGCCTTTCAAACAAACCTGGAGCAGAAGTTTATTCCAGAGGAAGTGTTCTCAAATCCTCCGACATTTAGAGGTAATTAGGACTTGGAACTCACGCATGCTGTTTACTTCAGCCCTTAAAATCCGACGAGCATTTGACAAGCTCGTAAACTCAGTAACAGAGAGTGGGGTATTAAATGTACCCCTCCAAATTGGCTCACGCTGGCGCGAACATCGAGATCCACGTATAAAGTTCAACACAACATGTTTGGCTTTTTAATTACAGCCTCTCCCACAGTACGCCGTCGTTACAAAGCTCGTGATATGTGAGAGACTCTCCGTTTGGCCCGTCTGACATTTGAGCAAATATGTCGGTACAGTGTGTGTGCAATCTGTGGTAATTAGCGAGGTCGGGACCACCCACCGCACGCATTTTTTCTGAATAATTGCGCGACGTGTTCTTAAAAGTGAAAAGCCCGACTGAAGACGTATAAACGGTAATATAGCCTCCCCCTCTTAGTCCCTCTTCCAACAGCCTACATCCTTCACGAGCCCCCACACAGTGTGTGCCATGTCCTTAACCGGTGTGCGTTACTCATCGTGAAGAGAAGTGTGGCCTTCAGGAAAGTTACAGCTGCGGTTTGATCTTACGTTGCACAGTCTCTGACAAACACTGACAAACCAGCATGACTACATTGGTTTGTACATGTGCAGTTGTGAGTGTGAGATTCGTTTCTTTTGCATGACCAGTCAGGCTGTATGTGTGTGTGTGCATGTGCAGTATGTGGAGGTGGCACACATGGCATTACACTTTAATCACCCACTATAGCTGTAGGAGTGAGTCAGCATCTCCAGTCTCATCAGAGGAAGGATGCATCCTGAGCCCAGCTGACACTCCACCATACACAACTCCATAACTGACTCGCTGCTTCTCCCTGCTACTAGGTACATGCTGTGCTGATGCTCAGGACGCAAATCCCTAAGCGCTAGGGCTGGGAAAATTGGAATTTGAACTGAATTGGCCACGTACGGCCCACAGGATGCTGAGTTGGAATTTACTGACCTGCAATTCAAAGAATTTAAACACAGTCACACAGCTGGCATTAGTCCAATAGAAATTCAAAACACAAATAATTATGACTAGTGATTCATTGAATATATTTTCTAAACAGATATTGTTCTAATCTAAAATTAAGTAAATGACCAGTTTTAACATTTTTGAATTATGCCATAAAATACCACAAAATGCCCACCACATTTTTTTTTTCCCAGATAAACATTTCCACCATATTTTTCCCGTAAGAGCAGACAGCCATTTGTAAATTTTTGGCTTCCAGTCTCAACCACATCCAGCGAGGTTTAGCTGTACAAAACAGCCCGTTTTGCTGCTTGATATTGCAAATTGGTGTGTCATACCATGTTATTTTAATGTATTTTAATGTTTTTTAACGTATCTTAATTATGAACAGACTGGTGCTCACTTGAAGTGCATTGTTATTCTTCTCATTATAACTGGAAGTCTCATCCATAGTCTTACTTCCACTTTGAGGAATCAGGTAGAAAAATAAAAAATTAAAATAAATAAAAAATATTTACCTCAGAACTAGAATCTATCCTTTATTATAATAAATTAGTTTAAGTATATTAAAAAAGTTCTTCCACCATAGTCAATCAATTAAGTAATAATAATAATAAAGAATAAAGAATATTAAGCATCCCTGTTAAGCATAATCGTTTCATACATTATTTTTCATATGTAAAATACACAATACAACCCATGTTAAAAAAAAAAAAAAAACAGCATATGCTGGTTTTGATGCTGGGATGCTGGTTTTAGCTGGTTTAAGCTGGTCCTACACTGCTAAAGCCAGCTTCCCAGCATAAAAATCTACCTAACATACCCAAGTTTTTTTCAACAGGGAAAGTAGACAATAGACAACATGTACAGTTATAATTATTCATATCCCTTTATAGTTTGTTATCTAAATGCAGATTGAATTCCTTTCATGAATTAAAATGACATTTTAAAATATATTTCAAGGTATGGGAATTCAACTCTGAAAAGTCTACAAATCTAGAGTGAAACCAAAATTTCTTTATACAACTTTACCATTTCTCACATTATAACAGTTTATTTGCTATAGTTTAGAAAATGGTAATAAAAATTGACAAGAAATGCGTCAGAACAAATTAATCTTGAAAGTGTCAGATAACTTTGATAGAACAGTATATAATGGATTACAATCAACTAAGAATTTAGACAACTGTTAGCATGACAATATTTACACAACTACTGATACTTTGTTGACTAATTACCAAGCAATGCTTAATTTTGTTTAGTTTGTGGTGTAAAAATGTCATATTAGCAATTAAAGAACAAAAGGGGAAAAAAACTTGACAAACTGAATAATTTTTGGTCCCAAATTTGTAGAAATATTACTAGTAGTCCACTGTATGAAAAATGTTTAGATATAATATGTCACAGTTTACTTAAATTTTTGGTTCGACTGTATTTAGTCCATGTCAGTCTGTAATATCGTTATGCCAGTAGGTGTCGACAAAGGATTGTCTTTATGAATGAGTCATTGAATCACAAATTGAACCGATTCGTCAGAACGCACAACAGACTTATTCATTCAGAAACAAAACGTGTGTTGGACATAAATTATTCACTTAACTGATTCGTTCAAAACACTGAATCGTTAATGTGTTACTCAGAGAGGTGACGGCTAGCTGTTGTTTCATGTGGAACTGGTGGAGCAAAAATAGTAAGTAACGTTTAGTATTATGTCTAAAATGTGTGTTATTCAGTATTACATGTCATGTTATTTTATTAAGTAAAATAAGTATCAGTGGCATTGCACTGATATGTTTTTAACGTTTATTTACCCTTTGATTCGAACGTTCTTTGCATACAAAAGGTATTCTGGTAGCTTCATAAAACAATGGTTGAACCACTGATAGAAAATTGACTATTTTGACAATGTCTTTCACACTTTTCTGGGCCTCTACAAAATACAAGAAAATGTTAAACATGGATAAATTATTTGAAGATGTATCCATCATGAAGGCCTAATGGCCAAATAATTATTTCAAAGTACAGGTCCTTCTCAAAAAATTAGCATATTGCGATAAAGTTCATTATTTTCTGTAATGTACTGATAAACATTAGACTTTCATATATTTTAGATTCATTACACACAACTGAAGTAGTTCAAGCCTTTTATTGTTTTAATATTGATGATTTTGGCATACAGCTCATGAAAACCCAAAATTCCTATCTCAAAAAATTTGCATATTTCATCTGACCAATAAAAGAAAAGTGTTTTTAATACAAAAAAAGTCAACCTTCAAATAATTATGTTCAGTTATGCACTCAATACTTGGTCGGGAATCCTTTTGCAGAAATGACTGCTTCAATGCGGCGTGGCATGGAGGCAATCAGCCTGTGGCACTGCTGAGGTGTTATGGAGGCCCAGGATGCTTCGATAGCGGCCTTAAGCTCATCCAGAGTGTTGGGTCTTGCGTCTCTCAACTTTCTCTTTACAATATCCCACAGATTCTCTATGGGGTTCAGGTCAGGAGAGTTGGCAGGCCAGTTGAGCACAGTAATACCATGGTCAGTAAACCATTTACCAGTGGTTTTTGCACTGTGAGCAGGTGCCAGGTCGTGCTGAAAAATGAAATCTTCATCTCCATAAAGCTTTTCAGCAGATGGAAGCATGAAGTGCTCCAAAATCTCCTGATAGCTAGCTGCATTGACCCTGCCCTTGATAAAACACAGTGGACCAACACCAGCAGCTGACATGGCACCCCAGACCATCACTGACTGTGGGTACTTGACACTGGACTTCAGGCATTTTGGCATTTCCCTCTCCCCAGTCTTCCTCCAGACTCTGGCACCTTGATTTCTGAATGACATGCAAAATTTGCTTTCATCCGAAAAAAGTACTTTGGACCACTGAGCAACAGTCCAGTGCTGCTTCTCTGTAGCCCAGGTCAGGCGCTTCTGCCGCTGTTTCTGGTTCAAAAGTGGCTTGACCTGGGGAATGCGGCACCTGTAGCCCATTTCCTGCACACGCCTGTACACGGTGGCTCTGGATGTTTCTACTCCAGACTCAGTCCGCTGCTTCCGCAGGTCCCCCTCTCGTTGTGCAGCGTTTTCTGCCACACTTTTTCCTTCCCACAGACTTCCCACTGAGGTGCCTTGATACAGCACTCTGGGAACAGCCTATTCGTTCAGAAATTTCTTTCTGTGTCTTACCCTCTTGCTTGAGGGTGTCAATGATGGCCTTCTGGACAGCAGTCAGGTCGGCAGTCTTACCCATGATTGCGGTTTTGAGTAATGAACCAGGCTGGGAGTTTTTAAAAACCTCAGGAATCTTTTGCAGGTATTTAGAGTTAATTAGTTGATTCAGATGATTAGGTTAATAGCTTGTTTAGAGAACCTTTTCATGATATGCTAATTTTTTGAGATAGGAATTTGGGGTTTTCATGAGCTGTATGCCAAAATCATCAATATTAAAACAATAAAAGGCTTGAACTACTTCAGTTGTGTGTAATGAATCTAAAATAATATTATGAAAGTCTAATGTTTATCAGTACATTACAGAAAATAATGAACTTTATCACAATATGCTAATTTTTTGAGAAGGACCTGTATATACCTCCTGTAAATGATGTAAGTTTACAATGACATTTCAGTACTTTTACATTACTTACAGGGCATTTAATGTAAGATGTATATTTTCTAGAAATAAAAATTCCATAAATAGCTCATTTTGAACTTTCGCTGTTTGATTATTCTTTCTTACCAAGTTCCTAAAAAATCCATCGCCAATCAATTACAACAATGTATATACAATTACAGATGATTAAGCATATAAATCGACAGTTTGTTGTTTTATACACATGCACACAGACATTATTTTATATACAACATATAGATGCATAAGAAATCTTTAGACATGTAACATAAAACATAATCCATAACAACAAAAGAAAATACTTTATTTAACCTTTTTTGAATAGAAGTGTGCCCTGCAAACGTGAGCATTTTTGACGATCGTATCTGTCCAGTCCATTTAACCATAGCTAGCCTGTTGTTGTTTTTTGTGTGGCAGAGGCAGCAGGTATGTGATAAAATGTAAAATTGAAGCCTGTACAATGTTGATTCTGGAATACAACATCACAACAAGATGATAGTTTAAGCAGAATCTGTGCTGGTTTGAATTGGCCGCCTCCAGTTTTCCCTTTGTTTTGCCTCCAGTTAGCGTTGTGACGTAATTTTGACATCGGCATCAAAAGGGTATATTTACCTGGCAGTCAATGGGACAGTGACATTTTATCCAAAATATCTTAAATTGTGTTCTGAAAATGAAAAAGCTTTTACGGGTTTGGAACGACATGGGGGTAAGTGATTAATGACTAAATTTTCATTTTGGGTTGGAGTTACCCTTTAATTATCACAGATTATAAGAGTTCACAAGACAGTGAAAACAAAAGCTTACTTGAAACAAGTATACTTGCCAAAGTCATATAAAATTAATGAGAACACGCAGTTACAAAGCACAAATTCCCGCCATTGAGCTGCAGGCTCTGAAATTGAGAAAAAACTGTAATCAAATTAAAATCTACACTGTTAAAATTCATGTGATAAACACTGTTTGTGTTTTGCCATGGGTCACTAGCGCTGGTGAATATTGATACGCTTTTGCTGTAATTTAATTGTTGCAATGCATTGAGGACATTCAGTACAATACAAGCAACAATTCATAAACACAAAATTCAGACCTCGTCTTACCCTGGAGAACCTTATTATATACCAAATGAACACTGACATACACAAAAGAGAAGCAGCACACAAAGCTGTCATACTGCAGGCTAGAGAGGAGGCTGTGTGAAAAAGGGCCTATCAACAGCGCTCAACATTTTTGCAAGAAATAATATTTAGACAGTCCCAGAGGGAGCATGAGGTCAACGCATCAGAAGACAATAGCTGCCTATTTTATCCACGTCACTTCCCTGTGCCTAGAATAACATGAGGACAACACTGGCCCTCAGTGAATGAGTCTCACATCAGAGCCTGTCCTCAGACCTGTACGCTATCCCAACAGGCCAACTCAAGCATGAACGTCCCAAGCTTTAAAGTGAGCCATTTTCTCATTTTTCTCTTATCTCCTGGATCAAAACTGTACCCAGGCCTTTCTGCTTTCAGAGTTTTTCAAGTAGGCATTTAAAAATGTCTACATATTTTATAGTCTACATATGAAGAGTTCAGATGCTTTTGCATCTGAACTCTTCATATTTAAAAACAAGTTGTCCTTAAAATAATGTTTACACATCTTAAAGGATTAGTTCACATTTTTTTTTAGGAAAACATTCCAGGATTCCATATTCCATATAAATTTTTTATTGTAACTTATTTTTAAAAATGAAACTTTCATATTATTCTAGATTCATTACATGTAAAGTAAAACATTTCAAAAGTGTTTTTTTTTTTTTAATTTGATGATTAGAGCATACAGCTCATGAAAGGCAAAAATCCAGTATCTCAAAATATTAGAATATTTACATTTGAGTTTCATTAAATGACCATCCCTACAGTATAAATTCCGGGTATCTCTTGTTCTTTGAACAACTAATGGGGAAGACTGCTGACTTGACAATGGTGCAGGAGACGATCATTGAAACCCTCCACAAAGAGAGTAAGTCACAGAAGGTCATCATTACTGAATGGGGTGGCTGTTTACAGAGTGATGTATCAAAGCATATTAAATGCAAAGTTGACTGGAAGGAAGAAATTGGGTAGGCAAAAGTGCACAAGCAACAGGGATGACCACAAGCTTGAGAATACTGTCAAGTAAAGCTGATGCAAACACTTGGGAAAGCTTCACAAGGAGTAGAATGAAGCCGGAGTCAGCGCATCAAGAGTCACCACACTCAGACATCTTCAAGAAAAGGACTACCAAGCCACTTCTAAAACAGAAAAAATGTCAGAAGCATCTTACCTGGGCTAAGGAGGAAAAGAACTGGACTGTTGCTCAGTGGTCCAAAGTGCTCTTTTTAGATAAAAGTAAATTTTGCATTTCATGTTGAAATCATGGTCCCAGAATCTGGAGAAAGACTGGAGAGGCACAAAATCCAAGCAGCTTGAAGTCCAGTGTGAAGTTTCTAAAGTCAGTAATGATTTGGGGTGCCGTGAAGTCTGCTGGTGTTGGTCCATTGTGTTGTATCAAGTGCAAAGCCAATGCAGCCATCTACCGGGATATTTTGGAGCACTTTATGCTTCAATCTGCAGACAAGCTTTATGGAGATGCTAATTTCCTTTTCCAGCAGGACTTTAGCACCTGCCCACAGTGCAACAACCACTTGCAAGTTGTTTGCTGACCATGATATTACTGTACTTTATTGGCCAGCCAACATGCCTGACCTGAACCCCATTGAGAATATACAAAATATTTTCAAGAGAAACATGAGAAACAGTCGATCCAACAATATACTTTAGATCTGAAGGCTCAATAGTGCCTCAGCAGGGCCACAGGCTGATCACTTCCATGCCACACTTCACTGATGCTGTAATTTGTGCTAGGAGCAAGTCATTTGCTGTAATATGTGCTGCCGACCAAGTATTGAGTGCGTAAATGAACATACTTCAAAGAACTTGAATTTTTCTGTTTTGCAAATCCATTTTTTTGATTGATCTTATAATATTTTGAGATACTGGATTTTTGACTTTCATGAGCAGTAAGCTCATCAAAATTAAACCAAAAAAACTTTACGTGTACTGAATCTAGAATATATGAAAGTTTCAGTTTTTGAAATAAGTTACAATTAAAAAATGAACTTTTTCACGCTATTTAAATTTTTTAAACTGCGCCTGTAGTGGACTTCAGTGTTGGCCAACAGGTTGGAGCTCCAAACTGCAATTTCAATGCAGCTTCAAAGTGCTAGTCTAATCTAGTGAAATGATTGCCCATTTTCTAAAAAAAAAAAAAAGTTTTATGCTTTTTAACCACAAATGCTCATCTTGCATTAACTTGACGTCACACATTATGTAGTCACATTGGAAAGGTCACGTGTGATGTAGGCGGAAGTATTGACTCAGTGTTTACAAAGCGAACATACAAAGAAATTCAAAAAGACTTTACAAAAAAGGTAAAACAATGATGTTGGACGATTTTGAAGTTAGAGGAGAAAATGAGATGGAGTTTTTCCCCTCCAAAGTACACCTACTAAGAACTAAACACGTGTGACCTTTCCATTTGTGGAAGACGAGCATTTGTCACTGATCACTGACCGTTTTGCTGGACAAGACCCTTATTGAAGTCCACTATATGGAGAAAAAATCTGGAATGTTTTCCCCTCAAAAACCTTCATTTCGTTTTGACTGAATAAAGAAAGACTTGAACATCTTGGATGACATGGGGCTGAGTAAATTATCAGGAAATTTTAATTTAGGAGTACCTAATCTTTCTTTAAATATGTTAGTAATCATCAACATTTTTAAATATATAATTTATAAATTTAATGTAAGTAATAGAAATAAATCATTTTACAATCTAAACTAATCTTGCCTTGTCAAAAAAGGCAAAATTATAAGTGATGTATTGACGTTGACACAATTATGAGGGTCTGCAGGGGTCATCTCTATAATATAATTTCCTGTTTTATATATATTTTTTCTGTATGTTGACCACACCTTTCATTTTGCAAACTAAATAAAAATATATATATTATTAAGCAGTGAAGCAGTTTTGTTAACAGTTTTAAGAAATGATAAAACATTATTATAAGCAAGTTATTTCATTTGTTTATTATTAGTATTAATTCATTTTTTAATGTCTTTTTCCTCATCATGTTATCAAGACAGTTGTATCACCTTAACATTTTTGACTTTATGCCCCCTCAAAAAAAAAAAAAAAATGCAGGAATTAAAGGGATAGCTCACACAAAAATGAAAATTCTGTGTAATTAATTACTTGCCCTCATGTCGCTCCAAACCCGTAAGACCTTTGTTCATCTTCAGAACACAAATTAAGATATTTTTGATGAAATCCAAGAGCTTTCTGACCTATAATTTTATGAAGCTATGGGAATACTTTTTGTGTGAATACAAAGAATACAAAAATAACTTTATTCAACTATTTCTTCTCTCCTGGGACAGTCCTCCACCATTACAGAGAGCACCATGATGCATCGTTTTTTTGAGCAGAACAAAGGATGTGTCGTGGTACTCTCTGTAATGGTGGAGAACTATCCCAGGAGAGACTGTTTCTGAAGGGTCAGAAAGCTCTTGGATTTTCATCAAAAATATCTTAATTTTTGTTCTAAAGATGAACGGGTTTGGAACGACATGACGATAAGTAATTAATCACAGAATTTTCATTTTTGGGTAAACTAATCCTTTAAAATATGATTATCATACACTACCAGTCAAAGGTTTTTGAACAGTAAGGTTTTTAATGTTTTTAAAGAAATCTCTTCTGCTCATCAAGTTTGCATTTATTTTATCCAAAGTAAAAACAGTAAAAATGTGAAATGTTTACTATTTAAAATAACTGTTTTCCATTTTGAATATATTTTAAAATTAATTTATTCCTGTAAATCTTACTGTTCCAAAACTTTTGACTGGTAGTGTAGATGAAGTACATTCAGCCATTGTATATTATTTTAAATGAGTAGATGCAGACAAATAAATGAGTAACATGTCATTGACTCACGTGGCACGTTATGAAGATTGATGCACTTTTTTATTTAATCGAGCAATCCTGGCAATCATCAGTTTTTACACATGTACACAGTACTGTTATCCACACAGATCCATAAAAGCTTGTTTTCTCAATGTCTTAGCTTTGTTCAGCAGGTTTTGCTTATTTAAAGTCATAAATAATTACACGGTATAAGAGCTTCGCTGAGTGATGTTGAACAGTCCCATCAGAGCGGGACTTTCAGGGCTTTTGGTTCGGTAAATATTGCGCCACCCGCTGAGCTGCCTCACCCTGAGCCACTCCAACCAAGTGTTTCCGAAAGAAGTGCTGACCAACCTGTCAACAGGGTCACTGCACTTTGTCTGTTTGCAGAAACTTTTTCTTATTTATCTTCTTTCACTCAATCCACTGGCTCTGCGTTCCTCCTTTGCACCAGTACGGCTTTTTTTTTTCATATAGATAAGATCCATGTTGCGCATAGAGGACTGCTTGAGTAAACATTACCCATTTGTGAACTAGAAAGAGAGTTTACTATAGTACGTTATACAAATGAAATGTGTTAGGAATGCAGATTCATCAAATGAACAGCATGCACCGCTTCCTTGGCCTGAAGTGACTTTCTTGTTTTGTTTACTTTCGGCACATGAGGGAAACAGAATTATAATGTGTCTCGGAGAGGACGGGAGATATTAACTTGCCATTAATTTGCATTAGATTGCTGGTGTCTTCTGGGAAATTTAGAATATTAGGTTGAAGCAAGATGCATTCCAAACAACTATGAAACAAACAGAAAAAACAATAGTAAACTAAAGAAGACAGACGTGCAAATTCTCTGAGGGAGGACGAGAAATGACAGTGGATGAAAACAATGTTTTTTTTTGTCCAGCTCATATTTGTTTAATAACTAAGTGGCCTTTGCTTATTGGGTTTTCTCCAGAAATATCTGTGGCATTCATTGCTGTGGGATATTTACACTTCAGCTGAATAACTTCTATTAAAAGATATTGTTGATTGTTGTATCTTTTTTTTAAGCAGTGATGTACAAACAAAGAAAAGATAGAATACAAAGAGTCAAAGTCAAAAGCTGCAGGTTGAAAGGCAAATTACATTACACATTTGATGTGTGCGCAATATACCTATATATACCGGTGTTTATATGTTATTTCAAACGGTTCGGTATTTTATACGCTGTTCCGTAGTTCGCCTGTAGGCGGCAGTGCTTCCCAAATTGCTGCGAAACGGGTAAACTTGACAACAGAACAACGCGACTGATTATCAAACAGATGAAACTCCATCAAAGCGCTCGAAAGTAGTAAATAAAGACAACAATTAGAAATTAAATATGCCACATTTTTGAATACAAAACAGATGATAAAGATGAACAAGCTGACCTAACTGCACGCATTGCTATAATAAATCATTTGTTGCACACATTAAATCTTTCCAAGCATTTGTCACTTGCTCATCCTGATCAAGAGATCAACAGGTAAGTTCATCATTCATGAATTCAGGTTTAATTAACTTTTATTCACAACTGATCAATGCACATATACCTAAGATGAGATATACAGTCATGGCCAAAATTTTTGGCAGTGACATCAATTTTGTGTTTTACAAAGTTTACTGCTTCAGCATTTGTAGATTATTTTCCACATGTTTCTATGGTGTACTGAAGAACAATGATATTGCATATTATAAAGGATTTTATTGGCAAAAAATGATAATGAGTCAATATTTACAGTATTGACCTTTGTTCTTCATAACCTTTGTAATTCGCTCTGGCATGTTGGATATTAGCTTCTGGGTCGAATCCTCACTGATGGCGATCCATTCTTGCCATATTAGTTCTCGGAGTTGACCACAATTTGTGGGCTTCTGCTTGTCCACTCACCTTTTGAGGACCGACCACAGGTTCTCAATTGGGTTGAGATCCGGGGAGTTGCCTGGCCAAGGATCCAAAATTTCAGTGTCATGATCTTCGAGCCACTTCTTTATCACTCTTGCTTTGTGACATGGTGCTCCATCATGCTGAAAAATGCACGGATCATTACCAAAACGTTCTGCATGGATCAGTGGAAAACGTTGCTCTTCCAGGACGTTTTGATGATATTTTTTATTCATGGCAGTGTTTTTTGGCAGAATTATGAGAGAGCCCACTCCCTTGGTTGGAAAGCAACCCCACACATGGATGGTCTCAGGATGTTTAACTGTTGGCAAAATGCAGGACTCATGGTAGCGTTCACCTTTCTTCTCCAGACAATCGATTTTCCAGATGTCCCAAACAGTCGGAAGGGAGCTTCATCAGAGAAAATAACTTTGCACCAGTCTTCTGCTGTCCAAGCCTTGTACTTCCTGCAGAATTTTAGTCAGTCCTTGATGTTTTTCTTGGAGAGAAGTGGCTTCTTTGCTGCCCTTCTTGACACCAGTCCATTGTCCAAAAGTCTTTGCCTCACTGTGCGTGCAGATGCTCTCAAACCCACCTGTTGCCATTCTTGAGCAAGCTCTGCACTGGTTGTGACACGATTCCGTAACTGACTCCTCAGGAGGAGACGGTCCTGGCGCTTGCTGGACACTCTGGGACGTCCTGAAGACTTCTTCACTGCAGTTGAACCTCTTTCCTTAAAGTTTTTGATGATCTGGTAAATGGTTCTTTCAGGTGCAATATTCTTTGTAGCAATTTATTTGCATGTGAGGCCATTTTGATGCAAAGCGATGATGGCTGCTCGTGTTTCTTTGGAGGTAACCATTGCTAACAAGAACACAATGATTGGAAGCTTTTCTTCCCTTCTTTTATAGCAATCAGTCTGCTGTTACAATCTAATTGGCATGATAGTGATTTCAGTGCACATTCACACTTTCACATGTGCTGCTAATATTAGTCAATTGGTGTTAGCAGATCATTTTGTGTCAGGATCAAAAAACAGTGAAATTAGTTTTTTGTGCAAAGTAAAACATTTTTTGACCAATGAAGCTTTTAGCAATTATATAAAATGCATCTGATCACTCTACACAATAATCTAACAATGTGAATGAACACCACAACAGCTTAAGCAGCAAACCTTCCAAAACGTATTCAATATTTATGTCACCGGCCATGACTGTAGAGTAAACAGGAAAGCCCAAATGTGCGTGTGTGTGACACGCTATCAGTTTAGCTTTGGTCACATAATATTAGCAATTAAATTTCAAACAATTAAATATTAATTGAATTTAAATGAAGCAAGAGTTTTGCAATATTAATTTTAGTATCAATACCATGAGGGAATGTTTCCCCTGTGCCGTCAACCGCTAATATGAAGCAGCCGAGAGAGCTAGAGAGGTATAACCTTATATGTAATGCTTTTTCTTTGGGTAAATCTTAAATATGAAAAAAATCGGAGAGAGAGATAATAACATGATGTTGAATGTTGACTGTTGACACTTTACAGCAACCTTTGTTAAAGTTCAATAGGTAAGCTGACCTAACAGTATTACAAATGATAAATGAACTAATAAGTGTTTAGTATTTTAACAATACTTAATAAATTGTTTTCAATTTACTTATCTTTTGAGGCTGGTTATTTGTCACCTATGGTATCGATTTAGTATCGATACCGAGGTATTACATTCTGGTATCATACCGAAGCCACTAATATGGTATCGAGCCATCCCTAATGTGTTTTCTTGACTAGCATGCATAGTATGCACTGGATTTTTTGTCATTTTCACAGATCTGTGTGAGTGGGGATAGTTTAAACAAATTTATACATCTGTACACAAAATGTTTCAAAAAAGCAAATGCATTTCCATTTTAGTACATTGTTATTGTGTAAATGTAGCATACCCTTAGAGGTCAGCGTTGTTTGGAATACAAATGATACTTTGGTATAGCACTAATTAGAATCTGCAAGACACCCTTTGCTTTCCTGCTAATGACATGATAAAACCATTGATGGGATTTTGGGTCAGCGCACAAATGGACAGATCCGTGCAGGGCCGTGCTCTCCATCGCCAACCGGGGTCTTATCTGCCCTCTTTCTCTTGTCCTGAATGCACTTTCTGTGCCCTCTGCAGGTATTACTTTACCTGTGTCCATGTTCGAGCCCACATACTATGCACTATAAAGGAGTTTATGTCTCAGCGGAGAGAAGAGGAGTCAGGGGTGGAAAAAAAGGGAAGAGGAGGTTTGTAGTGATAACACAGGAGCCGTGCAGTCTGTAGGCTGCCGTTCTAGTTTTTCTCTGCAAACAAAGAGATGAGTGTTAGATTTCCCAGTCACTCTCACTCTTATTGTCAAAGTGAGAAAGCTGACCAGACCAGCAGACATGATACGTTGTTCTCAGCCTTGAAAACAACAGACCACCTTGTGTGGACTTCTACTGTAGGCCAAGGCAGCAAGACCTCGTTTTTTTTCTAACCCTTTTCTATCTTTCAGACTTTTTTATCGCCCTGAAAAGAGTGTCAAGATTTGCACAACCCCTCGGAAGCCTGGCATGAGATTAAGCTCTTGACAACCTTGAGATAGCTCTCCCTTCACCGGCGTTCCCAGGAGGGAGCCATTGTCACAGCCATGGTACCATTGTTGCTTTTGAGAGTTGAATAGGCAGCCTGGGCCGTCTGAAAAAGACAACTGCATGTCAGGTATTAGATTAACACCCAGACACACAGCATGTGTCTCTAGAAGCTTGTAATTATGGTTATATTCCAGAAGGAATTTTCAGGGTTCAGTACAAGTTAAGCTTAATTGACAGCATTTGTGACTATGTTGATGATGACAAAAATTAATTTCCACTTGTTCCTCTTTTTTACTAAAAATCAAAAATGTGGGTTACAGTAGTTGCTAGGGATGTAACAATATCATATCATGATATTAAGACCATGATACAATATTATTGTGATATTAAAAAAAAAAAAAAGACAAAGAAAGACTGCACTTTAATGCACTTTAAGGGGCCATTCACACAGAACGCGTTTTTCTCAATGCTCTTTTTATATGTGGTATACTGTCTCACTCTAAATTATATGCACACTGGTGTTTTAGGAAGCCAAACAAATTAGAATATAATACAAATAATAACAACAATTTTCAATTATTGTTATTCCTATGACAGTAATATATTGTAAAACAGTTGCACTGTAAAATAAGTGAAAATTAATATTTCATAGGAACTTATTTTTGCTTTACATTACAGTAGGGAAATTACAATACTGCCTAATTTTTACACTTGAAAGAGATCATTTGAATTTGGACTGCAGTAACTTTACCCATTTAAACTGCTATCTGTCAGCAATTCATACTGCACTTTTAAAGGGTTACTCCACCCCAAAATGAATTTTTTGTCATTAATCACTCACCCCCATATCGTTCCAAACCTGTAAATGGTTTGATCGTCTTCAGAACACAATTTAAGATATTTTGGATGAAATCCGGTATCTTTTTGACTGTCCCATTGACTGTCAAGTACATTACACTGTCAAGGCCCAGAAACATATGAAATACGTTGTCAAAATAGTCCATCTGCTATCAGTGGTTCAACCATAATTTTTCCAAGCTTCGAGAATACTTTTTGTACGCAAATAAAACAAAAATGACGACTTTAGTCAGCAATTCGTCTCCTCTATGTCACCAGAGCGCCATTTTGGAAAGTATCCACTGGACGTAAACAACGTACGCTGTTCTGTATCAGCCACAAAACGAATATGTTTTCTATGTGTATTTACGTTATGATTCGAACGAAAACAGCGCATCCTTGTATTGTGGCTGATACAGAACAACGTTGTTTACGTCCAGTGGATACTTTCCAAAATGGCGCTATGGTGACATAGAGGAGACAAATTGTTGACTAAAGTCATTATTTTTGTTTTATTTGTGTACAAAAAGTATTCTCGTAGCTTCGTAAAATTATGGTTGAACCACTGATGGCAGATGGACTATTTTGACAAGGTATTTCATATGTTTCTGGGCCTTGACAGTGTAATGTACTTGACAGTCAATGGGACAGTCAAATGTTGCATTCCCAAACACGCACTAACTCACAGCAATGCAATAAATGAGTTGACTGCATTCACTGTGAACAGAGCCATTCTGAGACGCAGAAAACAAAGGATCACGAGCTGATCGCATGAGTGAAGTGCATGCTTTGCTTTAAAGTGCGCAGCAAAAACGAGCTTGATGAAGGGTTTAAGCCATATTGAGCTTTCAGTTTAGTTAGTTTGACAGATACTGTGTCAAACAAATGGCCCAAAACACAATTTTAACACTTTTATATTAGAATAAGTTTAAATATATTTTAAAAACTATACTTTTTGCCCGGAAGACCTATCGTTTTATAATATTGAGACAATATGGATAATACCGTTACATCCCTAGTAGCTGCGTTTCAAATTTTGGGATATTGTTTTAAAAAATGCTGGATAAAAATGGCAAAAATTTATAATGCACATAAAAAAGAAACCTTCAATTGAGGCAGATAATTTATTATTTTGTATAAAATGTGCATAAACTGTGATAAAAACACATTTAACAAATAAATTTGTATGTGCAACAAAAAACATGACTTTAGCCCCAACAAATCATGTGATTGGACACTGGACCAATCACATTAAACAACATCTAAAATATTGTTTTAGTCAATCTGAAATGCTTGAGCAAAAATCTGTCGTCAAGATGATTTGGTGTAATAACCTCCCAGAACTGTCTCACACGATTACCTTCTCAAACATTCGCCTCCGAACACAAGATAACATGACAGTGTTTGTTATTGCATTTCTTCTGTGCAAGTATTTCATTATGTAGGGAAAAAAGAGACAGAGTTCCCTGGCTGCAGCGACTGTTTATTATTATATTACTGATACTTTATGCAAGTTTTAAAGGAAGTTGTAATCCAATCTGTAAAATCCTTTTTTTTTTTTTCAAATGTATAGGTATATTTGTAGCAATAGCTAAAAATACGATAAAATTATGATTTTTATTATTTATATTAAGTAACAATCATGTTCCATGAAGATATATAGTAAATTTCCTACAGTAAATATATCAAAACCTAATTTTTGATTTAGTAATATGCATTGCTAAGAACTTAATTTGGACAACTTTAAAGGCGATTTTCTCAATATTGTGTGCACCCTCAGATTCCAGATTTTCAAATAATTGTATCTCGGCCAAATATTGTCCTGTCCTAACAAACCCTATATCAATAGAATGCTAAATGCTAAATTTATGTCAATTTATGTAAAAACAACTGTAAAAATGAAGATTTAAACAGTTTTACAGCTTAGCTAATACACAAATTTTCATAGAATACTTAAGGCTGAATTACACTACGTTACTTTTGGCCAGATTTTTTACCCTGGTTTACAATCTGGAGGAGTTTACACTAGTTACCGGATGTCAGAGCTAACCATATCAATCATGTTTGATATTTTGAGTTAATTTTAGAACACATTGTTATCGTTTGTCATGTGTTTCCTAGTAACAAGGAGTTTGTTTCTTCACAAGTTTGTTGTGTTTAGAGCAACTTGAAGGTCTTGTAGTGAGTGATCCTCAGTCGTTTAGTGTTTTTTTTTTTTTTTCTCTGTAACCATTTACAAATTCTTCAAGTATATGACACCTATAGTGTTTTAAAATCACTTCTGATTTTAAGTCATTGTAGTGTGTTCCAGCTTTTAATGTAAGTGCATTTATAAATTTGTAAGCTTCACAAATCCTTATAAAATTGGCCCATCTTCTACCATTGTTAGTGCCTCACCATAACCTCCAGGGACGAGTTAAAATATTATTATCGAATTTATAGGGAATAACACAAATACTGTTCATTAAAGGGATAGTTCACCCAAAAATTAAAATTACCCCATGATTTACTTACCCTTAAGTCATCCTGTGTGTATATGACTTTCTTCTTTCAGACGAATACAACTGGAGTTATATTAAAATGTGTCTTGGCTCTTCCAAGCTTTATAATTGCAGTGAATGGCTGTTGAGATAAAAAAAAAAAAAAAAAAAGTCCAATAAAGCACATACATCCATCATAAAAAGTACTCCACATGGCTCCGGGGGGTTAATAAAGGCCTTTTAAAGTGAATCAATGCATTTGTGTAAGAAAAATATCCATATTTAAAACTCTCTAGCTTATACCAACTGTCATACGCACGTTCATGAGAGAGTGCCATTCAGACAAGCTCCAGTGAGAAGTGACGAATGCACAAGCGCAAAACAGGAGTACAACCGAGGATTTGTAAAGAAAAATGTCAGAATATTTCCATATAAGCCAAGAGGAGAGGAGGTTTTCTTTGCTGTAAACAAAACTTGGTTGTCGGAGCACTTCATTTTGCTTCAAAAAGTTGACCACCATTCACTACCATTATAAAGCTTGGAAGAGTCAGGACATGTTTTAATAGAATTCCAAATGTACTCATCTGAAAGAAGAAAGTCATATACATAGGTTGGCTTGAGGGTGAGTAAATCCTGGAGTCGTTTTTATTTTTCGGTGAACTAGTTTACTGAACTCAGAATATTCCTTTAACTTGCTTTAGGGCTTTAGAGCCACTGAGGTGCAATCTTTTTGTTAAAAAAGATTTGTGCCAATATCAATTGTTTTACAGTGCTCAGAAAACCACTGTAATTCATGTTTAAATCTGTCCTTCAGCTAGTTTTTCCAAAAAGAGCTTTTTTTTTTTTTTTACATATGTGTGCAACAGACTACCAGTTTTCACAACTCTTGGACAGGGAACTTAGCCAATATTGAATTTAACGTAAGCCAGTCACCATTGAGACTCTCTGTAAATATGAATGGGAGGACTCTTACCTAATTCAAGGCCACCATGTCCCATTCAGGGGTTTAAAATGATCATACTGTCCGAGAGATGGCATATACAGAGTCCAAGTTTTTAGAAGGCATGTAAAACACATCCCCTGCCTTCATTTTGACAGATGAGGTGTTAAATAAACACTTCAGCCCTTATAACATATACAAACACCCTTCCAAACACATTTATTCCTGGAGGATTGACAATGCTTAACACCCACACAGATTCTGTAGATCCAGCCCCCTCCTCTCAGCCTTTATTCTCCTGCCGGGGGTATTTTGAGTTCTCCAAGCTCGTGTCCTTGAAGGACAGGAATGCATGTGATGTTTATACCTCTCAAGGTCTACTGATGATATTCATTGTCAATCTTAGATGGCAGTAACAGTTTACAGGCAGCTTGTTTCTAAACAGAAAGTCAGTTAAAGAAAACAAAAATAACGGCCTTATTCAACAATGCGTGTGGTGCTGCTGACGCAGGAGCCGACGTTTTGACGTAGAACGTCCCTCTCTCTTAATTTATGGTCTGTATATTTTGGTTCGAATAAGTAAAGCTTGGCAAAAAATTGCAAGTCATTCTCTCTGTCGTAATCTTCAGACATGTTTATGAAGATTGTTTTACGCACAGCATGTGTCTTCTGCTTGTAAATAAAGCGCAGCACATCCGGTTCTACGTCAGAACGCCGGAGACTGACAAGAGAAGAAAATAAAGTCAAATAAAGTATTTTTGTTTTCTTTGCAGACACAAGTATTCGTGTAGCTTAATCATAACATTACAGTTGAACCACTGGAATATTTTAACAGTGTCTTTACTACCTTTCTAGGTCTTGAACATGTCAGTTGCATTGCTGTCTATGCAGGGTCAGAAAGCTCTCGGATTTCATCAAAAATATCTTAATTTGTGTTCCGAAGATGAACAAAGATCTTACAGGTTTGAAAAGACATGAGGGTGAGTAATTAATGACAGAATAGATTTTTTTTATAACAACTTATATTATTTATAATAAATAAATTATGATTTGTATTTGTGTGGAAGCAGTACCATCACAAGGAGATTAACTTGAACTCTGCCGTGTTTGTTTTGGTTCATCATCCCTTTTTTATGGTTCCTGATGAATGTTACCAGAGGATGTAGAGTTATCAACACAAGTAGACCCAACAAAGATGTGAATGCCTTTTATGGCACTATAAAGGCGCACATGCATGTGTGACGCATTGGATAACAGTCACCAGCGATATTACACACGCGCAATTTCAAAGCATGTATTGTTTGTGTATATAGGCGTATAATTAAAGACTCGTGTAAACACCCTCAAGCCTCAAACGTCAAGATGTCCAAGCTAAAAGAACGTCTCTGTAAAGTTTGCAAGACTAATTCAAAAGAGAACCGACCTTGACCTATATTTCTGATTGGGTCTTCAAAGGCAGAAGTCGTATGAAAGTACTTGTCACATTAATTATATGAGAGGCAGCAGTGGAAAGGGATACAATCAGGATCTCTGATCATCTTTTTGTGCGTTTCTATGCCGAGAGATTTATTTTCAAATGTTCTGTTGCTGTGCTCTAAATGGCATGAGGGGTTTATGGGGAAGAGATTATGTCCTCCTCTGAGAGAGGCTCTTTTTCACAGGACCTGTGGGGGTTTTATTTGCTGAGTGATGATAGCGGTAATTACCTTTCTACCCCTGGGTCACATCTCTTGTCCTGACACAGCATGCCGGTGTGCTGACAAGGTCCCTCTGTAAGTGCACATATCTCTGATTGAAGGCCTTTTATGCTTTGACTATGTTAAATAGAAAACCACGTACTTGTAATACATATTGGTTTGTGACACTACTGTTCAAATGTTTTGGAAAGAAATTGAAAAGAAATGCCCCGCATTTTCATGTCACTACCAAAATGTATGTTTTTGTCCATTGGCTGAGACTGATTTTAACTACACCCATACACTTTTGATCAGGAAATATTCCTGTGCCCCAATCTCTCATTGCTACAAGGTGTAAGCAGATAGGTCCCATCATTTTGAAATAAATGGGTTCAAAAGTCTTAAAAAATCTGTTATTTTTTAAGAATGTCACTACCTAACACCATTTTTTTTTAAATAATTGAACACTTTTTCTGTTATTCCATAACATTTAGATTTTATATATGTTCAACTGTTCAGAACTGTGCTAGCTAACCATTAGCATCTTTGAGCTAGGTTAAAGGGTTAGTTAACCGAATAATGAAACTTTGATGTTTATCTGCTTACCCCCAGGGCATCCAAGATGTAGGTGACTTTGTTTCTTTAGTAGAACACAATTGAAGATTTTTAACTCAAACCGTTGCAGTCTGTCAGTCATATAATGGCAGTCAATGGCTACCAAATCTTATGGCTATCAAATTAAATGGCTACCAAATTAAACCCTGCAGCTCGTGGCGATACACTGATGTCCTAAGACATGAAACGATCGGTTTGTACGAGAAACTGAACAGTATTTATATTATTTTTTACCTCTTGAGTCACCACAACATCCATCTGTCCTGAGCGCATGCACAGCTCCGGCTCGTGATGTGAACGCGCTCTGGCGTAGTACACGCAAGTGCCGGAAGCGATCTGCGGTTATACGTCACTCACTCTTTACACAGTGCACGGGGATTGGATTGTGGACGTGTTTACTGGCACTGTGAAGATCTAAAGATATTTAGAAGTACAGGTCATCGCAATTTTAAGACGATTTTTATATATCATCATATATCATCAGACCATAGGCGCCGAGCACCCACGGAAAAACACAAGATGTTCTCGGTTCATTTTAACCGGTTAGAAGTATTGTAGCTTGAACCACTTTATTCTCGTTTTCATAGTTTATATTTGAGGCAGGTTTTGGCGTTATTTTAATGACAAACGTCAAGAGTGCATTATTGTAATAAGAGAGAGGGTGTGTGTATTATAATTTTTCGGCTTGCAGCGCGCTCCCTCAGATATTACGTGTGCGCCCTCAAACTTGGTCCTGTGTATGTGCGAATAAGTGCTTATTGTAAACAGATATGAGATACGGTGTTGAGTACCCGCTGGCAGAAACAGTTTGGCACCCACGCATCAGACAACGTGAATTTTTCAACGTGGATACTACGCCAGATCTCGTGCACATATCACCCGTTGGACGCTGTGCATGCACTCAGGACAGATGGATGTTGTGGTGAATCGGAGGTAAAAAATTATATAAATACTGTTCAGTTTCTCGAACAATTCGATGGTTTCGTGTCTTAGGACATCAGTGTATCGGCACGAGTTGTAGGCTTTAATTTGGCTTTGTTTGTATATGTTTTTTTTTCATTCTCAAAGATTTGGTAGCCATTGACTGCCATTATATGACTGACAGACTGCAACGGTTTGAGTTAAAAATCTTCTTTTGCATTCTTCTGTAGAAACTAAGTCACCTACATCTTGGATGCCCTGAGGGGTAAGCAGATTAACATCACATTTTCATTTTTGGGTGATCTATCCTTTTAAAAAATATCTAAAAGAAACGGTCACAACCGAAACATTTGGTGACATTTTGGTAGTGACATTCTTTTTTGGGTGTTATCCAGTGTTGGGCATGTTACTTAAAAAAAGTAATTAGTTATAGATAGTTACTTCTCACAAATAGTAACTGAGTTACATCATTATAAAAGTAACTAATTACTAGGGGATATCTTGGGGGTCCCCAATATTAAATATGTTAAATGAATGAAATACTAAATAAAATAAGTTGTCATAAGACATTGTACACTAATCTACACTATTTTAATGTTGCTGTGGTATATTGTGAGAGACACCTGTCAAATTCAATAAATGATTGTAAATATTATCAACCCTCTACGGACACCTTCGTCATTTAGTGTTTCTATTAAAAAAAAAAAATACGATAACAAAACTATTACGAATTCTACTAATGTTTTTATAATAACAATATAAAACTCCCAACATGTCCTCCAATTTAAGTCGTTTTCACAAATCCTCAAATACGTCTCTATAGAGCGTATTCAACATTGGCATACTTCTCTATAGAGCGTATTCAACATTTGCTTCCTTAACAGTAACTTACGTGTAGGTCAATTGGTAGCGCGTTGCACTGCGAAGTGGTGTAATCATAAGAACACAGGTTCGATACCAGAGAACGCACATGTGTTCTCATTGCATGTTTTTTTTTTGGAATATGCACTATAAATCATGATTTTGCACTATTTCTGTAAGGGGTAGGTTTAGAGTGGGGTTAGGTGTGGTCATTTATACGAATTACACCTAGTAGTTTGGTGTAAAAACTCATACGTCATTCCATGACGTCAGATCCAACGCGACACTGTCATTATTTTTACGACCGCTAGAGGGCGCTTAACTTTAAAACGTAAACATGGGTCGTATTAGGTCGATACAAAAACGTACAACTGGGTCGTATTTTCTTTGAGGACAGTCTCAAAACTCACTAGGATTAATGAACTGCTTGGTTCATTAACGTTTTCTGCATTTGCTCAAACAGATTTGCTGAAATCAAAACAGGGACGATAATTGGTGTGCGCCAGCTAATCAGATTGCCGTTTGCATATTAGTTCCGCCTACAACCGGAGAAACTGACAGTTCTTAAAAGTTGAAGGATTCCAATGGAACTCGTTATTTTTACATGAAAATACAACAAAGAATACCTTTACATGTAGCGCGTCAATTCTGCATGGTATATAAGATATCTCTCGCTCTGTATCTTTCTTTGCATGTGTGTGAGACAAAGTGACAGCTAGTCGTGTGCCTTCACACTAGAGTTTACAGTTCTTTAAATGGGTAATTAGTGGTGTCAAAATTAGCGCGCTAACGTACGCAATGAATTCTTTCATTTTAACGCATTAAAAATATTTAACGCAATTAACACATGGGCGGGGCTAGGCACTCACAACTTCTAAAGAATTGTGTTTATTTAGATGCGCAGAGCGTCTTTATGAGCACATCAAATGGGAGACTTTTCAGATGCGCGCTCCAACTTCACTTCAGCACCAGACGTGAGTCAACCGAGTGCGGAAACGGTATCGGTGACAAGGAGCTTCAGTAAAACATTGGTGAACTGCAGTCAGATGAGATGTTGTCAGGCCATATGTCGGTAAAAACGAATTTACCTGTCCTGTCAGCCGTTATACTGTAATTGTAGTGCGTGCTCTTCCAAGTGCAAGCACAAATGTGCCGGCGCATGCTATATTAGGCCTATATTAAAGCGCTGTATCACATTCAAACCCGAATGAAACTGCGAGTATGCAATGTTGTAGTTATGTTGTGTCGTCTGTTAAGAAATGTCGTCTGTCAGCAGCGGCAGCTTTTAAAGTAACAGCCGTCAAAATATCCTAATAATAAACTGCTGTCATGTCTGTTAATCAAACAACAGAATTAAAAAGAGGAAATTAATAACTTCTGTAGTTTTAAGCTTTATCTTTATCATTTAAAATTGTATATAATTTAGTGTTTGATAACTTCAGGCTATATTTGTAAAAGTGATAGCTCTCAATTATACTGTAATGTTGAATGGTTGTATTCAGTGGTTAAATATTAGGGGGAAAAATAGAGACATCAGTTGGAATCAGTGATACTTGCCTTCAGTCATTAAAAAAAGGTGGCATTAAACAAATATTATATTTATTTGATTTATTTATATTAATTTGAATCATGAATGTCAGATTAACCGCGATTTAATTTCATGAAAAATGTGTGATTAATTAGTTAATTTTGTTTTAATCAATTGACAGCACTACTTCAAATATACCTGTGTTACTTATGACTGGTTTTGTGGTTCAGAGTCACATTTATTTATCTATTTATTTATTGAGGCAGCAAAAAAAGTGACACAATTTGTTAGCATGTCATCTTTTTGTGTGTTTCTAAGCTAGGAGATTCATATCAAATGATGGTTAGTGATAAATCAGCTGTGCGCAAATACTTAAATAAAAACACTCTTTTTTATTATTTGTAATACATTTTACAACATTACATTTCACTGTATTTTTGATCAAAAGCCGTGGTGAGCATAATTTCTTCTTTCTTAATAGTAGTGTGTATTAAGGGTGTGATGGTTTGGTTCGGTTATCAGTTAAATCAATTGATGCCGAATTGCCACTAATTCGAAAGTGAAAGTAAATAGCGCACAGGCCTTTATAAGCTATTTAAAAGTGAATAAAAGAAAGAGGGAAAATTCTTACAAACTGCCTTATCACAACCCTACTGTAGAAGTGTGTCTTTCTTTGGGGATGGGAGAGGTTGCCTGTTACGTCATTAGGGCTGCCTTGTTGAGCACAGTGACACATTATGTTACATTATATTTCAAAATCTGTAAGCTCTTTTTTTCTAAATTAGTTTAAGCATATTCTATTTAAAAAAATATGTGAGGGGATCTAATATAGATATAAAGCAAATATTAGATACTGGAATATTCGCCAGATTGTTTTCTCTAAAATAGCATACTCTATAAAGAGCAATATTTGGACAATGTGAGAAGACTTAATATAGAGAAAGCAAATAATAGATGTTCCTTTTGACTCCTTACAATTGAAACCTCCCAGCAGGCAGCTGCTATCTGGCTAAAAATGACAGAAAACTGCCCTTGAGGAGTTCACACTAGTTTGCACAGCATCTGCTTTGGCTGTGCAGTGCTAATATTTGGGGTTACGTCACAGATTTGTCAGCTGATCTGCAAAAAATATACCTAATTGGACTACATTTAGTAGCTTGCATGTAGTGTTGAAATACAGCTTATCACCCGGCTTGGTAAACACACACTGTTGACTTAAGTTGTACAGTTCAGCTTTAATAGTGAAGCAAAGAATATGCTGCAAAATAAATTAGATATAAAACATGACAAGCACATATTTTGATTTGTACAACATAGCAACATATCACCATATGTTGCATAACTCTACATAAAACAACACAGCAAGTTCCTTTAGTGTCTTGTACTTTGAACCTGGCTATTGCCAGGACATTGTTTCTATCTCTCTCTTTATTGAATATTTCTGTCGTTTGAAGGCTATGTTTCAGTTCAGAATCTAAGACCTTTGTTATACATTGGTAGAGACAAACACTGTCGAAACACAGAGAGCAAAAGTATCTTAACATTGAGGCTGTTTCAGGAAATAAACAAACAAACAAACAAAAGATAAAGTTATTTTAATGTGCTATGTTGAGTTATATTGGCCATACACAGTTGTTCCTAATTTGAATAAATTCACAGAGCTGGGCATTTTGGGGATTTGCTCTGAGAATGGCAAGTGTATGGTCTTTGGTTTACTATGTGTAAGTTCCAAATGCATATCTGATATGGCAACTAGAATGCGGCCCATAATGCTCTGGGGCTCACATGGTACGAATGTTGGCTTAGTGCAAATTTATTACTTTTCATCAACATTCAGAATGTTTAGGAGAAAAATAATAATAGGTGATAATAACAATATAATAATAATAATAATAATAATAATAATAAAATAACAACAATAATAATGCAGTTTGGCTCCAGCAGCTGGTCAAACTATTTTTTGTTCAAGTATCTTTCATAAGAAAAATGAAATAACACAACTACTTCTTTTAAGATGTAATAAAACATTACTATTTTTTAGTTTTTCTGTGAGAAAAGGGATGACAATAAAAACATTAAAACAAAAGCTAAAAGACAAATAATAATAATAAAAAAAGAACATCCAGTAATAATACTTGACTTGCATAGAGTTGCATTTTTATTCGTCTTCTTCTTCTTCTTCTTCTTCTTCTCAGAATATATAATTCCACACTTCAAAGTAAGTCTCTTTATTGCAGTGCAGAGAATCAGGGCTGACACTTTGACCCATGCACCCGTTCCCTCTCAGTCTCAGTGTCCCTTCATTAAAAAAAATATATTATGCTTTATTCTCCTTCGACATTTTTATATGAAAGTGCCACGAAGACCGCTCCAATAATCAGTCCTATTGGAATGATCTAGAAACATATAGGTTGCCCGAGTTTGCAGTTCAAAAGTTTGTGGGTGACCACAGACTGCCAATCCTCTGATATGTGCTTTGTACCAACATCAAAGAGTTTGTTAGGAGTTCATGGCGTCTTATGAGCAGCCACACTCCTCCACTATCATGTTCTGGATGTCTTTCTTAATGATCTTCTGCTCCTCATTATAGTAGAGCATGGACATGGCCCGTAGGCGCGTGGGTACGCAGCACGACTTGATGTTGGTGAACGGGCTGTACCCGCGCATCCGGTAGTGATTGATGACGGTGGAATGGAAGGAGAGGGCAGAGCCCGTGATGCTGGCCACATGGCTAGGACAGTCGCCCTCGCAGTAGTTAGCGTGATATCCAGACGGAGCGATGATCCAGTCGCTCCACCCGATGTCCTTAAAGTTGACGTAGAACTGCCGTTTACAGCAGACGCGGATTTTCCCGTCGCACTCCAGGCCACGTTTGCTGCGCCGGTGCTGGTGCTCCTCGGCTAGCTTGAGCACGACCATGAGAAAGGGGCGGTGGGATTGTTCTCTTTCTTTGCCCTTGCTGCCTTCTGCAGGCACCAGGATGGGCATGGCGCCGGCTTCGGCGCACAGTGGACAGGAGACGCGGAGACTGAGCAAGCTTCTGTCCCCGTCCAGCAATGTCTGCACCATGCGGGGCACCGATAGCGTGTGCCAGCCGCTGCGTCGCGTGTCCACGGTCTTCTCGGACACCACCAGTTCTTGAGGTCTGTCCGTAGAGCCTGGATCTGCTTTGCCTTGCTGCAGGAGCTGAATGGACACCTTCCCTTTCCCTCGGCTGCCCTTGGCCACTTTAAGGAATAGCCACACGTTGGCCTGCTCCACCACGGATAGAGTGCTGCCCTCTTTAGAAATGTCAAATGTCATGATGTCAGGGGCATCGCCTGTGGATGAAACACATGAGGGAATTGGTTAGCTTTATGTTTGCGATTGCATTGTTTAGTTCTGTAGAACATTACACATTTGACATTTTAAGAGTTGGAAAAACAGTTGAAACCCAAATAAACTTTTGTTTACATATATATATATATATATATATATATATATATATGTGTGTGTGTGTGTGTGTGTGTGTGTGTGTGTGTGTGTGTGTGTGTACTGTGTACACACACATGCATGTACATATTTAAGAAAAACATTTTTATATCATTATATACTATTATATACACTACCGTTCAAAAGTTTGGGGTCAGTAAGACTTGCAATTTTTTTTAATGAAGTCAAGGCTGCATTTATTTTATCAAAAATACAGAAAATAAACTGTAATATTACAAAATGTTATTACAATAGAAAATAATGGTTTTTATTTTCATATACTTTAAAATATAATTTATTCCTGTGATGCAATGCTGATTTTTTTATCAGCTGTTACTCAGTTTCCCAGGCTTAAGTGTCACATGATCTCTCAGAAATCATTCTGATATTCTGAATTATTAGTAGAATTATCAGTTTTGGAAACAGTTGTGCCGCCAATGTTTTTTTATTTTTTTTTAACCTGTATTTTTTTCTTTCAAGAACAACATTTATTCAAACTATAAATCTTTTCTAGCAGTGTAAATCTATTATGTCACTTTTTATTAATGTATAACAATTTATTCATTTCATATAAGATCAATCAGATATATACATATAAATATTTTAAAAATATATAATGTATGAGTGTATTTTTATACATAAAATGTGCTGTGCAATATTAAAGAAAAATGCGATATGCGATAACTCATTAAATAATGCGATATTCGATACTCGATATGTGATACGATAATGCTTAAAGTGCCACATGCTCAGATGAAACAGTTTTACTCAGCTTTTACAGAGTCAGTTCTGTAAACCTCTATAACTATTGTGTTATATACATGATATATAAAATAAAATATAAATTATTTTGGATGCAATTATTCAGGATTAATCGTTTGACAGCACTATTGAAAACCTAACAAAACAGAAATAAGAGGAAAAAGAGGCTTTCTCTGCAGGTTTTGATGGAAAATTCACAGAATTGTGTGAAATGGATCACGATTAATCGCATTAAAAAAAATTGTTTGCATAATATGTGTGTGTATATTTATTATGTATATGTAAATTACACATGCATGTATATTTAAGAAATATATAAATATAATAAATATAAATATAAGCTATTTTTTCTTAAATATACAAGTATGTGTATTTAAAATTTAATTATATATAATAAATATACATATGAGTGTAAATATATACATGTAAATACATGTAAATGTTTTCAAAATATATACTGTGTGTATATATAATGTGTGTTTTTATATACAGATAAATATAAATATACACAGTGTACATGCATATATTAAACAAAAACTTTTCTTTTGTATGCGATTCATCACGATTAATCGTTTGACAGCACTATTGAAAATGTAACAAAAATTTTAAATAAGAGGAAAAAGGCTTTCTGTGCAGTTTTGGAAATAAAAAATAAGGCTGTGGAAAATCCACATAATAGTGTGAAATAGGTTTAAAAAGCTGAGAGTACTCCACAAACAAAAACTGGCGAATAAAAAAAAAAAGAAGTTAACAAAGTTAAAAAATATATAAAATAGGAAAATATATAATTGTAAAAATTCTAAAAATGTTGTATTTATACCAATGTCTGATGCAAATGTGCAAAGCATAATATATTTTTTGTTCAAAAATAAAATAAAATAAAATAAGAAAAACAACAAAAAATAAAATAAAATACATTTTTTTTTTTAATTTAATAATACTTTTGTTTCAGTTTGATACATGGGTATATTATAAAAACTTGGTCCTTCAGTAAATATGAAAATCTTGCTAAAAAGCTATGACAATAAATGTGCAGAGAAATGTAACATTGTTTACTAATTTTAAAGGATAAGAATCAGGAAATTAACAAAAAAAAATTTTTAGATAAGTAATTAAACAAAATTAAATTAAAGTTAACGAGTGAAAAGTACATTTTCAACTAAACTAAAAATAAAAAGGCAGCGCCTAAGTGCAAATAGCAATAGACTGCTTAGATTTACACTGCTTAGATGCTATTTACAAAAATAGCACATTTTCTTAGCGATAGATTCTATTTACACCAAGCAAAAATAGCAGTATGTTCTTAGAGATATGCTATTTACACTAAGTGCAAATAGTGATAGACTCTATTTACACTATGTAAAAATAGCAGTAATTTTTTAGCGATAATATCAGATGCTATATATACTAGTGCAAGTAGCAGATATTTGCTTCTCAGTATTGTAGTATATTATGAAACAGTATGCAAAAAAAGTATGCATTTTTATTAATAAATCCCTCCCTACATATACCCCTAACCTTAACTGATAAACACCATTGAGGCAACTTTATTTTACACGTTTCAATTATTTTCTTCATTTTATTGACGTCCAGTCTGATATGTGATGTGAAAAGGGACAAGAAGAAGTTCAGCAAAAAGGCGGATTCTACTTTGGTACGACTGGTCACGTCAAAAAGTTTAAAATTGCTACGTGCTTTACCATCTACACCACTGGAGCTGATGTTTAACAGCCGTCTTTTGTAATGTTGACTATCCCAAACACACGTTGGTGGGTGGAGTTAGTGTAAATAGCCTATGCCAACAAGGCGGGCTATTTGCACTTAGTGTAAATAGACTCTACATAAAAACAATCCTGGTACTCCACTCTTAGTTACTGAAAGTATAAACAATGTAACCAAAATAACGAATAAATAAAGCATTTTTCTTATTATGAATGGCGGCTGTTCCAGTTCTATTCTATGCAGAGACTCTGTGTGGATCAGTTTATCAATGACAAACTCGCTCTGTTCTCTCTCAGCTCAACATTATCCGAGCACAAGTAACGCCTGCTACACTAAACTGTTTCTCTCTTTCTGTAAGAGAGGATATGTTCCTTTTGCGGTCAATCTCCACCATCTGCAGTCCTTCGTCAACACCTAGCCTCAGTCCATAAAAACATTTCCTGCTCCTAAAATCCTGGCACTCCATTTGTGTACATAAAGCATGTATGTTATGACAAGGGCCTTCCCTATAACTTGCACATGACTGTCTGCTATAAGCCAGCTCAGCATCAGTAACCACTAGTGATTTACAGACTCTCATAATGACCCCTCCTCAACAGGACAGCTATTAATTCAACTGTTTAGCCAACATGTCCACATTAAATAAATCCTGTGTTATCTGATATAAAGAATAGTCCAACATAGTTGTGAAAAGAACTTGATCTTTTATGCTCGTCAATGTGGCACTGAGATATCTATCTAGACAAATACAGTTGCAGGTTTATCTTTAGTGGGCCATCTCATATGACACTGTATATAATAGCGATCTACGAAACTAAATACAGTAAGTTCTAGACCAATTTGAATTGTTTATCAATGTAAACATGCCCCAGACTGAAGAACATTGTGATGAGTCTTGCTTTTTTTTCAGTGTCTCGCGCCATGAGCGTTGCGTGTTTATGACGTCTCCGCATTCTGTTGCGTCTAGATGCTTTTGAACACAATGGCAACCCCTTATTCTTTTGGGTCTCGATTGTCATGCTATTATGAAAATCTGCCTGGATGAATTACTATTTAAAGCTCACGAAAGCCTCTGAGATCTCTGAGTAACTTTATTGGACAGTCTGTTCTGTTCATTGAATCTCACATTGTCAAAAAACTCCCACGAAACGCTGAATGGACTTAACACATAACAGGATGAACTATTTTTAAAGCTCAAGTGTGTAGTTTGGATGCTAAAATACTTTGTCCTATTCCAACTTAATATGCAGATACGAACATAAACTATAAACTCTGGCGCTTTGAAAAGATTTTTGTCGACTCAGACAATGGCATTAATTTGAAACATTTGTCATTTTTGCTAAATTCTTTTTGGAGAAATTACACACACCACCGTTATATAGGATTAGTTCATTCCAGAATTAAGATTTCCTGATAATTTACTCACCCCCATGTCATCCAAGATGTTCATGTCTTTCCTCAGTCAAAAAGAAATTAAGGTTTTTGAGGAAAACTTCCAGGATTTTTCTCCATAAAGTGGACTTCAATGGGAATCAGTGGGTTGAAGGTCCAAATTGCAGTTTCAAAGGGCTCTACATGATCCCAGCCAAATAGAATAGGGGTCTTACCTAGTGAAATAATCAGTCATTTTCTAAAAAACATAAAAAATAATATATTTTTAACCACAAATGCTTGTACTAGCTAGACTTCATGAATTACGTAATCATGTTGGAAAGGTCACACGTAAAACAAGTCTGCGCATCGTAGAGCTAGTGCAAGATGAACATTTGTGGTTAAAAATATATTATTTTAAGTATATAAGACTCTTATTCCTCGGCTGGGATCGTGTAGAGCCCTTTGAAGCTGCACTGAAACTGCAGTTTGGACCTTCAACCCCTTGATCCCCATTGAAGTCCACTACATGGAGAAAAATCCTGGAAAGTTTTCCTTAAAAACCTTCATTTCTTTTTGACTGAAGAAAGAAAGACATGAACATCTTGGATGCCATGGGGGTGAGTAAATTACCAGAAAAATTTTAATTCAGGAGTAAACTAATACTTGAAATTGAAATGAAAGCCAATATTCCCTTACTTAGTGGACTAAGTTGTCAAACAGATCAGAGAACAATGCAGTGCCACCATACTAATGTGAATCTGTTTGAAGTTTCTGTTATGCTCTTATATAACCGGTTAATTTATCAGTTGCAACACCTTTTTAATTCTGCGTTGAGAGTTGTTGATAGTAGAGACTGGAAATTCTGCCAAGTAATGAAAAATCAAGAATACAGCTCAGTAGAAATACTACAGATGTTTTCTGAGAAAGAAACAGCACAGATCTGATTTCTATTTGCAGATGAATGTGTCTTTCTATCTTTGTGTCGCTATCAAGCCTGATCTCTTATCAGAACACCTTTAAACTCGAACAAGAGCTACGGTGTGTGACAAAGTAAAAAGAGTTGGCCTTTCTTTCCATATTAAAAGGCAGCCGCTCTTTTGCCATTGTCATTTGGTACCTAAAGTTTACTGTAGTTGTTTTGTCTTTCTTGTAGGTTCAAACACACGCCACGTGTCTCTGAGGTGACTAAGTCTGGGTGAGGTGGACACTTCAGACGCCGCTCGTAAGTGGTACTGCAGTTTCGGGTCGAAGGTTAGCTGTGCCCACAGTCACGTAACACACTGAATTTTTCTTCTTATTTGTACACTCTTATCATATTGTCACTAATTTTGCTATAGTTGTGTCTGTGCACTGTCAATATCAAGGACAAGCGAAGTTGTGTTCAAATCATTTGCGTTTAATCTGCTTACGCTCAATGAACTTGGCTTTTTGAGCATGGTAATGATCAGAGAAGATCAAAGGATTGTTTACTTAGTGTTACATTGGTGCAGTGGGTCATGTAATAAATGAAGCGCTGCCAAAAGACGTGAGATAACCCGGTAAACATTTTCTGATGACATCTGGACTTAAAAAGGTATTTCTCAACCTTTTTGGCTTAGTACTGCCTGTATCAACATCAAACCGGATACCTACAAATGAAATGTTTGAACGTTATTAAACTAAAAGCAACAGACACTATGAGAGAAAAAACAGACTCAAGCAGTAGCTTCCTGTTAAACTGAAGCAGTTTCAAAATAGATACTGCATTTAGTTTAATATTGATGTGAAGACATTTGAAAAATTAGAGAAAATAATAGAGAAAACATTATTGCATGTATATTTTTTTCACAATTGTGAGTGAAGTCAGAATTGTTACAATTCTGAGAAAACGTCTTCCCCCCTTTAACTTTATAACTTAAAATTGCAACTTTATGTCACAGTTCTGAGAAAAAAGGCAGAATTACTTGTTTATATTTCGTGATTCAGACTTTATTACTCTCAATTGCGAGTTTATATCTCGCAAGTCTGACTTTTTTCTCAGAATTGTGTGATATAAACTCACAATTGCGAATTATAAAGTTTTTTTTTTTCAGAATTGCAAGTTTATATCTCACAATTCTGACTCTTGTGAGTCAGTTTCTCAGTTGTGAGTTATTAAGTCAGAATTGTTAAATATAAACTCACAATTCTGAGAAAATATCAGTTTTTATCCCGTCAGAATTGGACTTTATAACTCACAATTGCGTCTTTACATGTCACAATTCTCAGAAAAAAGTCAGAATTGCCTGTTTATATTTTGCGATTCTGACTTTATTACTTACATTTATAAGTTTATATCTTGAAATTCTGACTTTTTCTCGTAATTGTGTGACACAAACTTGCAATTCTGACTTTTTTTTATCAGAACTGAGTGATATAAACTCAACTTAATTGCGATTAAAAGATTAAAAAAATGTGAGAATTGTTAGATAAAAAGTCACAATTACCCTTTTCATTTTTTATTCAGTGGCGGAAACCGGCTTCCATTTTTATTCCCGTGATGACAAAGCTGAATTTTTAGCAGCCATTACTCCATTCTTCAGTGTCACATGATCCTTCAGAAATCTTAATCTGAAATTTTAAAATGCTAATTGTAACATTTCTTTTTATCAATGTTGATTTTTTTTTTTTTATTTGAATTACAATTCTTTTGTAACATTACAAATGTCTTTACTGTCACTTTTGATCCATTTAATGCATCCTTGCTGAATTAAAAAATGCACTGACCCAAAACTTTTGAATGATAGTGTACCACTGTTTGGGTGGTATCAATCATTGAACTAAAGGTATTGATGTCAGATCATTGAATTACTTTATAAATAGACTAAAAATCTATTGCTTTTGTGTTGGATAAAAACAGCATCCACCCAAAACTGGTGTCAACAAGAAGCCTCACTGTAGTTGGATATATTATTGTACCAGGATGTAAAAGTGCTATCACAGTTTCTGATCACTACAACAATCACTCAATGACCACAACACAAAACATATTCATAGCATAATCAAGTGCTATCTTGCGTTTACATATAATACTGTCTTGGACAGCTTTGTCTCATACAATACACAGAGCTATCACCTATCTGTCTCCTAATAATAAAGCCTCAGGTATGAATCGTCAGGAGACAGGGTTGACACAAGGGTCAGAACAGGAAATAAATAGTTAATAACATCCCTCAGAACTTTAAGGCCTGCTGTAATGCATCGGCCAACTTCTAAGCAGTTTCAGGAAGCCGCTCAGAGAGGCAACAAGCCAAGCGAACCACACCAGATAAGCAAAACTGAATGTAAATATAAGTGAAGAGCAGCCACGGTTAACCTGAATTCCTCCAGTGTATCAGTCTTACCACCTATCCTTCCCAGAAGACCAGAACTGGCACTGTATTGTCAGTAAAGGGATAGTTATTTACTCATGTTATTTCAAACCTGTTTGACTTTCTTCTGCGGACTCCAATGAAAGTCAGTGCGGTCCAATGTTGTTAGAACACCATATGTTCTTCAAAATAACTCATTTTGTGTTCCACAGATAAAAGAATGTCATACGAGTTTGGAACAACTTGAGGTTAAATGACTACATTTTAATTTTGGGTTACTATCCCTTTCATGAATGATTTTGGACATTTCAAACAAACTTTTGATGATCTTTCTGTTTCGCTAAGATACTTTCAAAGAAACCCGACCATTCCACACACCAACAGAGCAGCCTAGAGTAATTACTGGGCCCCATATTTTGATGAATGGAGCAATTATGGCCGGCTAACAGCCCTGTGGGTTTTGAATGGGATTGAACCACCCCAGCCCTCTCCCCTCATTCCCTGGAGCATCATTAACACCCCTGCAATCTCATAAAGGCTCTGAGGGGCCTTTTTTAATCTTAGGTTCATTCAAAAGGTCTATTTATAGCATCAAGGCATAATGCACATTTATGTAAGCAAACAGGCACAATAGACAGCGCCGTCAAACGTTCGCTGGCTCCTTCTTGCGCTCCATGGTGATAGCTGCAATTAACGAGCCGCGGAAATCGTCCCATTAAGCCTGTGCGGGACTGTTGGTGGTCAATCTGTGTATAAGAATCAGATGTGACTGCCAATCCACATCATGGCCGCTGCTGGTCTAAAGATAGGTCAGCCTTGTTATCTTTAGAAACACTGCTATATTGTTTTTGCTGAAAAAAACCCAGATGCCATGAGACTGGACCTCTTCAACCATCCGCTTCCGCACCCCATTCAGACAAATGTTGTTAGCTTTTTTTTTACAGCAGTGTCATGCTGATTTGTGGATCAGTGACATTGTTATAAATAAGTCATGAGGAACCAATTAAAAATGGAATGTACTTGTGGATCTTCCCATCCCAGGCTTAGTTTATTGAACCGACTGGGATGTAGTGTTTGTTACGGGCGGCTTTATAAGCATTTTCAATGGGAAAAGAGCATTGTTTGTGTTATTTTCAGCTTTTTGTTTCTCTGAATCATTGTAAAAAATAGATGGCTGGCATGAATAGCGTATAAGCAGATACACATTTGAAATTAGTGTTAATGTGTGACCCTGGACATTTGTAACATTAGCTAAAAAATACATTGTGTGTGTCAATTTTTATTTTATGCCAAAAATCATTAGGATATTAAGTAAAGATCATGTTTCATGAAGACATTTTATACATTTCCTGTAGAAAATATATCAAAACTTAATTTTTGATTAGTAATATCCATCGCTTAGAACTTCATTTAGACAACTTTAAAGGTTTTTCTCAATATTTTGAATTTTTCGCACCCTCAGATTCCAGATTTCCAAGTAGTTGTATCTTGGCCAATATTATTCTATCCTAACAAACCATACATCAGTGGAAAGCTGCTTATTTGGCTTTCAGATGATGTATAAATCTCAACTTCAGAAAATTGACCCTTATGACTTTTGGTATGGTTTTGTGGTCCAGGGTCACATATGTATGACATTTGAGTGATACTTTGTGAAAACAAGAATTATTTCCTCAGAAGGAACAAAAAATTCTGCCCTCGAGCTGTTCCAAACCTGCATGACTTTCTTTCTTTCTTTCATCATGAAACACTTTTGAAGAACATTTTGGTTCCAAAAATATTGGACCCCATTGACATTCTTCACAATATCTTCTTTTGGGCTCTACAGGAAACATAGTCATGCAGTTTTGGAACAACTTGAGGGTGAGTAATTGCGTAAACTACCCTTTTAACTAGATTTTAGGTAAAAAACTTGACATAGTTTGGATGCGTACCATGATAAAGTGTTCGTTTGATATTAAATCTCTGTCTCTACAGTTTCCCGTTGCTTGGCAGGACCGAAGATGTTTAAGTGGCTCCATTCAATAGCTGTTAATAGGGGC